>OU015756.1:83139906-83150546 GCA_907169655.1 Acomys percivali
ACACACACACACACACACACACACACACACACACACACACACATACACACTACACCTCCAAAAGAATTTTGGGGATTTGTTATTGTTCGGGTTTTCTTTCTTTTTTTCTTTTTTTTCTTTTTTAGTGGGGAGCCGTGTTTATTTCATTTGCCACTGCATTAAGTAGTTCTGGTCTAGGCGTTTTTTTCTTTTTAAAAATTTTCCTTTGCTCCTCAGAGTGAGCATGGTGCTGATGACTGAAGCTTCTAGAATGCTATGAGCATTGTCATCAACTTGCCTCTTAGTTATCACAAAAGCAATTAGATATGATTAGAGTTTTTTTCCTCAGCACTCCACTGACGTGAAACTTGGCACCTTCGCTTTGAAACATTTTGTATTATGCCTGCTCTGCCCCTCCCCTTTGCCCAAGTCACTTTAAACACACTGGCACTTAAACATATATTTACTCTGATGAAAATTTTTTTCTTTCCTCCTGTGATTTCTTTTATATGCATTTTTTGTCTTTTCCCTTCTTGTCCTCAAACCGCATCTTCATCCAGGCTGCGTTGTGAATGAGGAATGTGTTTGGAGGAATAGAAAAGCTGTGCCCACCTGCAGCTAGATTTTTCACCTGCTGCTCTTCTGATTATGTGCACTAGGGTGAGGCAGCTCTCCAAAAGATCTAAGACTAATGCTGCTCAGAGGGGAAGTGAACTGGGCATCAGGAGAACACAGGAGACAATCGATGAATTACTGGCTGTACTTACCTCACCTCGGCAGAAAATTTAGAAACTCCAATCTTTCCAAAATTATTGTATGTGGTAAGTTGCCCTCCACACACGTGTAAGTAAAATGAAAACACAGCTGAGGTTTTTGATACCAGAGATAGTGCTTGCTTCATGCACTTCTCACAGTGTATTTGTTGACAGCTTCTTGTGGCTCAATTTTCTCCCACTCCAAAGATTTTCCCCTTTTCAGATCACATCCAAAGTTATTAACTAGAAATAGAAAAGGGGGGGAAAGGTAAAGAAAACATCATTGATCAAAATGGAAAAATCCTTTCATTGCTTCTGATGAACTTCTGGAGGCAGGAATGTACGGACCTGGCAGATCTGTACTTGAGCACAAAGGCAGAGATGGGCAGCAGGTGTATTTGAAACAAGGTAGAAGTTGTTTTAAAGAGAGAGTCCACTCTTTCACTAAGTCAAGGTAAAATGAATCCTGAATCAAACCAGAATTGCCTCTCTCTGCACATCACAAAAATTCATCTTTTTTCTTTTTAGATTTTAAGGGAATTTAAAAGTGTGTGTGTGTGTGTGTGTGTGTGTGTGTGTGTTTGTGTGTGTGTGTGTGTGTGTGTATCTGTGTGTCTGTGTGTATTCTTTTGTGTACATAGGATGGAGGCTCCATATTTTTTCTACATTTATTTTTTGAGTCATTAAGCCTGAAACTTACAGATTCAGTTAAGGCTGATGGCCAGTGAGCTCAAGGGATCTGACTGTCCTTCTCCCTCAAAAATCGGGGATTCAGTGACACATGATCAGGGTGGCATTTCACATGGAGTCTTGCTATCTGAACTCAGGTCAGACATTTTACTGAAAAGATCCGTAACCCTAGTTTCATTCTGATCCTTGTAAAAAAATTTCCCACTCTGAATCTTTATTCTGTATCTACCACAGGGTTCAGTACCTTCTCAGCACCCTAGGCCCTGGCCTACTCCCTTCCACACTGACCTCTCTAGCCACAGCTCAAGCCATAATGTGCCTACTATGCCACACGGTGCTCAACGTTTCCCATCACCTAATCAACCCCTTGAACTCTAGTCCACGCCAATACCCAGGGCTTAACCTGCAGCTTCAACCCTTTGGTCTTCTATGACTCTTCCTTCCCCCTTACCTTCCCACCCTGCCTCTTGTCCCATCATTTCATCACTAACTCTACCTCATTAGCTCCAAGGCTTAAAACATGCTCCTCCAGTTTCTCATGTAATCTTTTATCTCAACCACATGATTTTGTCTTTTTCAATAAACTTTATTTTATTATATTTTAAAGCTTTCGGTCTTTCCTCCTATGTTCCAACCTGACCAACTTTCTCTTCTTTCTACTTCTGCCTGACCCTCCCTCCTGTCTCTCTTGTTTAGTAGGATGCTTGCTTAATGTGCACAAACACCAGCTTTCGATCCCTATCACTATATGAAACAAGCATGGTAGCAAACATCTGTAATTCCTTCACTTGGGAATGAAGTCAAGATCAAATACTCAGTATCAGTCTCCTCTACAGGAGATTTCAGTGTCTCCTTTGGATATGTAAGATCTTATATAAAAATATTATATTTAGTTGATACATAAAACATGTTTTAGCTCTTACACTCTTTCTGCCCCTTTTCTTACAAAAAAAATCCTTACCTCTGCAAGGAGAAATTTGATATGATTGATTTATTTAGTGCTACGCAATCTACAGCCTTTTTGTTCTCTGAATGTTGATCAGCTCTGGGGCATCCCTGGGAGGATATCATTGTGTTAATTGCAAATTATTGCAAAAGAGACTTTTCTGATAAGTGTTCAGGTATATTAAGGTCTATGTATATAGCAATAAGTTAACAGGAATCATTGCAATGGTATGGCTGTTTGGCCGAATAATATTACTGGGTTTTCCCTTAGGGCCTATTTCCTGTCTAGCCACAGTTTCTTAGCACTTGTGTTAGTGGCCGGTATGGGTTCTGTTTCATGGAGTGAAATTTTGATCTTATTAAAAGTTGTTGGTAACTCTCTTAAAAGCTGCACTAATGGTATGTATTGTCAGGCCAGTCCTTGTTGTAGGATGCCAAGGAAACTGTTTTCCAAATACAATAGGGTAGAGGCACATATGAATTTACAGCAATTGTAATAGTGTGTACAAGTACTTTGTAAGCTTTAGTCAGAAAAAAAAAATCCCAGGATACAGAGGAGATGTAATCATCCTACTAGCCAAGGAGCTGTCTTAGTTGCTTTAAGACTTACTTATCAATATCTTAAACTTGCGTCAACTTAGCATGAACTAGTTGGAGAAGGTACCTCAATTGAGAGAATGTCACCATGTCTGTCTATACATAGGTTTGTAGGGCAGTTTATTGATTAATAGTTGATATAGGAGGCCACAGCCCAGTGGAGTGGTGTCACCGATGGGTAGGTGGGCCAGAATTTTATGAGCCATGGAACAATCCATGATTAGCTATTGTAGGGAATTTGATCACACTGTGAATCCTGAGATTATGTACTGAAAAAACCTGTTTCTAGTTTTGAAGTGTCTCAGCCCTAGACACACCTTTAATCCAAGAACTTTCTGCAAACAGGATTAAAACATTAAAACGTCAACCATAAGCTAAGAAATGGAGCAAGCCACCAGTTGTTAGAGAGTGAACATAGGAAAAACTCATAGAGTGAGAGTAAAGAGGAAGGACAGATGCATAGGAAGGAGAAAGTAGGGACATTCAATTCGAAGGATTTTAAAGACAGCCTGGAGAAAGAGAAGGGGCCTTTTCCTTCTGGGAGGCTGGCTGAGCATGAAGTTCAGCTGGGTGCTTTTTCTGTCTCTCTGACCTAGTAGGCTTTCACTACAGCATGTGGATCCTGAGTCTTTATTGGTAAAAGCAAACATTTGAGATTTCGTTTAAAAACAACACTTTAGTATTACAAGCCTTGGCCCAACCACATGGACAGAGAAATCACTCCTACTGCAGACCAACTGAAAAGCCATCAGATTTGGTAAGTCACCTGGGAAGTCCTCAAGGAGTGAGTTAAAGTGGGAGATAGCATAATACAAGCTGACAGATAGGACCCTGTATGGTGCCACTTTACAAGGCTTGACAACGGAAGCAGAAAATGAAAAGCTAAATGACTTAACTAAAACTGGTCCAATACTGATTATGAATATTATCATTCGCTTATTTCATATTTTATCCTTAATAGCCAAAGTGACTTCTCTGCCTGCTCAAAGATAAAAGCTTTAGAGGTATAGGAATAAGAAAAAATATGAAAACTGGTTTGATAAGATTCAAGCATTAGAAAGACAGTGGAATATAGACCAAAACATACCATACCACCTTAAGATGAAGCTGTGGTAGGGCCTTGGCCATGATTGCTAGAAAATCAACTTTAGTTTATCTAGTTAGCAGATAAGATATACTTGCATACTAAGTATAAGCTTCCCCAAGGTTGTGATGAAATTAAATGGAATCCTGTAGGCATACTAGACTTAAAGAAATTTAAGGAAATGATCGTTTCATGTGGCTTACAATCACCTTATTTGAAGTAGAAATTAAATTCATGGGCAACTGAGAATAGTATTATCCCCCAAGATTGGAATAATTTGGCAATAGCAATACTGGAAGCTAGTCCCTGGTTACATGATGGAAAGAGGAAGCTGCTGCCATAGAACAATGACGTAAGGCTTGAGGCACTGATTTTTTTTTTCCAGGATCAGTTGCTAGCCAAAGGGTAAAATCCTGAGTTACAAAAGCAGCTTGAATTATAATCACACCTTGGTGCTATGTCATTTAGTATCTTAAATGCTTGGGATAAGATTGAATAATCAGAAAAATGTCTGAGTCGTTTACTAAAACTGTACAAGGCCCAAAATAAACCTTCACTGCTTTTTTTCTTTTTCTTTTCTTTTTTTCTTTTTCTTTTTTTTTTTTTTTTTTTTGGTAAAGATTGACTTCAGCTGCAAATGTGGTCGTATCAGATTAAGAATTCAGACAAAACTAATCGAATCTTTAGCTTTTGAAAACGTTAATTCAGAATGCAGAAGGATGACTAGACCTCTGAAGGCAAGATCAACACAAACAGATGAATGGATTAGAAATCGGGCTGATATTAGATCTCATCGTTATAACACTAGTCTAAAAGGAGAAGTAATTTCTAAAAGTTTTAAGAAAAATCAGCATGTCAGATGATTTAGTTGTGGTCAAGTATGTCATTTTGATACGGATGGTAGGCAAAGTGTTCCTAGAAAAAAAATGTGCTTTCTAGAAACAGTACAAATAGAAGGCTCCAGACTTATGAATATGCAGAAGTTGCGGCAAAGGCTGACCTTGCGCTAATAAATGCAGATCTACAAGAGAGAGTCAGAGTAATCTTTTGCCATTAGGAAAAGCCTGAGTGGGCCTCCCTCAGGCCCCAGCACCAACTTGTTCCCTGTTAGCATCAGGGAAACACTGACAGAGCATTTAAAACTTTAATACTTGTTGTGAAAATCAACACTGCTCTGAGTGTAATCAAGAGAGAACACCTTTAATAAATAAAACAGAAATTCAGGGGAGACCACAAAACAAGCATTGTGACAAACTTCTATAAGTTATCAGAGAACAAAGCTAAAAATACAAATATGTGACATGGATATTGAAAGTTTAGTAGATTTTAGCAGATTTAACAATAATTTCACCGAAATCTTGGAAAACAGATTGGCCTTATAAGTGAGTGCATATCATGTCTGCTTGGGGTCTTGGTTGCCTTGCTCAGGATAGTTTTTTTTTCTAGTTTCATATATTTGTCTATAAATTTCATGATGTCTTTTTTTAATCTAACAGTTGAGTAATAATCCGTTGTGTAAATATACCTAATTTTCTTTATCCATTCTTCAGATGAGGTTGTTTCCAGTTTCTGGCTAATATGAGTAAAGTTACAATGAACATAGTTGAGCAAGAATAATGGTATGATGAAGCATCTTATGGATATATGCCCAGGAGTGGTACAGCTAGGCCTTGAGATAGATTGATTTTCAATTTTCTGAGAAGCCACCATATTGATTTCCAATTTGGCTGTACAAGTTTGCATTCCTACCAGCAATGCAGAGCGCCACACTTGCTGCATATCCGCACCAGCCTGAGACGACACTGTGAGTTTAATCTTAGCCATTCTGATAGATGTAACACAGAATCCTTGGGTCTTTTTGATTTGCATTTCCTTGATAGCTAAGCACGTTGAACATTTCTTTAAGTGCCTCTGGGCCATTTGAGAGTCAACTGCTAGAATTCTCTGTTTAGGCATGCATCCCATTTTAAAGTAGGTTATTTAGTTTGTTGATGTCTAATTTCTTGAGGTCTTTATATGTTTTTGAAAATTATTAACTCTATGCAAGATGTGGCATTGGTGAAAATCTTTTCCCACTCTATAGGCTGTCATTTGTCCTATTGAAGGTGCCCTTTATGTTAGAGACACTTTTCAGTTTTATGAATTGCTAGGTATTAATTGTTGATCTTAGTATCTGTGCCATTGGTGTTTTGTTCTGGAAATTGTCGCCTTTGCCAATGCATTCAAGGATATATACCCATTTCTTTTGTAGCAGATTCATTGTATCTGGTTTTATGTTGAGGCCTTTGATCCGCTTTGACTACTTGAGTTTTGTGCAAGGGATAGATATGGATCTATTTGCATCCTTCTGCGTGGTGACAACCAGTTAGACTACCAACATTTGTTGGTGATCCCTTTTATTGCATTGTATAATTCTGGATTATTTATTTAAAAAAATCAGGTGTACATTAGTGAGTGGATTTACAACTGGGTTTTTGATTCAAAGCCACTGATCAACCTGTCTCTTTTAATGCCAATACCAGGTGGTTTTTATTATGATAGTTATGTGGTAGAGCTTGAAATCAGGAATGGTAATACTTCCATAAGGTCTTTTACTGAACAGAATTACCATCTCCCATCTTGTCCTCCGTTTCTCCTCAGAAGAGGCTCAGAAAAATGGAGGGCCTTAGTGGGGAAATTGTAATGTCTGCTTATTTAGGGGTAGTAAACCTCCTTAAATTGCTGTCTGATCTTGCTTTAACTTTGGTAAGTGGTCCATTTTGTTTAGATTTTTCAATTTTGTGTCATGCAGGCATTTGTAGCTATTGCTTTGTCTTTTCATTTTTTATTTTCGTTTGATTATTCTCTCTCTGCCTTTTAGCTGATTTGGCTAAGGGTTCGTCTAGCTTGTTGATTTTCTCAAAGACGCAACTCTTTGTTTCATTGTTTTTTTTTTTTTTTTTGTTGTTCTTGTTGTTAGTGTGTGTTGTTTCCTTTGTTTCTATTTTATTGATCCTTCCATCAGTTTCATTATTTCCCATTGTCTACTCTTCTTTGGGCATGTTTACTTTTTTTTTGTTCTAGCACTTTCAGGTGTGCTTCTAAGCTGCTAGTATGTGATCTGATTTCTTTATGAAGGCACATATTGCTTTGATCTTTCCTTAGATACTACTTTTATTTTGTCTAATAAGTTTGAGTGTGATGTACATTCAATTTCATTAAATTTTATGAAGTCTTTATTTATTTATTTGTTTACTTATTTATTTATTCATCTATCTGCTTGAATCAGATGTCATCCTGTAGAAAACTGTCCAGCTTCCTTGAGTTTGTAGGCTTCCTATTGTTTCTGTTGTTGTTAAAAATATAGTTTTATTCTATGATGTTCTGATACAATACAGAGTGTTATTATAAATTTTATGGCATGTGTTAATATCTGCTTTGATACCGAGTATGTGGCCAATTATGGAGAAAGTCTCATTCCATGATGTGAAAAAATTTTATTCCTTTGCTTTTGAATAAAGTGTTCTATAAATATCTGTTAGGTCCATTTGAGTAATATCTTTTAACTCTATTATTTTTCTGTCTAGATTTTTGTCTAGGTGATCTATCTTATCATAAAAGTGGGATGGATATTAATATCTCCCACTAGTAATGTGTGGGGTCCAATGTGTGATTTAAGCTTTAGTAATGCTTCTTTTACAAATTCCTAGCATTTGAGGAATTGATAATCAGAATTTAGATGTCATCTTGGTAGTCTTTTCCTTTGATGAGTATGTATTGGCATAATGTTCTCATGGACTGAGTACAGTTTAACCTTGTTCGTCCAAATGCTGATTTCTCCAAACCACTCTTGATTAATCTGGACATTGCATTGTGATGTTTATTCTAAGTATTTCCTGTTTCAAGCTTGTGTAAGCATGTCTCCATTTGTTCTCTGTGTTGTCTTTACTGACAACACAGTTTTGTTTTTATTGACAAACTAGCCAATGCTGAGCAATAACAGATAATAGGGTAGGATATCCTGAACCTGTGATAGGGGAGAAAGAAGATATAGGAGAGGTTGAAGCCATGTGGAGGGACCATGAAACACCTAGAAAAATTATGTGGGCCTAGGAGATGATTTGAAAGCAAGTACAATGTGGGAAATATGAATGAGAAGAAACTACACTAGCATGGAGGTTTAGTATGAAGTAATTATTGCCCAGCATTGTGCTATAGGCTAATTAAATAGAACCTGGTCTCTCTGTGAGGTTATTTTGTATAAAACTGGTTAAGGAGTAACCACTGATTTCAATAAAATAATAACTCAAAATCAAATATTTATAATCACTCAACATATGGCGCCCAACTAAATTCAAGTATCCACAATTTTAAAAATCATATTTTATCATAGTTTAACAAGGGGAATAAGCGTCCAACAAGTTTTAACCCAAGTTTAAAACTTAAAAACTCCCGGGGCCAAAAAGTGTCTCCTACATGTCTCTTTAAGAGTGACTTTTAGACATGTCTGGAAGCAAAAGGCAGCCTACTGCAGGCGGACGTGAGTGGACCCGACAAAGCCAGCTGCCACTTTCAGCCAAGCACTCACACAGGGCAGTGGAGGCAGCTACGGACCTATGGCGTATGGAGGGATGAAACAGTGAAACGGGCAGCCTTCTAAACAAATCTAGGCCTAAAACTTTGACTAGAATAAAAAGCACCACAACAGAGGGTGCTTTGATCTTTTCTGGCTTCATTTTTGGCTGTTATTGCTAATGGCTTATTGGCAATGTGCTCAGTGGTGATCACGAATTTCCGTACTCTTTTAAGGAAAGTCTGTGGAGAAAAAACGAAGAAGTCCAAGAGATACAAGGCTAAGTTATGAACAATAGGAAGGAAAGAAAAAAAATCACTCTTTCCAGTAAAAACTAGATTAATAGCGGATGGAATTCAGAGCTCTCTGGCTGCATGCTTGCCAGCTTTTTCTGGGAAAGGTCTCCCTATACATTTGTAACAACTGCATTCCCCCCTTAAGGGGGTTTGGGTAGGTTTTTGGTTGGTTTCTTGGGCTATGGATGTTTATTGTCATTGGGAGTGTGGGTTACGAGTTATTATTAGTCTTATTCGGTGAGAAAAATGAGGTTGGACTCAAGGATTTTCTTCTCCTGTCTTCCCCTTCATCTTTCTTAAGTATGTAGATAGGGGTTGAGGAGAAAGAATGGGTCGAGGGGGAGACCTGGTGGCACTCAGAGGAAGGACAGCAGGTCACTGAGAAGAGACTTGATACCCTATGAGCATATACAGGGGGAGGTAATCCCTCTCAGGAACAGTCATAGGGGAGGGGAATAAGGGGAAAATGGGAGGGAGGGAAGAATGGGAGGATACAAGGGATGGGATAACCATTGAGATGTAACAAGAATAAATTAATAAAATAAAAAGAAAAGAAAAGAAAAGAAAGAATGGGGATTATAGAAAATATCTAGAGCTGTTAGGATAAAAAGGAGATTATTAAATCTACTCCTCAACTTATGGCCTTGTTACTTACAAATAAAGTTATTTTTAATTCATTCATGTAGAATTTTATATATTAATCCAGAAGTAAGTTTATTTTTGATACGTTAGTATAGAATTCAAATTTAAGGTTATTTTTCACCCACACAATGTACATATATATATATTTTTTCTACTCAAGTTTGAGGTACTGTACCCTTACAACTCATTTATAGCACAAGGTTTAACTTCCAATACTTAAACTGCTGTTGCAGACTGTTAGGGAAAAATTAAATTTAGGTTAATAAATTGTCAATCAGATTTATGGTCATATCAAATACTGTTCATATATCTACCTTATGGAGTCCTGAAGCCAGAGACTCTCACTACCATGTCTGGCCTCAGACAAATATTTTAACCTCTGAATATTTCTTCTGTACTTCCTTTTAGTTTTAAGTGCATGATACTAATGTGTTTACAGTTAGTGACTATTTCAAATTTGAAAGCGTTTTCACTGCAAGGATTTTTTTTAATGCAAAGTTTGATGGAAGTCATTATCTTTAATGACTCTCACTGGTCCCACTATCCCAAAACATAATCTCTTTACAAGTGATGAAAGAAAGTACCTTGGTTGTTTCGAGATGATTATGAGTTTCATTACCCAATACTTACCTAAATGATGCATATTCTCTAAGTAAAGTTGCAGGAATTTTTATCGTAATCCCGTGTAGACAAGAATATGATCAAGGAATGTGAGAGATTCCTAGGAGCTCTTAAAGGAAACCTCCAGAACCAGACAGTAAAACACCAAGAGTTTAGCTCATGTAACGTCTATGCAACTTTAAAAAAAATGTGAACATTTCTATTCCTTCCCATGTGTACTTTTCTACGTAAACTCTGTGTCTGGGAAAGTCAGGAAACTAGTGGGAAATGAAGAATGTTAGGAATTCAGAGGAAACTGCTATGAAATATTTTGTTAAATCTGTATTTCTTGGATGAATCAGTGAGGGGCATATCCAACTCAGGGATATTCACCAGGGTATCTGACAAACAGAGCAGCAACTGTATCCAACATACACTTTTTTTTTTTTCAAACTGCTTGGCATAATAGGCACTGTGCTTCACAGGAAGAGAAAGAAAAC
>OU015756.1:83150556-83174649 GCA_907169655.1 Acomys percivali
CACACACACACACACACACACACACACACACACACACACACACACACGGAGGGGGAGAGAGAGAGAGCAAAAGGATTAAAATAATTATGTGAAAACCATTATAGTTATCAGAAAAAGAGACTCATGCCTAAAATGAGTTGCCTTTTTAAAAATTGTGGTCAGTGGTTTCTCACTGACATCTCCAAACTTTATAATCTTTAACATTGCTCTTGATTAACCTTCAGGACTTGACAGTAAGGGCCTATTGCTGAACACCACAAACTAGTGCCACAGGGCAATGAAGAAATAAAGCTGTATTCCTATTGAAATTTTGTACTTCCATTATTGGAGTGACCAATGACTTTGTTGTTAGATTTAAGGACTAATTCACTCAATGAAACTTGTGCCCAGGACTGTTAACTAGGCAAAGAACATGTGACTTGGTATGCCATAAGATTCAGAGGAGAAATGCTGCTATTTTTCTATTAAAGAACATAGTATTAAACTGCCTTTTAAGGTTTAGCCGATAAAATTTGCAACTACTTCAGTTGAATCTTTTAAAGAATACATTATCCTAGGTTTCTATCTTATTTGGAATGAAAATGAGTCTTAATTTTATAATGAATCATTAGAGGTTTTAGAGGCAAACATTATATGAAATTTTCTTTCATAAATGGACTTTTGCATATGATATACAAGATACTTTATTTATATTTATTATTTAACTAACAGCCACCTTACTTAGCAAACATCTTCAGTACTCTGAAATGCCAATACCATGAATCAGAAAATAAAATGAATACAAGTGTTCCTACATAATGAAAACTAACTAGAAAAAAACAGATAATGAAAAAAAAAGTGTGTGTGTGTATGTGTGTGTGTGTTTAATGTGTATGACATTTTATTCAGAAGCCTAATCTATTTTATTTGTATACACACTTATTAATGGAGGAGGCTTGAGTTAATGTTAATATTAATTAAGAGCTTTGTTCATAGTTTGTGCTATTTGTGCATGTGCTATATTACTTAATCTAAATGATAATCTTGTTATACACTTATATTCTTTGTTTCGAAGACAAGAAACTGTTTTAAATTTTGTTATGAAATATCTTATAATTTATTATGGTGATAAAGTTTTACTACATCAATACAAGATTATTGCAATATGACTGGCCTAGAAGTTTTAAGAGTCTTCAAAGAACATATTCAAAGTACTTCGTTATCTGAATGATTAAAATTTAATATTATAGCTATAACAATTACTAGTGTGTCAAGATATGAAAACGTGTAAGATCTCTACTCACATGTCAGTCAGTGGCAACCAACAACTGTCCAGTTTTATGTACGACTGTTTCAACTGGAGGTAAATTATGCAGGCACTGGAAACCTAGCCAGCTTCCTAGTGCTTGTGAGGTCAAGGAAATTAGGGGAAAACAACCACTGTTACTTTTCCAGACAAGCATAATTCTTTACTACTTTATTATCCTTATACCTACAGATAAGTGTTGCTACTATCTATCTTCAAAGCTGGGTATCTTTACAGCAAATGGAGACCAGCACATAAAGCCGCAACTGGACACAAAGTAGAGACCAACAGATCCTGGGAAGCCCAGCCACAACATATACATCCTAATCACAGATCCTGTATCTGTGGCTCAGGCAACATTACCAAAGGAAAAAACAGAAAGACTAAGATGCATAATGCCAGGAAGTCTGCTTTGAAACAGTCTTTCTTAAACAAGACAAGAGTAATACAATAGTAATGAATGGACATGTTAATATAGAGGGGAAAAATTTTGCAGGGTCTCACCCTTAGACTAATAGACAAACAAACAAACAAACAAACAACAACAAAAAGGAAATTAATAATAAAGGAGAAGGAAAATTAGCTTCTCCCAGGTATGAGCTTCCGTGTTAGTTGTGAATTGCAGAGTGGTTAGCTCTGAAATCATATAGACAAAAATAACAAAAAGAGTCTCAGAAGGAATTGTGTGTGTGTGTGTGTGTGTGTGTGTGTGTGTGTGTGTGTGTGTGTACTATGTTCATTTAGGCACAAATGTAACAATAATAATCAATTATCTTGAAAATATGGGTACATAAGAAATAAATGACAGAGGGTAGCTGGAAGGAGCTCAAGGGGGGAAACCAAGGAAAAGTGAAATGAGTCTATTTCAATTAAAACTTATTACAAAAATTTAAATTTTCATAGCAAACAAATTAAATTAAAATCAACAATAAAATAAAATAGTGTATCCACTTACATCATTACCAAATGATGCACATTATAATCATTTCTTTGAAAGTGTTTTGTTTATATGCTACATTTATAAATAGTGGCATTGCTCCAGTCAGCACATGAAAAACCATCAAATACAATTATGCACTTGGTTTAAAAATGTATTACAAAGTATTTCAGGGATTTAAATGATTATCATTGCTATGCTAACTCATTCTTCCTAATATGTCCTTCTCTGGTGCTTTCGTACAATTCAGGTGTCTGTTGGAAGCCACTTCCTTTCGAAAGTTTCATGAGAATCCAATGTAACATTTGCATATCCAATATTCTACTAAGAATTTTGTTTGCAACTTTATCTTCTTTTCATAATGACTCTGCTTGTCAGGGAACCCTATTTTCCTGTTGTTCATTTGTTTTTATTTTTCATTTCACTAGAACATAAATTTCATCCTTAGTATCTGGGAAAATGAACAGATTGCTCAACAGATTGTTCCAGATAGATAGGTAGAATTTCCTAAGGAAACTATAATTTTGAAGTAGCTGAAGCCAGATTTCTTCAATATATTTTAAAATTATTATGAGAATAAAGCTATATTTCATAGTCTAGTTTCTATATTTCATAGACTCATTATCATCATTTTGTATATATTTCCTTCTTTTCTTTGTGCTTTATTTTCTTGCTTTCCTTATTTCTTGTTTTCATTCCTTTTATTTCTGTACAGATAGAGGATTTCTCTCAATGTAGCTTATAACTTTTACTCTCATTTCTAAAGTCTAACACTAAGTGGATTTTGCAAAGAAGGAAATTAAAATAGCATTCTCAATAGTTCAAGGTCAGATATTAATGTTCATCCATATGAATAGACACTAGAGATGCGAATGATGATATTGGATTTTTGGGAGGATCTGCACGAAGCTTTTATTATTGCTTATTATGAAGATAAGTCATTGAGGGTATCAACTTACACATTGCATCCAGTTTAATGACTCTCTTTATTGTTGCCCAGAACTGTGCATCAGCATAGATTGTAAGCTACTGTTTCTTTAATCTTCCACTCAGGAAATGAATAACCCTCCATGAAATATTAATACAATCAGCCTTCAACTCCTAAGATATGCCCTAGTTTTCAGCAGTAGTTCTTCCTGAATGTAGTAAAAAAAAAAATTAAGCCTGTTTATTAACACAAAAATGCCACATGCAAGTAAGTGTTCTAGTGATTATTAATATCCTGTTACTGAATTTGACATTGTTTTGACTGGTGGAGAAGACATAAACCAGGATAATGAAACAGAGTAAAGACGAAACAAACATTCTCTGTGTATACCGTGACAATTGTCAAGTTAAGGGCAATCCTGTACAAGCTAATTAGATACTTAGAGTGATTCCTAGACACTGAGTAGATTTGTGTACAGGTATTCCTAATTTGAAACAAAACATTACATCTCCACATGAATATATTTTCACAAAATAATACTCAGTTATGCATTATACTTATTTCATTTCACTTTATTCTATTATAATAATGTATATTAGCTTAGATAATTTATAACAAACAGATATTGTTTTTTTCACAACTATAGAGTTTGGAAGCCCTGATTCACAAACATTCTCATTATTGTGAGGATATTTCTATTCATAAATAAGTTATTTGTTACCTCATATTAACTAAAAAAATACTGTGATAGTGGGGATAGCAGGATAAGCTCTTCAAATAAAATGTTGAAGTAGTCTATTCCATGCTGAACATATCCCCATGGTGACTGGATTCACCCAGTGACCAGGGTAAAGCCTTATGACTTAAACAAGTCTTGTTATGTTTACATTTTTTAAAATTAATTTTTAACAACTTATGTTTAACTGGTATATGTGTGTACAAGGGTATGTGCGCATGCACTGCTTACCAAGGAATAAGAGTGGAGGTCGGAAGACATATTTGAGTCTGTTCTTATCTTCTGTTGTGTTGACCACAGATGTCGGACTCAGTCACTCAGGGATGGAGGTCAGACCCTTTGTCTGCTGAACCTCCAATCTGGCATAATCTGTTATCTCTCATGATTGTTGGATTAGAGTTTTGTATTCCACAATAAAAACTTGGAGGGACACATTTAAAGCACTGCCCTAATAGTAGCAGAACTATCAATCTCATGAAGGCTATTCCTGTTTGTAAATAAAGTAATTTCACAGGCATCTACTGCAAGTTACAAGCTGTTTTTTTAAAATGATAATCCCTGTATGTGCCTCTCCCCAGGAAGATAATCCTAGTGATGTAAGGGATAAAAGTAAAATTGAAAAACACATTTTGTTTCAAATTACAACAGCTTCAGAAAATCGGTATGTGATGGTAATGTCAGATTTTGTATTATTGTAGTCTCATAAAATTGCCTTACAAAGGAGATTTTAAGGATATGATCAGTACTATACAATATAAGAAAGCAAGCAAAAAAAAAAAAAAAAGAAAGCAAGCAAGAATTCAGAAGAAGCAGATTCTAGAGAATATAAAATTAAGCAAAAAGGGAATTATTTCCACAGAATTCAGAGAATGTACACATACACCTAAATGTATTGATGGATAGGAGAAATTAATGAGAAATGAAGGTAGTAAGATAAATAATATTCAAATTACCTTGAGTGTTTTTTCATACATGAATTTCACTTTCTTACACCTTATTACTTTGTTATTTGTGGCTATGGCGAAGGGTGTAGTTTTCCTAATTTCTTTCTCAGTGTGATAGTTATTAGTATACAGGAGGGCTACTGACTTTTTTGAGTTGATTTTCTATCCAGCTACTTTGCTGATGGTGTTTATCAGCTGTATGAATTCTCTAGTGGAATTTTGGGCTTACTTATGAACACTATCATATCATCTGCGAATAGGGATAATTTGGCATCCTCCTTATGATATGGATGCCCATGATCTCCTTTTGATGTCTTATTGCTCTAGCTAGAACTTCAAGTACTATATTGAAGAAATATGAAGAGAGTGGGCAGCCTTTTTTAGTCTCTCATTTTAGTGGAATTTCCTTGAATTTCTCTCAGTTTAATTTGATGTTAGCTATAGGCTTGCTGTATATAGCCGTTATTATATCTAGGTATGTGCCTCATATCCCTGTTTTCTCCAAGACTTTAATCATGAATGAGTGTTGGATTTTGTCAAATGATTTTTCAGCATGTAAGGAGATGATCATGTGGTTTTTTTATCTTTCAGTTTGTTTGTATGTGGATTACATTGATGGATTTCTGTATATTGAAACATCCCTGCATGCCTGAGATGAAGCTTACTTGGTCATGGTGAATGATATCTTTGATGTATTCTTGGATTTGGTTTGCCAATATCTTATTGAGTATTTTTGCATCAGTAAGAGAAATTGCTCTGAAATTCACTTTCTTTGTTGGCTCTTTGTGTAGTTTAGGTATGAAGGTGACTGTGGCCTCATAGAATAAGTTTGGTAATGTTCCACCAATTTCTATTTTGTGGAATGGTTTGAAGAGCATCAGTATTAGCTCTTCTTTGAAGGTCTGGTAGACTTCAGCGCAAACACCATCTGGCTACGTGCTGTTTTGGCTGGGAAACATTTGATGACTGCGTCTATTCTGTAGGAGAAATAGGAATATTTTATTTGTTCACTTGCTCTTGATTCAACTTTGGCTAGTGGAATCTATCAAGGAAAACATCCATTTCCATTAGGTTTTCAAGTTTTGTGGCATAGAAGCTTTTGAAGTAAGACCTAATGATTCTCTGTGTTTCTTCGGTGTTTGTTTTTATATTTCCCTTTTCATTTCTGGTTTTGTTGGTTTGGAGAGTTTTTCCGTGCCTTTTAGATAGCTTGGCTAAGGGTTTGTCTATCCTGTTGATTTTCTCAAAGTACTAGCTCTTGGTTTTGCTGTTCTTTTAATTGTTCTCTTTGTTTCTAATTTATTAATTTCAGCCCCGAGTTTGATTACTTCCAGCCCAATACTCCTCTTGAGTGTTTCTGCTTCTTTTTTTCTCCCTAGGAATTCCAAATGTTTTGTTAAATTGCCTATATGAGATGTTTCCAGTCTTTTAATAAATGCACTTAGTGCTATGAACTTTCCTCTTAGAAATGCTTTCAATGTGTCCCATGAATTTGGGTATGTTGTAGCTTCAATTTCGTTAAATTTTTGGAAGTCACGAACTTCTTTCTTTATATCTTTCTTGATCCAGTTGTCATTGAGTAGAGAGTTGTTCAGTTTCCATTTGTCTGTAGTCTTTTTTCCCCCTTTCTGTTATGGATCTGAAGGCACTGCAAAGAGAGAGTCACTGGCTTGAACTTTTGAAATTCCAAGGCCCACCCTCAGTGACACACTTCCTCCTAACCCCTGTCAAGTAGTGCCACTCTTTGGTGACGTAGTACTCAAATAAATAAGCCTACGGGAGCTACTCTCACTTAAATCACTGTAAAGATCTTAGGTTTCTATTTGTATTTAAATTGTGGTGGTTATTATCTGGAGATTAGATTTCAATTTGGTAAGTTCAGAGCTGAAAAGCCTAGTTAAAACGGTGACTATTATACATATGAAATGTAATATATGTAGTTATGAATTGGTGAGATGATATACAGGCTGTGAGGTGTAATTGAGGTGATGTCAACATATAAATCCTTGTAAGTTATGATGAAATCCTTTATACTGATTGGATTGTTAGACATTTTATTACAATAAAAGTATTAGGAAAAACCTATTTGTTTACAGTGTTTTTTCTTAATTGTATTGATATCCTCACATTGATGTAATGCCATTTGCATCTGGTCATGATGGAAACATTTCCTAATCTCAATTGAACTGATTTAATATATTAAATTAAGAAACTATTTTCAGATATTTCTATTCATTAAAAATTCACATAAAACCAAATATCTTTTTTTTTTCTGTGATAAAAACAACAGTAACGAAAATACAGCCACTCTATAGAACACTGTCATAACATCTGGCTTTGCTTAAGTATAACAGATATTTAATCCAGTTATTGCTAACAAATATTGGTTTATAATCTATTTTTATTATTGCACTTGTTTCATTGGCATGACATATTGTGAAAACTGAAATCTACTCTACAACACGTGACATAAATCTTCAAACAGAATTATTGGCTTCTCAGGTGAAATGGCACATATATTGTAGTATTTACATCTATTCTGAAATTGTCCTGCTGGGTAGTATACTAATTCTAATTTTAAACCTGGAAAAACAAAACTGAAAACAAAACAAATCACTTCAGATCTGGATGTTATGCTGTCTTTAAGTTGCTTGTTAATTTAATTGGCCAATTACTTTTAGATTCGGCCTCAATCAAAGCATCAGGACATGAATAAAATATATACAAGTTCTTTTTATAAGATGGATAATATGTTGTCCAATCCTCCAAATAGCCTTCAATTTCTTCTAACACTTCATAGACTTCATCATCCCCATTACTGATGCTAGTTTTCCCACCATAATTACCAACTGTGCTCCTCTTAGAGCATTCTAAAGTTTACCTAGCCTCATTCTCCAACTCCTTAAAATTTCTGTCAGACCAATGACAAAGGCATTGCAACTTCGTCAAGGCAACAACTTCGTTCCTTGTAACCAACTTTTTGTATCAGTTAGTTTTCCTTTGCTTCTGATAAAAATTCTTGAAATTAGTTAATGGGCGAAATATATATTTTATTTCGTATTTTTAGGTGGCCCAGTAAATGAGTGGTTGGACCCTTGTATTTTAGAGAACATCATGGTTTGAAGGACATGGATTTTCTTAACCTCATGATTGACAAAAAACAAGAGTAAAGCAGATGGAGACACTACCTGGGTTCAAGAGCATTTTCCTTTTGTTACTTTATCCCATCTGGACTGTAGGATATAAACACATTCAGTCTCAGTGTTTACCGTAAGTCAATAGTCTCTGGAAAGGCCTTCATGGACAGATCTACAGGTGTTCTTTCTTAATCTAATTGTGTCTGAACATAATAAACTTGACACTAAACAATCCTATAAAAAGTAGCTTCTGTATTTATTTCATGAGGAGTGAGTAAGACAAATGTTCCTAAAGTTAATCCTCCTGGAGATGTGTATGGATAGTGTATCTAAGTCATGATGTCTCCACTTGAGTTGGGGATGCCTTTGGTTCTGTCATTGCAAATGTTTTCTTTTACCTTTGGAATAAAGAGATAATCCTAATTCTCCTAATAGTGATTATGTCCTTAAGAGTAATTATGGTTTTAGTTACTATGCATATTTGTAATTATTTATGCTTATTAATTATACAAATTGATAGCATTAACTATGATAAAATGCTCTTTATTAAATTAAGCACATAATGATAATAATTCTCTCTCATATGTCTCACATTCTAAAGGATAGATTCTGGTGGATTTTGCCATAATAAAATCAAATTTTTCTTCATATTGACATAAAAATTTCTTAAAGCACTAAAATAACAATTATACCAGGCCAATAATTTATTATTTATTTTAATGATGAAGTTGCTTTAACAGTACACCTTAGTGGATTTCACTGTAGTATTTACACAAATTCACATGTTGTGCTAATGTTTTTTCAAGCTTCTTTACTACCCATTTCTCCTCACCGCCCTTCTGCCTGGTGCACATCTGTATTCCCCTAAAAGTTTTACATCAACATGAAGGGTGTTTTGTTTGTTCATTTATTAATGCATATGAGATGATTTGTCTGACCTCTATTATGCTGGTCTGTTTCCTTATTGTCAACCTGACATACAAGCAGATCATCTCAGAAGATGGCACCCCAATTGAGAAAATGTCCCAATTAGACTGGCCTATGGTCAAACTGTATGGCATTGTTGTTAATGAATTATTGCTAAGGGAAAACACAACCCTAGTCTGAGTGGTGGAATTCCTGGAGAGGTGGTGGTCCTCAGTTGTACAAAAAGATGCACAATTCGATTCATGAAGAGAGAGCCAGTAAGCAGCATTCCTTCATGCTCAGTGCATGATCTTGTGGTCAGAAATTTCAAGCTAAATGAATCCTCTTCATGCCAATGTGGCTTCAGTCATGGATCTTATGACAGCAACATATAGCTAACTAGGACATTTATCTTTCTATTCTTGCATAATTGGAACAAGTGTGATAATCTGAGGTTTCATTCAGTTTTGTTATGTAACGAAATACCACATTTTATGGCGAACACAATAGCATGAATTTACAAATCAATACAATAATTGATATATATGAATGTTGATTTTGTTACTTAGTTATTCTGCTGTCCCCAAAAAACACGGCTGTGATAAATAATACGTCATTTGTTAAATCTCTTAATTTTCTTCCGGTGTGCATATAGGAGGAGTGCTGCTGTATTGCTACATTGCATTTGGCAGTGATGTTTCTCTAATAGAAGTTTTGGTCACCTTGTAGAGAATTAGAATAGTGTTTATCAGTGAGTCTGTTTTTATGTCAACACCACAGAGTTAATATATGGATATTCTGATGTATAGTGAGAAATCAAGTACTGTGACGGCTTCAACGTTCTTCTTCCTCAAGATTGCTTTGGCTAACACAGAAATTTTTTAAAGTTTGAAAGTATCAAAGACAGAGCTAAGAGAGAAAAGTCATCATTATCATATTTCATCAGTTTCCTGAAATGGTTACACTTAATGTGAGTAAAAACCAAGGTTAATAAATTATGCCAATTCACAATTTTAATACAAATTGTCCAGTCATTTGTTCATTCTTATATCAGACCATTTTCCAATGACAGGAATGGATCTAGAAAACATTTAAGCATAATTTTTTAAACACAAATAAATGTAAATTACTTTTCACTCTGAAGCAGACAAGATAGAGAAAATATATTTTAGTAGATTTTTAAAAACAGAATAGACTTGGGATTAATATAAGTCAGCTGAGAGAGCTAAGGCTGCAGAGTGATGATGTTTGCATTCCCTTGGAAACATAGAGAGAGGTCAATGGAAATATAGCCAATTCTGATAGAGTGATTTTTATATAAGAATTTAATCATTTAGTGGTGTTTTTATTCATTGAAAAATTACATGGAGAAGCAATTTCATTTTGAAGGTGAATTGATAATATATAGCTATTGCAGAGCTAAAATATCAATATTTAATTATTATAAAACAAACAACCCAAAGGGAATTAGTTTGGTTCTCTGTTCTATAAGCTTTAAAGCAAATTACCACTGAATAAACATGAGTTTCTAACTGTAATAAAACAATAAAGGGCTTAGTATGCAGACTACATTTTCACTTCTTTTCTCATTCCATTGTTTCAATATACAATTTGAGACTTGCATATTTTGCATAAATTCAAACATAATGAGAAAACTTTGTATTCCAATGTTTGTGGTATTTTATATGAAAATTCCTGTCCTAGACAAAATTATATAACTTCAGAACTTTCTGAATCTTGGAGAATGAATCACTAGCGATTACAATGATCAATCCTCTGGTCTTAGAAGCTAAGTGGAATGAGTTTTTCCCAAACTAGGCTATAATGTTACTCTAGTTTATGTAAATATAAAATGGAAATATAAAACATTGTTGATAATTGATCAAAAACACATGTAAAACTCACAATAATTACTAGAGCCTCACTAATGTATTTTGAAGAATGGAATGTTATAGGTTATTTTAGGATCTATTGTAAGAACTTCAGAACATGCATGTGGTGTATCAAAGCTCTCAGCAGGGGATTCATGTGTGAAGAAAGCCCATTCTTTCTCAGCACTTTTTATTCTACCGAAAGTAAGATGTTTAAAGAACATAAATTTTGATATTTTTCTAGAAGAGAATAAGCACGTTGGATTTTACCTAATTATTTACTGATATAGTTATATTTGTGGTAGGTTAAATTGAATGGGTACTTGAGGAGGTTCTGCCTAGGAAGCCCATTTTATTACTCACGGGTCCCCAGAAAGATAAAAATAAGGATAGAAGCTCCCTAGATAGTCATTGATGTAATTTCATAGACAAATAATGAAGATATTAGATTCTGACATTTGTGAGTGCCAAGAGCAGTTGACAAAAGAAAAAAGAAAGAAAGAAAGAAAAGAAGGAAGAAAGGAAGGATGGAAGAAAAATACCCATTCAAGGCTTTTACTTCATGCACAATTGGTTTTGGGCTTGTTACATTTATTTTCCCTACTACTGCATGGTTCACTCCACTTTCGTGGAATAGATTACACTTCCCGGCATTGTTCAACTTACTATTCACTATGCAATGATGTCAAGTAAAATATCACAAATGCACCGGTTTGATAGGAATTCACTAGTCAAGGTTGACAACCAAGATCCCTTTTCCCAAGATGGGCCTTTAATTTCTAGGAGACAACTTCTTAAACAGAATATCAACATCTCAGGCTCTACGATCAACAATTAATAAATGGGAATGCAATAAACTGAAAAGCTTCTGTGTGGCAAAGGACACTCTCAACAGAATAAAACTACAGTCTACAAACTAGGAAAGGATCTTCTCCAACCCTACATCTGACAGAGGGCTAATATTAAAAATATATGAAGAGCTCAATAATTTAACAACACCAAAACAAATATTCCAATTTTAAAATGGGGTACAGAACTAAACAGAGAATTCTCAAGAAAGGAATATCAAATGCCCAAGAAACACTTAAAGATATGCTCAATGTCCCTAGTCATCAGGGAAATGTAACTCAAAATAACTCTGAGATTCCACCTTACACCTGTCAGAATGTCTAAGATCAAAAACTCAAGTGACAGCACATGCTCATGAAGATGTGGAGAAAGAGGAACACTCCTCCATTGTTGGTGTGAGTGCAAACTTGTCCATCCACTTTGGAAATCAATCTGGTGCTTTCTTAGAGAATTAGGAATAGTGCACATACTGGAACGGTGTTCCACCATTCAACAAGGACATTTACTAACCTGTGTTCATAACGGCTTAATGTGCAATCGCCAGAATCTGGAAACAACTTAGGTGTACCTCAACCAAAGAATCGATAAAGAAACTGTGGTACATTTACACACTATTCAGCTATTAAAAGCAAGGAAATCTTGATATTTTCAGGCAAATGGATGGAACTAGAAAAGATGATCTTGAGTGAAGTAACTCAGACCCAGAAAGATATGCATGGTACATACTCACTTACAAGTGTCTATTAGCCACATACCACAGGATGAACACACGACAATTCACAGACCTAAAGAAGCTACATAACAAGGAGGACCCAGAAGAATGCTTAATTCTCATTCAGAAGGGGAAATCGAATAGACACGTGAGGCAGCTGAAGAGAAGGAGCAGGACAGGAGAATGTCATAGCGGTCCTCTGAAAGACTCCACCCTCCAGGGGATCGAAGTGGAAAAGTGGAAAAAATTTTCATTTGCAGTGGATAGAACTTACCTTTGCTTCCATTTCACTTGTAATTCTCTATTCCTATAACTCAGTTAATCATATGTGATTTCCGTAGGTGATGTTATAGTAATTGAATCAGCCACAATAGATTTGTTGAGAGAAATCCATAGCTTTTCCAAATACAATACACAAATAAGCTGTTCATTAGAATGTGATAACCATGTGCTACTTCAATCATTTTAAGCAAAACTCTTTACTCGAGACACAAAGAAAGTAGTATCAGTTATGGAGATAGCTAGGAGAAAAGATAACTAGGAGAAAAGCAGCCCCATTACAAGTCCATGGTGATACTTGGTGTCGAGGACTTGCAAAGATGGCGGCATATCTAATGTGGAGTGAGCAAAGAGAAGGAATGAGATTGCACTCATCAATGCATTTTAGATACTGCCCTTTGCCATGCACAGAAAAGGAAGTCACAGAAGAGACAGAAAAGAAGCAAGGTCTTTAGCATAATATCAACACAGAGTGCTGTTAATTAAAGGCAGAGACCAATGGAATTGAGCAGCTGGGTTGTGAAACTTGATTTGCTTTAGGCAACTCTGGCTATTGGGTGGACTAATGTGACAGAAGAGATGTAGTCACCTAGCACTGAGGACTTGGCATAATGAAGCAAAGAAGAGGCGGTGTCAGTTACAGATGGGAAATGTGGTGGTGTCCCAATATTTTGTTTGTTTTCACACAAAAGGATAAGATATAAAGAATTATTTTTCATATTTATGTGCAAGTGTACATGCATTTGAGATTTTTATATTACATATAAAATAATATTCAAAGACTGTTCGATGACTGACCTTGGAACTAACAGGTGTGCCAACCTGTTGGCATAAAACTGAACATCACTCACATACTGCTTATGTTCAGGAAGTGATGTGGATCAGGTAACTAAGGGAATGAGAGACTACAAAAGCAACAAAGTATGCCTTTCTCTCATTTATTTATTATTTA
The DNA here is from genome assembly GCA_907169655.1 of Acomys percivali. NCBI lineage: Eukaryota > Metazoa > Chordata > Mammalia > Rodentia > Muridae > Acomys > Acomys percivali. Next base: position 83,164,093 of record OU015756.1, read on the forward strand.
TTTATTTATTTGTCTGTTTGTTTATTCACTTTATATACCAAACGCAGACTCCTCTGCCCCCTCCTCCCAGGCCCACCCTCTTCCTCCATTCTCCCCTCCCCTTCTTCTCAGAGGAATGCGTCACCTTCTACGTGCTGACTAGGCCAGCCACTTTGTGTCACATCAGAACTATGTATGTCCTCTTCCACTGAGAACAGACAAGACTGCCCAGCTAGGGAAAAGTGATGCAAGAGCAGGTAATTGCATCCATGTCGGTGACAGCCTCCATTCCAGTTGCTAAGGGAGGCGAGTGAAGACAAAGCCATCATCCATCAGTTCCATAATAAATGTAGGAGGCCTAGGTCCACTTCATGCACGCACTTAGATTGGCGGTCAGTCTCTGTGAGCCACCCATGGGCCTAGGTTGGCTGAAGCTGACTCTATTAGTCTTCTTGTAGAGCTCTTGTCCTCCTCCAGTCCTTGTGTCCTTCTCCAAACAATTCACAAGAGTCACAGATTTCATTCTAATGTTCGGCTGTGGGTCTCAGCAGCTGTTTTGATACGCTGCTGGATGGAGCTTCCCAGAGGGCAATTAGCATGGCTCAAGTCTACAAGCATAGCAGAGTGCCATTAAGAGTGACAGGGTTTGGCTCTCTCCCATGGGGTGGGTCTTAAGTTGAGTCAGTCATTGGTTGACCATTTCTCAAACTCTGGTACAGTTTTATACCTGTCCGTTTTATAGTATAGCATCCAGATAGTCATTTCATGGAATTCTGGTAATGTATGAACTAAGACTAGAGAAAGGATAGATTTTCTGGTCTTGCATAAGGTAGAGATGGGCTTATCTTTAGTGACATGTTCTTGGGATGCATCTATATCCATAAAATCTCAAAAGTACATACACTTTACTTATGAAGTGAGCCAAAGAAAGTCACAGGAAGTGGGAATCTGATTTGTTTTATGCCCCATTAAAAACTTTTTTGGGTATCTGTTATTTTTAGTTTTTATATCCACCAATTATTAACTTTATATAAAATGAACGGCTATCAATAATTTTCCCTGTTCTGTCAGCTATCTCTTTACTGTGTAAAATTTCAAAACTTTAATTTTGGAAAAATAATTATAGGCTAAACTTCAAAATACAAAGCACATGAAAGCTCAGTAGGTTAAGAAAGTAAATTCCAGGGAGATCCAAGATGGTGGTGCAGATCACACACCACTTCTGATAAGCGGGACAATCAAAACTGCACAGCGACCTAAAGACCAAACTGAGATCTACAAAACACCAGTGCTGCTGATTCCCAGGAAAGAGGGATCCACACTGTGTGGACCACCAGTGAGTCTGACCCATGGCTACCCTGCTAACCCACAGGAAAATCCCGAGGGACAACCCACATTAACTGCCATCTTGAGAAAGGCTGTTAAAACACCTGTGCACACTTGGGTTCTCACCACCTGCCTGCTGCTTACCTGATCCTGGATAAAAAGCAGACAGGCAGAGCTGAGTCCCGGCACTGGGCACAATCCACATTGGCTGCTGTCCCAAGAAAGAGTGGGGTCACCCAAGCGGCTCTGATCTCTCTCAGCACCCCACCCTCAGCGGCTTACTGGCCTAGCCCAGCTGAGTCACAGAGCAGATAGTCAGGGCCCTGCCATCTCAAAAGGGCCTGTGGAACATCCATGCTGCTTTGAGTTCTGATCTCTCTCAGTTCCCCAGCTGTTACCAGCCTGGCCTATCTGTGACACAGAGCATACAGGCAGAGCTGAATACATGTGCTAGCCACAATCTGCATTAGCTGCCATCCTTTGAGCAGTTTCTGGGCTGGGCCTTTCTCTGCCTGCCTGCCGGCGTAACGCATACTGTTCTGACACAGCTGGGACACAGAGCAGACAGGCTTAGCAGAGACCTGCTTGGGCCACACTCCACACTAGCTGTCACTTTGTCAGCAGCTTTGGGCTCTGATATTTCTCCTCCAGTCAGCGGATTACCGGCCTAGGCCAACTGGGACACAGAGCAGATAAGCAGAGCCATGCCGTCTCAGGAAGGCCTGTGGAGCACCCCAACAGCTTTGGGTTTCGGTCCCTCTCAGTCCCCCAGCTGCTTACCAGCCTGGCCCATCTGGAATACAGAGTAGATCGACAGAGATGAGTCTGGCATGGGCTAAGACTCACGCTTGCTTCCACCTCAAGAAGGTCCGTGGGGCACCCGGAGCAGCGAGCAGCTTCAGGCTTGGATCTCTCACAGCCCAGCAGCTGCTTACTGGCCTAGCCCATCTGGAACACAGAGCCCTGCCATCTCAAAATAAAAGACTATAGGGAACTTGAGAAGACTTGGGCTTGGAAATCTAGCAGTCTACTCCTCTCTTGCCTGACACAACTGGGATACAGACAGGGAACCCAGCAGAGCTAAGCTGGGTGCAGGCTTTAACATCCAAGGTCCACTATCCTGAGGAGACCTCTGGGGAGTCCTAGCAAACAAACCGCAGCTCGGAGCTCTCTTTACTTGCTCACAACCTGCCTGGCCAACATGGGACACAGACAATGAACTCGTTGGAGGAAACCCCAGGCCTGCTAACATCATAGACAACCAAGTGCCTAGAGGACAGCACAGGAAGGCCAGCAACAAAACTCAGAGCCATATACCACCACCAGAAACCAGTGATCCTATCACAAGAAATTGAATCCCAGAAACCATCCAGAAGCTTTGATGGAGATGGAGACGAGGAATGCTGAGTGGGAACTAGTAAACATTCAGAACTCAGTGAGATGATTTAACATGGTTTTAGCCATAGTGCATGAAAGGAACAATGTGATGGTCCAATAATTATATTTTTAAAAACATAATGAATTTGTCCTATTAGGACAAACTCCAGGCCCCACACAAACTAATTCAAAACCAATCAAATCTTGTAGAACCTTCTCAAATAAAAGATTTTATTAAATATAGTGAATAAGGACAAAATAATATGTGAGAAATGGCAATTATACCAACTGGAGATATTTAACAATGATTTAACTGAAATAGTGGAATGTTTTGAGAGGATTGAGAAAAATTTGTTGATTGCTTTGATATGTGTGTCTGTATAACAAATGCAGTTGATGGTATTAAATGCCAGGTAAAGGAATATATTCTGAATTTGAAAGATCCAAGTTGCTCTGAAAGCTTCCTAACCAGAAGTTAATGTGGATAATGCTACATTATAAGAAGATTATATTGTGATCATCTTATCTAATAACACCTGAGAGGTACAAATAATACTTATTTCTAAAGTATTTTAATAGATTTAGTCTTATTTTATTCACATAGAACTGCTAATGCTAGATTAATAAAAAAAATTTATTTTGCCATTTTTTCTCTCAGAAGGTTATCAGTTTTCTAACGTCAGAGAGTTCAGCTGACAGCAATCTATATACTCAGATAGCTGTGAGATCATGTTTCAAAAATATCTTCTACAGGATCTTTGTAAGATCTTAAGTAGGTCAAGTCCTGTTTTCGTTTGAATGGCTTGAGGGTGCAGTCCATCTCAATAGAAGCCAAAAATTTCTGATTCGCCACACACAAAATGTCAGTTTTAAACATGTCAACAGATTCTTAAAAGATGATATAACCATACATCATGAGCTAAATGTACTGATTTGAATGAGGTCTACATACATAACACAGCCTTGCATCTTAGCGTTATTAGAGAAAAGTATTTGTGTTAACGTGTTTTAAAATATGTTTTGAAAGACTATATTGAGCTTAAAATACTATGAAATTAATTTTATTGATCATATTTGTAGAAATGATTTTCAGTGCAGAAAAGAAAAGTTCAGTTTATTGGCCTTGATTTCAGTTGCTGTTAGTGAACCACAGCTGGCATTCTGCTTACTTGGGTCACGTTCTCACCAAGAGAACCTGCTTTCAAACAGAGCCATGGCTGCAATTAGACTGAAATCAGGAGGACATTAGACAGTTAGAAGGAAAATGAACAAACAAACAAATGTTGTTTTGCTATTGTGGGAGAAAAGAAAAGGAATGGTACTTTAGTAATGACAGCATGCAATTTAAATGTTTGTGAATATTTTGAAAGCCTTTATTTGTATTCATGTTTATTATAATATAAGTAGTATATGCTAATGATTCAAAAACCTTGATGGGTCTGAAAGCTCAGTACATAAAGTGCAGAAGATACAAAAGAAATGGCTCTTTTGGGGTGACTTAGAAATAGATAGCCCCTCCTGAGGTACTCTACAAACACCGTTAAGTGTTTATCTCAGCTCCTATATGCTTAATATAATCGACCTGATAGACTGTAAGGAGGACACAGATTCTCAATTGCAAGTTATCACTTGGACATTGGAGCCTCCGCAAAACTGCTTATGCTTCGACTTGTACAGTAGTTGTTGACAATGCTTTTTCTTTAATTCACTTTACCGTCTGACTGTTTTGTTTACAGGAAAAATGTCAACATTATGTCATTTAAATTATGTACTTTCATAATTTTCTTTTGCTTACTAAACTATGCCCAACATGATTAGAGCAAATTGCATGTTCAAATTGACACTTGCATGTGTATGCTTTTCCTGCTTTGTAATTAAGCTCCTTCATGTACTCATTCTCCACTAATAACTGACCAGAAGGGAGAAAGCCTCCTCTTTCTGGGGATTAAGGAATTCCAAGATGATCTAATTAAAAACTGTGTGAAACTGCTGGGTACTAGGGAAGAAACTGTCTTGAAATGCAATTTGAGATTTGACTGCAAGGCCATACACTTACAAGAACTTTGCAAATCATTTAATTCCAAAAGTTTTGACTTTTATCTACCAAAATTTAATGTTTCAGTCTGTGATCCAAACACCGAGTCAAGAGAAAGATATAAATTATTCTTTAATAAATTAAAAGTATTGGAGAGGAGTTAGGAAGAGAGGTAGTCTGTAGATGTTTGGGGACTACTGCACCTTGCTTTTGTTTGCCTGTGGCTATCTGAGAAACTAGAACATTAATCATCAGCAGAAATCCCAGAACAGCTTAGGAGTGCCAGTTAATCTAAGACTAAGTCATGATTATTAAAAATGTGAGTTGAAACTTTCAGATATGCACTGTGGACTGACAGAAGAGTAAAAATATTATAGAAGAGAGAAGCCTGAGCTGACTGAAGAGCGGGGGCATGTCAACCCTCACCAAGGATTGTGCACTACATACAATGTGTGGTATAGGGACAAACCGAAGTGCTTTAATAGTCTAAAAGAAATTAGTGACAAATTAATGATGTTAAAGCCAATGGAAGACTCAGGGTCAATTTGTGGAATGTATGAAACCTGAACCTGATAGTAAACTACATGAATTTTCTGCCTTTACACATCAGGAAAACACACACATACACACACACACACACACACACACACACACACACATACCACACACCACATACACACACACACACACATACACACACACACCACACACACACACACACACACACACACACACACACACACACACACACCGCACACACACTCAGAATCACCAAGGGAGAACAGCGCCTTCTTACAAGATTCTTTGAAACCAAGAATGGGTTTTGGATAAGCTAGCACTCCACGAGTGACAGGGTCAGAGCCTAACTCTGTCTGTGGCTTACCTTACTACCAAGCAGAAGTGGTGAACAGAAAACTACACAATGCTGTATTTTGTTCCACTGGTGAACTGAAGAAAGGCTTAGGCAGAATTTAAAATGTACCCGTAAGTGAAGATTAAATGGTTAAACTACACTTGTTTGTAAATTTGAATATCTGTTTGCACATTTATATTTTGTAGACTCTCAGTTTCTGAAGTCTGTTTGGTATAACAACAATCTTAGAAGTCTGGAATTTGGTGGTATGTGAGTAGGAGAGCATATGGGTTTAAGTGAGAAAATGCTTTTATCTTTAATGAGCATAGATATATATATAATGAGCATATATATATATATATATTGTCCTTTATTTTACTTAACTCAGGTTATTTATTCACACAGTTTTATATACAAAAGCACACACAAGCCAAGTTCAGTGTTTTTTTGTTTTTTTGTTTTTTGTTTTTTGTTTTTTGTTTTTTGTTTTTTGTTTTTGTTTTTTTTTTTTTTGTTTTTTTTTCGAGACAGGGTCTCTCTGTGTTAGCCTTGGCTGTCCTGGACTCGCTTTGTAGACCAGGATGTCCTCGAACTCACAGCGATCCGCCTGCCTCTGCCTCCCGAGTGCTGGGATTAAAGGCGTGCGCCACCACGGCCCGGCTCAAGTTCAGTGTTTTATCTCTTTCATTTCATGCTTCGAGTAGAGACAGCTACACTGATTTTAATTAATTTCAAAGGGTTTTTTTCCATCATCATATTTTAAAACATATAACATTAGTCCTACTTCGTTACAGTTCATTATAGAAATCTTTAATGTTACTGTGCAGGTATTTTCTGTATTTAAGTTAATGATGACACTGGCATTGTTGACAAATGTAGATTAACATAACACATTTAGCTTCTTGGTTAAATAAAGGAAACAAGGTAGGAGAAGCCTAAGAATGGAAGTAGATGAGGATGGGGATCGAACCAGGAGAGAGTGGGGATGGGGTGGACAGAGGGCTTGCAGAAAGAAGAGAGGCTGTGAGCGGGTCCTCTCTGAGACAAGCTGCAGACCCAGGCAGCTTCTGGGAGGATACGGTGGTGACTCCAGCTGGGACTCCTAGCAGCAAGGATCATGGAAAATGAAGAGGCACCCTGTAACTTGACAGGACTCCTAGTAGAAGGGGAAGATCACCGACCCACGCACAAAATCATCAACCCAAAGTTTACGTTGCCTTCAAGATGTGCAGGGATAAAGACAGAGCAATAGATTGAGGGATGCTAATCCAATGCCCAACCTGAGACCCACCCCGTGGGAGAGAACCAGCTCCTGACACCATTAACCATACTCTGCTATGACTGCAGACTGGAGCCTAGCATAACTGTGCTCCGAGAGGCTCCACCCAGCAGTGGACCATAACCGATGCTGAAATTTACAACCAAACATTGGGTAGAGTACAGGAAGTCTTGAGGAAAAGTAGGAGGAAGGATAGAAGGGACCAAGAGGTGACAGGGGCTCCACAAGAAGACCGACAGGTCCAACTAACCAGGGCCCAGTGGGCCTTGGTGAAACTGAAGCACAAACCAAGGACCATGCGTGGGCTGAACCTAGGCACCTCACACAGATGTAGCCAATGGGCGGCCCAGGCTTCATGTGAGTTCTCTAGAAAGGGGAGTGAAGGCTCACTCTGAAGTTGACACTGTTGTCTGCTTTTAGATCACTTTCCCCTGGTAGAGCTGCCTCTCCAGGCCACAGGGGAAGAGGATATGTTCAGTGCCAAAGGACCTTGATGTATTGGGGCGGTTGATAAAGGGACCCGTCCTTTTTGGAGGAGTGGGAGGCATGGGAGAGGAGGCAGGAAGGGTGGGACTAGGAAGAGAGGAGGGGATATGGTCAAGATGTAAAGTGAATATGTGCGTGTGTGAATATATATATATATATATATATATATACACACATATATATGTGCATAAATAGAGCTTCCATTTTCAAGTCATTAGATTTTATTCAAATATAAATACAGATTTATGTTTATATATTTAAAATTGAATAAATGGTACAAGCACTATACTGTATATAATGATATAAGCATTTGATTCTAAAATTTAGAAATATTTATTTTATTAAATTCATTCTTCAGTATATTTACAAATATATTATAAAATGTTTTAGATTTTTCTGTGTGGTAAAAATTGTCAGTGCAAAAATAAATTGAAGATAGTGTTCTTCAAAAAAATTTTTTTGAGAAAATAACATAAATAATATGTACACATCGATATAAAACCAATGTGATGGCTCAGTAGGTAATGGTTCTTGCTGCTAAGATTGATGACTTGCCTCCTGTCCCAATGTTGCACATGGTGGGAGGTGAGACTCCTTCCTAGAAATTTCCACCCAGACTTCCACATGCTGTTATCATGTAAACAACATAAATTGAAAATGTAATAAAAATAGAAATGCATGGAAATTATCTTAAATTTTTTAAATGCTTAAAGAAGAATTCATGATTTTATTTATCATGTGTCCAGTGCTCTGACTATATGTATACTTGCACACCAGAAGAGGGTACCAGATATCATTATAGATGGGTATGAGCCAACATAGGGTTGCTGTGAATTGAATTCAGGACCTCAGGAAGACCAACCAATTCTGTTAAACTCTGATCCATCTCTCCAGCCCCAAAACAATTTTTATTAAGTAAATCAAAACTATGAGTGACCAGGACACCTTTGTTCTAGATATGTTTAATTCCTTGCCTTTCCTCTAGTATTTTCATGGCATAAGAGTCACTACCTATCCACTTTTATGAATCATAATTTAGCTGACAACCAAATTAAATCATAAAGTGTGTGGTGCCTAAAGTGTATGATACATATAGTAACTTTACATTCTTGTCTGGTTTAATCTCCACATCCTAGGTTAGTGATTCAGTGAAATATGGGGTAGAATCCCTAATCATGCAAAGTTTTCTTACCCCATAGCTCAGAATATAGTGACTTTCCAACAAAGAATATACTGTGCTATATTTAAGTCCAAGCGTAGTTAAAAAAAAAAAAGTTACATTGCATCTAATTGTGTACAGTTTTTCATTAGAGATTTAAATTTATAGTTTGATATTAAACAAAATTTAAAATAAAACAATATAAAATTGTTAACAGGTTATGTTGAGGCTAATGAAAGCTAAATATAGAGTTTTTAAAAGTTAAAAATAATTAGCTGTGCATAAAGAAAAATAATGGGGTTTGCTCTGAGATACTTGCAAGGACGCTGAGGAGCTATTTTATTTATTTTCAATTTTCTTTTAGAGACAGAAATTTTCTTCATTGTAAGAATGTTAAACAAAACTCTTCACTCTCATTTACCTATGAAACATAATTATCAGTCGGAGAGTAAAGTTTCTGAGTTAAGAAAGATACTGGTTTCACAATTATCAGCAGAAAATGATCTTGACATATTCAAAATTATGAAAAATTTATTTTTCTTTAATTAAAAACTATCAGTGAAATGAAGGAATCATGTGCATGTGCGTGTGTGCGTGTGTGCGTGTGTGTGTGTGTGTGTGTGTGTGTGTGTGTGTGTGTAATATAAAACACATAGCTGGCATGTGACCTAATTGGAAGTGTATTTGTTGAGCATTCAGGAGGCCTAGTGCATGCTCATAATCCCAGTTCTAGGAAGGTAGCGGCAGGAGAATCAGAAGTTCCAGATCCTCTGTCTTGGCCACTTATCAAGGCATGGGACAGCCTAGGCAATGATGTATCCTGTTTAAAAAAAAAAAGAAAAGAAAAGCAAAATCTTCATCTTTAGACTTTACTTTCTTTCTTTTCAAGTTAAAGTTTGGCTTTAACAAGAATTTAGAGTCACAGTTTCCTTCATTTTGGCAGTTCATTTTTTTCAATGTTGATCTCAAGTTCTCCTAAGCAAATGAATTTTAGTCATAAACATAGTCACACTATTAAAAGTTATTTCTCTTTTCTCAAAATTATTATAAAAACATAGTTACTTATTGACTCTGTGTCTAATTTATGCAAAGATCTTGTATCTTTTCATATTATCACAAAATTTTTTTTATTACAAAATTGCCTTTTAAACTGAGCAAAAGGCTGAGCAAGTGTGAGGCATGCCACGTGTGTCTTCGGTTCAATCAATTTAAACAAGTTAGCTTGGGCCAGAAATCAATTTACTTCAAACATTAGGTTGTTATTTGAAAAGTTTAAAAATACCTCTATAGTGAACTGATTTGAATGCATATGAAATTTCTTCTTAAACCTCAGCCGAGGCTCTCAGCTGTCAATGACAGGATAGAGAGCGCCACAGTTATGCTGACTCCATGCTTCCATTATGCAAATAAGGTAATACATCTATTTATCCCTTCAGAAAGTAACTGAAAACTGTAAAGAAATACAGCAAAGGGAAATGTGCCTGGAAAAATTTTACAAAGCTTTATGTCTGGTTATCAGACTCCACCAATTATATTTATGAGAGAAAGCACAGCATTTCAGGGTGGCGGTGGTGGTGGTGGTGGAGGTGGAGGTGGAGGTGGAGGTGGAGGTGGTGGTGGTGGTGGTGGAGGTGGAGGTGGAGGTGGTATACACAGCCTTACAACATAAAGCAGGAACACCAATAGCCATTTAGTCTGATAAAATATTACTAAGTTTCATTTAAAGCAAAAGTTATTTTAGCTTGCTGGATTTAGGCCACTGGTTGCATTAATCAAACTGTTGTCTATTTGGGTGTCTATGTAATTTTGCATATTTCCTGTCATACTTTTATACCAAAACTTATGACTTCAGGGATTTTTTTTCTTGTAGAAGCAACTTTATTTTTTATTCTGTTTTGTTCATAGACAAAGTAGAGGTAATGGATAAAATATATAATTTTCTTATGACGTTTTCTCCCATTTTGTGGTTTAAGTTGCATTTACTTAAGTATAATGCCATGTAGAGGCTTACTTTGTACTTTAGTCAAAGGCAAAACACCTGTGATTTGTCACATGTCTCACTA
>OU015756.1:83198992-83210521 GCA_907169655.1 Acomys percivali
GTAAATTTTAAGAAAACACAAGATGAACATGATAGACTGTTGTAAACAGTCTTTTTATGTATCATAACACTAACAATTGAAGTAGTGGTTTGCATGAACTTGGATGATTATTTTAATTCTCTAGCTCTGTTGCCTAATCAACTTATATGTTATTAGTTGTAATTCACCTTGGCTCAGGTAATATCTAACAATAGAGTTATTATTCCTTTGAATTCAGTATAACTGAATGGAAGTAACAACATATTGAAAAGTTCAAGGCCAGAGACTATGTTAGGTTCCAGTAGCTGACTGAGCATATTATTAACAGCAGTCACATATTTGGAAAATCAAGTTTAATTTTCCCAAGACTTAGATTGGTTATCTCTAATAAAAATGACGGTGCTATTTTAAGTAACTGTCATACAGTAATCAGTGAAGGACCTCATGTCATGAGGCTTTGCCAAGAGCATCTTACTCCTTCTGAGACCCCCACCACCTATTCCAAATAGAGGGGACCTGAGCACCGATTGTGTAATGACATCCTCAAGTTCAGAGTCTAATATAATTATGTGTGACTCTCAAGAGACAGTGTTGAGGCATGGGAGTGGGCCTCAACAGGAAGCCTAACGGAAGTGTCAGCAAAACTATATCACGTGAGGAGGAGGGCTGCTCTGTTCAGAAGCTGTATAGATTTGGGTGTTTTAACTTTTCTGTGCCATAGTTTCTGTGATGTTTAGGTATGTTGTTTTTTGATAAATTTGGGACAAGGTAGAGCATCTTAGAATAGGGAACAACTAAGAAAATGTCTCTATCCGTTGTGTATGTGGTATGTTTTATTGAAAATGACTGGTGTGGGAGACTCCTATCCACTCAGGGCAGTGCCACCCATGGGTGGGCGATTTGGGGTTGGATATAAAACCAAACTGTACAGCCATAGGGAAAAGGCCAGGAAGTAACGTTTTTCCTAGGTCTCTGTTTCTTTTCTTGCTTTCCAGCTCTTGCTGTGTTTGACTTCCTGTTTTGCCTTCTGTATGTTATAGACTATGATTTTGGAAGTTTAAGCCAAATAAACCCCTTTGTCCCCAAGTTGTTAAGGGTGACAGCATTAGGAAGCAAACTTCTTAATTTATGAGAAGTAGTAATAAAATCTTAATTATGGTGTTATATTTTGTAATCCCAGCGGTGGTCAGGGGGAAAAGGAAAGACCAGAAAGTTTAAACATAACCTCAGAACACAGCAGTAGATGTTTGGGATTGAAACTCATCTTGGTGACTTTTTTTTTTTTTTTTTTTTATCAGTCTGAAGTATCCTTCACCATCTCTTTTTATTCGTTTTGGTTGAAAGTCTATTTTATTAGATACTACTGTTTTCCAGCCATTTACTTTGAGGTAATGTATGTCTTTATTGCTGAGATGTGTTTCTTTTATGAGGCAGAATGATGGGTCCTGTTTTCACATCCATTCCGTCAGCCTGTGTGTTTTATTGGGAAGTTGAGGTATTTATGTTGTACGTGTGTGTGTGTGTGTGTGTGCGTGCATGTGTGTGTGTGTGTGTGTGTGTGTGTGTGTGTTTTCTTGCGTGTAGTTATCCTCATTGGGATAGTAAAACTAGAGTTTTACTTCTAGAATCTTTTGTAGGCTTGGCTTTGTGGATAGGTACAGTTTAAACTTGTTTTGTCTTGGAATATCTTGTTTTTTTTCATCTATGGTGATTGAATTTTTTGCTGTTATAGTAGTCTGTGGCATCTGTGGTCTCTTAGTGTCTACATGGCATCTGTCCAGGCCCTACAGGCTTTCATAGTCTCTGTTGAGAAGTTGGGTGTAATTCTGATAGGCTTGGCTTTATAGGTGACTTTGGTTTTTCCTCTTGCAGCTTTAAAATATTCTTTCTTTGTTATGTACATTTAATGTTTTGATTATTATGTGGTGGGAGGATTTTCTTTTAAAGTCCAATCTTTTGGTGTTCTGTAAGCTTCTTGTATGTTTATTGGCATCTCTTTCTTTTGGTTGGCTTGCTTTACTCAGAATTTTTCTATTAGATACATTTTTTTTCCTCCCATGTGCTGGGATTAAAGGCGTACACCACCACTGCCTGGCTAAGATATTTTTAGATATTTTTATATAACCAGACTTGTTAGATTATATTGAAATGGATAACTAGAGATTAATAGGTAAGTCAAAGAACAAAGACACTCAGGCATTGTGAAATGAGAAAACATTTAGAATGGGAATGTTATATTCTTCTTTATATAAGTAAACATCTTGTATTTACTTCTGAATACAATAATGGGTTATGAAATATAATTAATGTTTCAATTTTTAAACTGTTTTCCAAATGTTTAACAAATTTTAACTCCAAAAATTATTGAAGAAAGGTGTCCTTTACTTGAATATTTAGTGGTTTTTAAATCATGTTTCCAATCCATTTTTCTGCTAATGGCCTCCTTAAATGTAGAATTTATTTTTCTTCATTGATTATATTCTCTTGATGGTTGGCTATGTAATATTTCTATTTTATAATTTTATTCTGTAGAATGTCTGCCTATGTGGTGATGTTTTAAGCATTTATCAGCTGATTGAGTAAAAATCAAAAGAAAGTAGGCCAATCAGAAAGTCAATCAGAAAGAAAAAAATACACATGTTGCAGTTTTATTTTGTGATGTTTAATTAGAGAGTAGAATATTCCTTCAGTTTCTTTAATGTTCGAAGTATGGTTTTATTTCCATTCTCATGGGTACAAAAAAATTACGGTTTATTTAATCATCTCTGCTGTGTAAACATTTCTTTTATATGCTATTTACTAAAAGTAATTAGGTTATGCCTCGTAAAAATTTTAATGCACCAAAATTAATTTTAGATACCCTATCTAAAGTATAATGTTTAAAAATACATGAGTAAAAATTCCTTCCAATTTGTCCATGTAGAATAATAATATTTTAAATATATGTTCTTTATAACAAAATTATGCACTTATGTTAAATATAATTAAAATATATGACAAGATAGTCTTTAGATATTGATTTATATAAATGAATACTAGCTGAACAATACACCATCACATGAATGAATGAATAATTCTTACCATTGTTTAGTCAAATATTTTAATGTTCGGTATTAATAAATATATTTTAATCTCATTGAGCACTTTAAATTATCAGTAGTAGATTTGCTGAATAAAGATATAGTCTTAAATTTACTTTTGAACTTGTTTCTCATGTTTTTGGCTCTGTAAACATTTATGTTATTTTTACCACATGCATTTTTTTCCTTTAACAATAAAGGCTGAAATGTGAGTCTAAAATCCAGTTCCTCAAGTTATAATGCAGCAATCACATAATCATTGAATATAATTATGGGCTACAAGGGCAATTACAGATGATTCTATGGTTTTATATCTATATCTATATGATCAAATTTATATAACTGGCTTATCCCTTCTTCAAACTTTGCCATTCCTTCTGATTAGGAGATTTAAGTTTCCCTTTCCAGCTAGTGAGGATAAATTAATATTAATTTGTACATATATATTTCTTTTTTTACTTTTCATGGCCTTTTTTTCTTGGGATTTTTTATTCATATATTTCATTCTTTGACAATTTAACACATGTATATGGTTCATTATTACTGTCTACACATACTTCCTTTTTTCTCTTACGTATGTTAGCCCCCCACCCCAAAAGTTACCTCCTGTCCTACAAGTCCCACTCTCCTATTCAAATATTTTTATTTCATAATGTGTCCCATTGAGTTAATCCCAGGCTATGTACCTTACCATAGTGTGGAACTATCAACCAGAGCCAAGTGAGTTCAGTGGTGGCAACGCGGTTGGGTAGTAAGCCTTACTCTCCCACTACCTGTTAGTTACAAGTGGATTAAACACATTTAGAAGTTGGATTTCCTGGACTTCTCTCCCTAGCTGACTATTCTTTGGGACAGTCTTGAGCCCAATAATAGTAAATTCCTGATTCCTGTGGCCATCCCATGCTTGAAAGATGAAATTTTGAAACCTTTCTTCAACTCCTATTTTCTTTCTACTTTCTCTTTTGAGATGAACTTTGAACCTTAAGGGAATAGTAAAATGTCTGGTTTAAGAAAGCCTTAATGGTCAATTATTCTCAACATCTGTACAGGTCTGGGTCTCTGAATTCACCTCCATTCACTGCAAAGGCAGGCGTCTATGTTTAAGTCAGGGATAGCCTTTGATGGCTAAAACCATAGCTGTTTAGAAGGTGTTTAAAAACAATGCCACTTTAACTAAGCAGCAGTAGACAATTCCCCACTACTAGAACCTGATATCTCCTCAGTGATAGGCTTTCATTTTTTGAGTACTCGACATGTGTTCTCTCTTGTGGAGCAAGACTCAATTAAAACTAAAGAGTGATTGGTTGCTCCAATAAAGTTGTACTATAATTTGGACACTTGGCATAGTTTTCCTAGCATGTTGGAGTTCATAGCCGCCCAAGACTTGATAACTGTAAGGAGCCATCTGCAGCTTTGAAATCTGGCAAGCAAAAGGAAATCTTCCAGTTAATCTCCAGCTTGATTTCTGTGTATCTTTCATCCAATATATGTGACATTTTCAGGTATAGGATCTTATTAATTGTTCCTGGTGGGCAAGCGTGCAACTTGCCAAGGGCAAGGCCCTGCATTGGTATAGTTTGAAGGAATGTTTCTTATCTTTTATTATGTCTGAAATTCGAGTACTTAAAGCAGTGGTTCTCAACATGTAGGTTGCCATGCTTTGTGGAATCAAAAGCACCAAGGACCATGTGTGGTGTGGACCTGGACTTTCTGCTCTGATGTAGTAGATAGGCAGCACAGTCTCCTTGTGGTTCCCACAATATGGGGAGTAGGGACTACTTCTGACATGGACTCTGTCCCTCACACATTGATCACTTCCCCCTGGTGGGGAGGCACTGCCAGGCCCCAGAGGAAGAGGATGCAGGCAGTCCAGATGAGACTTGATAGGCTGAGGTCAGATGTGAGGGGAGGAGGGCTCCCCCTGTCAGGACCAGGGGAAGGAGGGAGACAGTATCAGGGAGGGAGTGTGGCATCAGGAGGGAGCTACAATTGGGATGTACAGTGAAAAAATTAAATGTAAAAACTTTTTAAAAGACTTTCAGAGTGTTACCTAGAACCATTTGAAAACAGAGATGTTTACATTATGATTCATAAAAATATCCACATTTGAGTTATGAAGTAGTAACAAAAATAACTTTATGGTTCGGGGAGGGGGCGTCACAACATGAGGAACTGTATCAAAGGGTAACAGCATCAGTAAGGCTGTGATCCACTGACTTAAAGAGAAATTTGACATCTCTTCCTCTCTTCTATTTTTATAATATTTTAAAAATCTATTAAATTGTTTGCAGTATCATTTTGTTTTCCAGGTGCATCCTGAGTGTTTCTTGATATTTCACTTTGGGATTTCATTTTTATTTTATGCATTGCTGTTTAATAGCATGGGAGCAATTCAGTAGCAAGGGAATTGCATATCATGGGTTAAAGCCCATGTGTGACCATTAGAACTTTAAAAAATGAAGTAAATATCTAAATACAACAGTACATTTTAAGAAATTTGCTATTTTCCTTGAACACAGCAAAACGTTTACTTTTCTTTCAATTGATTTTTTGGTAATTTTTGAAGTTCTTTCATTAAGAAATGTATTAAAAATCATTTTGCAATAGTGATTTTCATACAAATGGAGATTTGCTAATATGAATGGATGGCCATTTAATATGTCAATAACCAATCTTTAAATAATAAACATGTTGAAAGTGTCTTTATAACACATGTGTTTTTGCATTTATTTGAAGCCTTATATAATGTGTATATTTCTGTGCTCATGGAGAGGAGAAGAAGCAGATCAACAGGACTGTGAGGAATTAGGGATCACAGGCAGTTTTAAGCTAGGAGACAAGTCCTAGTCCTCTGCAACAATGTTCTTAACCACCAAGACTCCATTTAGTGCTCTCTCCCTCTCTCTCTCTCTCTCTCTCTCTCTCTCTCTCTCTCTCTCTCTCTCTCTCTGTGTGTGTGTGTGTGTGTGTGCACGTGTGTGTGTGCTCACGCGTGTGTGATATTTATTTGTGTGTGTGTTTCTCTCTCTCTCTCCCCGTGTGTGTGCACGCGTGTGTGTGTTATTTATTTGTGTGTGTTCAGCATGTGTCTACACCAGAGAACATGGCAGGAGTTGACACTGTCCCTCCGTTATGTGGTTCCCTGGGATCAAACTCACTCATCAGCCTTGTTAGCAAAAATGCCTTTATCCTCTCAGCCATTTTAAACAAAATGATTTTTTATACAAAAGGGAAATATATAAAATTAAAACAAGATAAAAATATTCATTGTTGAAGCCATTAATTGGGTTCATCATCTTTTTGTTCTTTATTTATTTTGTTTTGTTGTGGTATCTTATGGAGCTCAAGCTGTCTGTGGCCTCCTTCTGCTCTTTCTCTGGGAAAAAATGGTACTGAACGCTTGGTCCTCCTATATCTGCTCCTCAAATTCTGAGAAAACAGGCATGAGCCATTCCACCTAGCTTACTGTGGCTCGTTTTAAAATTAACTCTAAATTAACATGAGATATATGCAAAGCATATTCATATGTTTCTATATTCATACTTATTTATAAATATATATAGATTTATGAATATTGATGCCTGCTTCCCTTTCCTGTCTGACGCCAGGCCTCCCCACCAAGGGCAAGTGATCAAATCTGGGGCATCACAGCTTGTGTCAGAGGCAGTCCCTGCTCTCTACACAACCATGGAGAATGAGGTGTCCATTGGCTAGATCTGAACAGTGGGGTCTAGGTTTACTGCATGAATTGTCCTTGGTTGGTGCAACAGTTTGTGCAGGCCCCCCTGGGTTCATATCTGCCAGCCTTGATGGTCTACTTGTGGGGCAACTGAACACTCTGGGTTCTTACATCCTTCCCCATTCTTCCATACCACTCTCAACCTGAGTCTAGCAGCGAGCCCCGGCATCTGTCCCGATCCTCCACTGGTTGGAGTCTCTCAAAGGACATCTATGTTGGGCTACTATCAACTTACCAGTGAGAATACACCATGCGTGTCTTTCTCAGTCTGGGTTAGCTCAGTCAGGATGATCTTTTCTAGTTCCATCCATTTGCATGCAGTTTTTACAATTTCCTTGATTTTAGTATACGAGTAGGATTAGGTTGTGTTAATGAGCCACAGTTTCTTTATCCATTCTTTGGTTGAGGGACATCTAGATCATTTCCAGATTCTGGCTATTATGAATAAGGCTGCAAGGAACATGGTGGAGCAAATGTCCTTGTTGTGTGCTGAGTCATCTTTCAGGTGTATGACCCGGAGTGGTATAGGTGGGTCTTTTGGTAGCACTAGTCCCAATTTCCTGAGAAAACACCAGATTGATTTCCAAAGTGTTTGTACGTGTTTGCAATCCCTCACTTGCATTGGAGGAGTGTTCTTTCTCCACGTCCAGTCCAGCATGTGCTGTCACATGAGTTTTTGATCTTAGCCATTCTGATGTGTGTGAGATGCAATGATTTCCCTAATGCCTAAGGATACTGAGCATTTCTTAAAGTATTTGTCAGCCATTCTGTTGAGAATTCTCTGTTTAGCTCGGTACCCCATTTTAACTAGGTCATTTGCTTTGGTGGTGTTTAATTTCTTGAGTTCTTTATATATTTTGGATACCTGCCCTTTGTCGGATGTAGGGTTGGTGAAGACCTTTTCCCAGTCTTTTCTTCTTTTTAGTATTAGTTTTGATATTATAATGTATACATTTGTTTATTCTTTTTTATCCCTCCAAACTCTTTCTTTTTCACTCTCCATCAAATCTATGTCCCCACTATGGTTTTTACTAATTGCTTTTGACATGTGTATTTGTATAAATGTATATGTTCCTAAATATAATGCGATCAATCTGTAGAAAGCTAAAGCAATGTAAGTCCAAAGTCAACCATATAGAATGAAGAAATACACTTGATTTTTCTTTTTTTCTTTCAATTTTTAAAAATTTATTCAGATTACAACTAAATTGTTATCCTTCCACTTCCCATTCCTCCCTCCCTCCCACTTTCACCCTATTCCCCTCCCCTAGGTCTATGACCGAGGGGGGACCTCCTCCCCCACTATATAGTCATAGGCTATTAAGTCTCATCTTGGTAGCCTGCTTATTCTTTCTCTGAGTACCACCAGGCCTCCCCACCAAGAGGAGGTGGTCAAATATGGGACACCAGAGTTCACGTCAGAGTCAGTCCCTGCTCTCCACATAACTGTGGAGGATGTCTTGTCCATTGGCTAGATTAGAGTAGGGGTTCGATGTTTACTATTGTAGTGTTCTTGGTTAGTGCAATAGTTTGAGCAGACCCTCCTTTCTCAAGATTCAGCTATTCCACTCCTTGGAATATACCCAGAAAAGACTTCACCACACAACAAGGACATATGCTCAACCATGTTCATAGCAGCCTTATTCATAATAGCCAGAACCTGGAAACTACCTAAATGCCCCTCAGTAGAAGAATGGAAAAAGAAACTGTGGTACATTTACACTATGGAATACTACTCAGCTATTAAAAACAAGGAAATCTTGAAATTTGTGGAGAAATGGATGGGACTAGAAATGATCATACTGAATGAGATAACCCAGAAGCAGAAAGACTCACATGGTATATATTCACTTATAATTGGGCACTAGCCCAAAAGGCATGTATCATGAAAGTCTACACCTACAAGGAGATTGGGACAGATGTGAGAACATCCTACACTTGATTTTTATATGCTTATATCCAAGCACTGCAGGTGAGTGTTGCAAAAGAAATGAATGCATAGCTCCATAGAGTAGGGTATGATAAGGATGAATCATGATTGGAGCAGTGGAATTTCTCTATTTATAAATTTTGGGTTAAGTTTCCTTTATTTAGTGAATAAGTTTCTCTACTCATTTTATCTCAAGTGAATTACTTATATATTTTATTGATTTATTTTTTAATTATTTGAACTAACAACCATTTAAAATTGCTGTAAATTTTTGTTTTTTAATTAAAACATCTCTTAGAGAAATATTTATTATAATCATTGTTTATATTGTGTGTATATGCTGCATACATAATTGTAGGCATATGAATAATAATGCATATGCACTGCAGTGTCCATGTTGTGGTCAGAGGAAAACTCTCTCTTTCTACCACATGTTCTGGGGATTGGCCTGAGGTCTGCAGGATTATTTCCTGAATAATCTTTATAACCATCTCTTATGTTTTCCTCAATTACATTTCCATTAAATTTCTGAATTCAGATTCATTCACTATTTTGTCTCAGCACTAGTATGGCTTAAAAAGATGAAGTAAATTAAATTCAGTGCTTGATTTCCTCTATTTTTATTATTGTTATATTTATAGTTTTCTATTTACCTTTCTAGTAAATCTCTTTTAGTTGAGAATTTCCTTCAACCCCCTCCCTCTCTGTCTGACTCTAGTTTTTACATACTAATATAATTACCAGCCACTGAAAGAGCCTGTGGTGCATCTTTTTCACCTTTGGATCTGTAAGAGTTCATGCTCTTTTCTGACCCAGAGATTTTCTTTCTTAAAAGTCAGTCACAGTCATAGGGGAGGGGACTAAGGGGAAAATGGGAGGGAGGGAGGAATGGGAGGATACAAGGGATAGGATAACCATTGAGATGTGATATGAATAAATTGACAAAAAAAAGAGAAAAAAAGTTCTACACTCTTCCAAAATCATAACAATTTTGTAACTATGCCTTCTTCAGAGAATCAATGGGTACACATCGACCCATTCTAATATATAAATAAGAGGCTTCTGTATCCTAGAACTAGAGTAAGTGAATTAAGAATGGAGGAAATGCCTTTATTATTCCTTTAATTAACAATTTGTTTTCATTCTTTTGTGAAAGCTTGTGAGTTATGCCAATGTGTGACTGGTAAGTTTGTAGGAAAACATATTAACAAAAGATGTATAAAACACTGAATGTTTAATTTCATTTGTAAATATATTAGTGATTACAAATTTTACAAATATATGAAATTATTTTTAATTATTATTTTATTCTGATTTTCAACATTTTAATATTTTTTTGCTAAGGATTGAGAAATGCTACATTACTATTTTTATGATTTTGTTATCCTTACATTATATTAGAAATTTTGCTTTTCTTTTAATATTTAGATGAACATTATTGGGTGTAGGAGAGCACCTTTTTTCATTGTGTACTTTCTTTTCTTTTCTTATTCTTTTCTTTTCTTTCTTTCTTTCTTTCTTTCTTTCTTTTTTTTTTTTTTTTTGTTCCTTTTCTGTACATAAGTATTTTGCCTGGATTTCAGAGCTTGCATCCTCTGAAACTCGGGTTACAGATGCTTGTGAGGAGCTAAGTGGACCCTGGGAATCGAACTCAGGTTCTCTGGTTCTCTGCTAGAACAACCAATGTTCATAACCGCTGAGCCATCTCCCCAGCCCATTGTGTAGTTTCTTAAAGATATTTTTATCTCTTATTTTAAAGCCAGTAATACCTTATTGGTTTAACTTCATCCATTCTATAGTGAGTTGAAGTTTTTCCTCTACATATATATATATATATATATATATATATATATATATTGTTTACACTTTCTATCAGTTTGAAAATTCTGCATCCTCTATCTTCATTTTAGGCTATAGCCCTTTTGTGGTGCTGTGTGTGCCAGCCTAGCTAACTCATAAGCCTACAGAGAGTGCTCTTACTTCACCTCCAATCACTGAAGGTGTAATGGGATTCAAACTGTGGTCCTTACCCATATGTGGCAATATTTATCAACTGATTCATCTCCACACTCCCCAAAACACTTCTATTTGTCCACATTCATTCATAACAGTCTTTTTAGTAGAACACATTCATTTTCAACTTTTCATAGCTTAAGCTTTTTCCTTCAACCTTTCTTTGCTCACGATAAAACAATTCTCCATAACTCCATTATCTTCCTACAGATGTTGCTATTGGATATTATATGCTCATATTTGTTCTTATATATAAATATGTATAGGTACAATTTCCCCTTATATCTGTGTTCTCTAAAACGTTAAGATTGTAGAACTTAATAGATCTGCATTACTTCTGAGAATGCATATATTCTTCCTTTCTTTAAGATCTCTTTTGAAAGCCTATCTGCACAGATGGAAACTCATCTTCCACCACGGGTACTGTCTTAATAAATCATCCTCCAAATCTAGATCTACTAAACCTATTACTCTATGTTTTATCTATTCCTTTTAAGGTAGAAACAATTTTTATAACTTTAATACTTCATTTTCCACTTAGGTCATTATAATTAATTACCATTGCCAAAAATAAAATCACATTGACTTTCTTTTAAAGTTAAACTATATCATGGAAATCAGTGTTCATACTAATACAATGTATCTTGTAAAATGGTAAGAAAATAGATTTTTAAGTGCTTATACCATAAAAAGACAACTCTCTCTGTTTCTGTTTCTGTCTGTCTCTGTCTCTCTCTCCTTTCTCTCTCTCTCTCTCTCTCTCTCTCTCTCTCTCTCTCTCTCTCTCT
>OU015756.1:83210531-83240392 GCA_907169655.1 Acomys percivali
TCTCTCTCTCTCTCTCTCTCTCTCTCTCTCTCTCTCTCTCTCTCTCTCTCTCTCTCGTGTGTGTGTATGTGTGTGCACACGCGTGCGTGCATTTTAAAGTGCCCTCCTATTCAGATGTATGCAACCTTACATATCACTTTCATAATAAAAGTAAAATATATATTTCATCAGTACAAAAATTCACAAATACAAAGAAAACATCTCAAAGTGACCAATTTGGAAAGGAATATTTTATATCATGGTCTCATAGGCTGGCTGCTGTGTTCTTTTGAATAAACATGCCATGGCTGTGCGTAGGTATGGATGGATGCGTAATATTTTTGTTATGTATGTAATTTGTCTGATCAGTACAACTATCCTTTCTGCCTCCTTGATATTTCTTCACAGTTAAGAGATTTTGAATGCTTCCTTTCTAACTCTTTACAAAACTTTTATTAGGTCATTGAAAACTTGTATCCTCACAGTGACATTTCATTAGCGGCCTTACATATCTTTATTTTGGTACCTCATGACTCATATTCAATTTCCTTTTTCCAGGCCAACATTTTAATCTTTCATGCGTAAGAATATGTGGAATACGTCTACCAGTGCTATGCCGGCTTGTAAAATGAAAGTGAAGAAAATATTTGCATTTGACTGGTTTGTTTTCCAGGCTTCTTCAAGAGGCAGAAAGCCGGCTGGAAATGGGCATCTTACCTAGTTTTTGAAGACAAGTTTAATTTATCATTATCAGAGGCACTTGTAAAAGGTAAACTAAACTTACTTTGATCATGTGAATTGCCTAATTATTAGGCGACCTCATTACTGCTCTTGGAAAATTCAAACAAATATACATACAAACATAGTATATTGCATTATAGTGTTTCAAACATTATTTTGAAACTAAAATAGCACAAGTAATTCAGATGCAAAGAGTTATAGAGCAGAAATGAAAAACATATTAGAAGAAGAGGAAAGAAGCAGGAAAAATACGTAAAACTCACTCTGGCAGATCTATGGCCCAAAGCCATTGCAAGAGCATTTCCTGGGTCTGGTAATCACTATTCAAAGTCAGCCATCTGCACTTTTCACTGTCTATTGGCTCATTATTGGGAATCTTTACTTCTTTACCATGCCCTGTTTATTTTAATCTCATCTAATCCAGAGGAAAGACTGACATAGCCATTGCATTTTGCTGATATCCAATACAAATGGAGTATTTCTATTAGAAATTAAAACCTCTGTAGATTGCCAGTAGCCACTTAGCCCCATAAAAATGACCCCATCACTTTACGGAGGCAACACACTAAGCAATATTTTTCATATGAAAACAGAAGGGTCCAGAAACGATAAAAAGGAAGAACAGGAAGAAACTACACAGTTAGGCCTTATTATTCTCTTAGTCCTCTGCTGCCGTAACTGAAGGTCACAGTCCGAATAATTTATACAGAATAAAGGTATATTGGGTTTACAATTCAGAAGACTGAAAACATTTCTCAACAGATACATCTGCTGAGGTCCTTCTAACTAACTAATGGGGTCTCTAGACTCCCTGGACAGTGAATGGTTTCACACGGAGAGAGTGTTCTATTTTGGATATTTTCTATTCTCATAAAGTCCCAGATTCATTAAAGAAGTGCCCAGCTCTAATGACACATTCACTTTGACCACCTGCTAAATGTTTCACATGGTGAAAGCGTGGTTAGATAGACACTTTTCCAGTTTCTTTCTATGCAACCGGAATTATGCTTCAAGGAGTGTCTTTAAGGGTATGTTCTTCTTATTGGGTGCTCCTTATAAGGAAGATGATGCTCAGCAAGGTTGTTGACACTCGGATCAGCTCTGAAGAAAATTTTCTGTCTTTCAGATTTGGGAATGCAGAGTATTGTCACAGTACACCAAAACATCTCTTGCACATTGCTGTTTACAGCTGCACTTCTCCAAGGTTATAGCATTTACCAGAAATACTGTTATTTTCCCAAAGTGCACAGTGTCTACTACAAGTCGTAAGTGCTACTGATTTTTTTCCTTCTGTGTGATTTAAAATTATATGGAAATGTACTAAGGCAAGATTGTCTTTTTGTGCATCGCCATAATGAATTCTGTACGTAAATCCACACATACTTCTAATGTGTCCATTCAGATAAATGCTTTTCCTTAATGGATTGCTGCTTTTGAGCTTATAGAATACATTGTGTTATAGAGTAATTTTCACAAAAATAATTGTGTTATTTTAAAAATGATCAATAGGGAAGCTGTGCCTTTTTATTTTTAGAGTCCCTAAAATCAGAATTCTTGATTAATTTCTACATGCTATGAATTATTCAACACCTTTTCATCGCCAGCTAAATAGGCTGATGTCACAGAACTTGTATAACAACGTAGAAGTGTAACACTGTATTACAGCAAGCAGGTTCAGAAGCTGACCTCTTGTTTTCAAGTGTTTCTGGTTCAAGATTAATTATCAGAAGGACCAGATATAATTGGTGTAAATCAACAAGTAGATACTCACTGTTTTCCATGCACTTTAATTTAAAAGCGGGAAAACACTGTGAGCACATGTAAATGAAGCTAATAAGGGGCTTCGCATGTTAGCTAAAGGCTATTGAGTAATTGCATCACCGTCTAACGATTAGTTAAATGTGTTCTGTTTGTTTTGTTTTGGCTTCTGACGTGAAAAAAAAAGTGTTCACAGTTATTCGGTTACTTCGTGTTTGTAATATTCAATAGTTTCTTATTTTCATGAACCCTAACAGTGCTTTGCAATGGCTTCTCAATCCTTGTTCTATTTTAAAGTTAAATTTAGTGTGTAAGAAAGAATTTGGGTTAGGCTAAGCATAGCTCTATGTAAATATAGTCACTCCCTAATAATTCTAGATGCTGTATAGCGGGGAAAATTCAGTACTATGGGCAGTTTCAGATGGCATGTAACTGTTAAATGGTAATATTTTGTTCACGTAGAGGTCAGTTCTTATCCCTGTGTGTGTCACATAGGTGCCAATTCTTATCCCTAAATAATTTAAGAAAGCCGCAAAAGATCTATGGTATAAGTTATTCCAAAAGCTTTTTAAAATTTAGTTAATTTATTCAAATTACATCTCCATTGCTATCCTCTCACTTGTATCCTCCCATTCCTCCCCGCTCCCTATTTCACCCTATGACCCTCCCCTAGGTCTATGAGGAAGGGACCTCCTCCCCCACCGTGTGGTCACAGCCTATCAAGTCTCATCTTGGTGGCCTGCTTATCTTTTCTCTGAGTGCCACCAGGCCTCCCCACCACAGAGAAGTGGTCAAATATGGGGCACCAGAGTTCATGTCAGAGTCAATCCCCACTCCAAAAACTATTAACAGCAAAAAAAAAATCTATTGACCAGCTAGTGAGTTATTTGAATAAATTAATTCATCAACAACACAAAAGCTTATGAGACAACTGACGTATGTTTTATTGTATTATATAATATTATATTATATATTCTGCATGCATATATAAAATGTATAATACTATATTATACATATTTTGTATGTAAAAAAAAATCTATGACACAGAATGTGGCTCACTGTACCTTGAAAATAAATCTTCAGGTCAGATGTAAAATTAAACATCTAGATGCAAGGTTTGCTAAACGGAAAGCAAGTCTTAAATTGTATTCATATATAATATTAGGCATTGAAGTTTTACAAGCAGTATAAACCAGAGATAGAATCTAAGTGCCTTTTACTGAAGACATTATGAACTTCAGAAACAGCCCCAGAGGCACCTGAGCTGGAGCTGAACTCAGTGCTTTGTCTCTGAAGAGATACAAGAATGTACCATGAAAGATTCAAAAGGAGGAAATCAACCCGCAGTCCTACTAAGCTATGATACCTATGAAAACAGCCAGCATGGCACAATAACACTAAGAGTGTAATAGTAACTATACAGTTTGGCAGTAACCACCCGCTCTCTAATTAGATTTGAGACCCATTTAAAAAAAAAAAAAAGTAAAAAGATGCTTAGGACTGGAAATCTAGGCAACTCAGTGATACTGTGGTCATGGAAACCAGAGGAGAACCTAAAACCACCACTTTGCTACACCAGCGTAATCCCAAACTACACCCCAAACCTTTGTCCTTACGCTCACTGTATTTCTCACCCCTTATCAGGTACCCATTTCTTTCAACATATAGACCATTACAGAAAACCATAACTAATCAAACTGCAGTGTTGTGAAGACAAGCGCCAGTGAACAAATATACAAATCACTCCTATTCCCAAGGCTGAAGGAACATTGTCAAAATGGGACAGAAAGACTCTAAGTGCCAGATGATGAGGGAATTTTCTGTGAGATTGTGTATCCTAGTAATAGCACAATCAACTCTCATAAAACATCGCCACAGTGGCTGTCAATTCATGAGCTGAACAAAGATGACACGCATACACCTGCCAAAGTACACGGGAAAAAGCCCACATGACCGCTTCAGCTACGTGCAAAGAACAACAGGAAAGTGAGGGAGGCGGACAGTGAAGAAATTAGTCTTTTGCAGGGAAGAGCTTGCCAAAGAGTTCTACGATATCTATTTGAAAATACGCAAACAATTAGCATTATACAAACTGAGCAGGTTATATGTGTATGCATATACATATTTAAATATTTTCATTTTATAAAAATTAGTGAAATAACTCATGAATGTTAAAGAGAATAAGGCACATTCTTGTATATAGGATGGTTTGAAGGGAGGAAAAGAAAGGAGTAAGTAATTATGTTACGATCTCAAAAGTAAAATAAAACAACAGCAAAACCATTTTGCAATAGTTATCTCAAAATGTACTTAAGTAAACTGTTGGTTATCTTGGCACCTATTTTATGATTTTAGTTTGGTAAATTTTAAGTAGCTTATACCAGATGTACAAATATTTTCTGGAGTATTGCTGACTGCAATAATGCTGTCAATTTCAGAAAAGAGAAAAGTCTCTGGAATATCTATGATTCTTTCTGTTTATTTCGATAAAGAAGACATCTTTGTTTTACCCTATTAAAAGACTGAGAGGCAGAGAGTGATTGTAGCATAGATGGAGTTCCATATATGAATAAGAAAAGATAGGGTACCCATATTTACTCTGAGAACTTTGAATTTATTCCAGTGCAAGAGATGCAATATATCACAGCACTTCAATATCTGCTCAGCACAGAGCTAAGGTCCAACAGAGAGCTAACACTGGGAACAAGGAGTGGATTACATCCCATGCCTTGCTCCTCCTCTGGCTGTAAAATTCAACTTTATAGTGGAATTTCACTTAAGAGCCAACTGATGAAGCAGGGGAATAATTTGAAATCCATTTCTAAGCTTCCAGAAGATGGTTAATGGAAATTCTCCTGATGTGCCTCTTTCCAAACTATATTTTTCTCCTAGGCAAAGACTCGCTGTTTCTCGCTTCCTTTGTTGGCTTGAGGTACGAACATGTAGCTACTATCTTAGCAGAGTTATGACCATCTGAGCTTTTATGGGTTCTTTTCATATCAAAATTATGTAATATTTGATTAACCGTGGACAAACACTGGAGTTGAGTGACTAAACACAAAGACTATGGGGATGGCAAATGTTTTCTTTAAAAACACGGAACAGAGAGGCATTTCTGTCTCTCCATGACTCCTGCCTCTATGACTCACAAATGAACTGAGGAGAGGAAGCATAGATTGCCTGAAACTATCTCTGACATTAAGCAATGGCCTCTGAGGGAAGGAATCTTAGTTTTGGAATCTAGAGACTACATTAAGCCTTGAACATAAACCTAAGGATTAAAGTGATGCTGGAGAAATCATTGGACTTCAATCTATTTGCACAATTTTTGCAATTTCATGCTTCAATGCAGTGAGACAAGAATCACTTAGAAAGGAATGTCACTCTCCCGTGCAAACTTAAGGTGGTTTCTGACGACTGTACCTCCTTATATAAATACTCATCAACCCTAAATCAAGTATGTTAAAAAAAAACACACTGATAAAGACCAGAGCAGATGAAAATCATGGAAAGAGAATTAAATTATCTACCAAAGTTAAGGAATATCACAAAAATTTTATGTCTGGAATATGCACTCAAGTTTTAAAAATCTAGGACATTACACATGTCTTAAACAGTGGCTCCTTTAAATGGAACTTATATTTCACAGTATTAAAAAATGAGGTGACATGGTTTAATACAAGCTATTTCTCCATCTAAAATATTTATTTTATATAGCATTACATCACCTATTATACACACTGGTGGTTCCATGAAACATCTGACTAATTCAATACAAGCAGAATTGTCATATAGGATAGTTTCTTTATGATAGAGGTGATTATGCAGTCTCATCTCTGTGCTTTTTTGGTAATTGTATTTATTCAAATGCATCTGCTGTATATGAAACCATCAGTTTATTAGTTTCTTCTGCAAACAGAAGGCAATTTTTTATTTTTTAATATTATAGAAACTTGTATTAACATATATTTCATAAATGCCAATATTATTTGATGAATAGATCTTTTAACTGTATTGTAGACTATAATTAGAATAATTTCATTGCTATAACCTAGGGCAGGTTCTGGTAAAAAGTTTGTTCTTATCACAAGAGGGTTCGAAAAGAAGTGAAAAGTTGCATTTATGAAACTTCAGACCAGCAATAAGATAGAAATCACTGAGCTAAAGAACACAAAATGCATTTTAGTGCCAGTGCATAAAAATAACATCAAAACTCTATATCTAAGAGGAGACTACTCAGCTGACAAGCCATGTAAACAATGGAATAGAATTTGAAGCACATTTATAAATATAATGACTTTAAACGTTTAACCAAATATTTTTCAAGAGCAGAAAGTGGACTGAACCACAAGGCTTTAACCTGAACCCGTAGCAAAGGATATAATAATATAGTTACCTACACTATTAGACTAGTTATTTATCATTGACAATTTTAATAACTAGAATAATTTTCAGTTATATTACTCATTTACTGCTGTCATCACTAAAACCTTAACTAGTCACCTTTTGTGAGATCCTTTACATCCTGGTTATAGCTCCATCCTTCCTTACCTGCCGGCCCCACCCTTTCTCCCTCTCACACATACTTCTCTGCTACAATGCACAGACACAAAATAAGTAACACGCAGGATCCAAGGGAGGCTGCATAAACCTCACTAGGAATGGGAAATAGAATAGACAGAGGTAGTGGTTGAAGAGAGGGAATGAAGTAGGAGAGGAAACACAAAGAGACAGAAGAGGGAGCAGACCTGGGGTGAGTAGGGGTGGAGGGCAAAAGGCCTGTAGAGAAAAGGAAACCTGTCTGCAAGCTCATCTCTGTGAGAAGCTGGAGGCTCACATCAGGGTAGCCTCCAAAGGGCATATAAGAGGGACTCTAGCAGAGACTCCTGGTAGCAGCCATCGAGACCCAAGAGGATACTCTCTAATTAGGCAAGTCTCCTAGTGGAGGGAAAGGAACACCACCCCACTCATAAAAGCTATGACTCCAAGTTCACTCACCTGCAAGATGTGCAGGGATACAGAGCAGATACGGGAGATTGAGGGAAGGTCCTACCAAAGCCTGTCCAAACCCAAAGGCGCACCCCATCCAAGAGAGAGAGCCAACTTCTGATACTATCAACGATACTCTGCTATGCTCACAGACAGGAGTCAAGCAGGCCTCTAAGACTCTAACTTGTTAAAGATTTTGAATTTTTAAAGATATTGGTTGTTTCAATGAGACTGAGCTTTTAATAATTTGAATTTTTAAAGACTGTGGGACTTCTAACTTTATTTTTGTTTTATGTTGTGGTATTAATAGCAATATTCCATCTTAGGGATGAATGAAAACAAAAATACTTTCATGGTAATGTAATGTGGGAGATCTAAGAACATGACAGACACATACCATGTCTGATCAACAGGACAGCAGTAATTGCACAGCTACCTCAGGACAGAACTGAGAAATACAAAACAACAGCGCTGGTGATTTGCAGGTGAGAGGGGTCCACATTGTGTGTAACAAGAGTGGGTCCAGCCTCAGGACACCCAGCTAATCCACAGAATCATCCCTGGGGCTTTCAGGCTTATGTGCAGTCTTCAAAGTCAGTCTATGTGCAGTCTTCAAAGTCACCTACATGTGTCCAGCACCTGTGAATATCAGACTGAACTGGAGACTACAAAACACCTGTGTCTATGATTTCTAGCCCAGAGACAATCCCACAGTCTGGATCACAAGTGGGTTACAAAATACCAGTGTCTAGTTATTCTAAGATAAGAGGAGCCCCCACAGTCTGGAAAACCTCAGGTGAGCAGGCCAATCCACAGAAAGTTCCTGGATCCACATATGCATGGGAACAGACTCCAGGGTCTACCTGCACACTTGGCATGGTGCAAAACACCTACACTGTGTGTCTCAGATGGAACTGTTGGCTATAAACCACTAGTACCTGGGTCTTCTACCACAGGGATACCTCACAGTCTGGAACACAAGTGGATCTGACCTCAGGCCACCTGGCCAGAAAATCCAAGGAAAGTTCCTGGGTCCATAGAGGCACAGGCACAGGCACAGGCACAGGCTTCAAGGTCTAGCCACAGGCTTGGCCAGGTGCACAGCATCTGCATTCTGTGTCTCAGAATGAACTGTGAGCTACAAAACACCATTATCTGAGTCTCCCTGGCCATGATGTGGAATACAGGTAGAACTGACCTCAGGTTACAGGTTGGTCCACGGAAAGTTTTTAGGTCTGATCTCAGGTTACCAGCCTCATTTACCTGAAAAGCACCCTGCTCCCCTTAGGGGAGAAGTCTCAATCTGTAGCCACTCACCTAAGAACTGTTCTCAATGGTTGGTGAAGGACACCAGAAATTTGCTATGCCACACGAGAAGGCAAGATGGCTAAAGATCAGCCTTAAAACAAACAAACAAACAAACAAACAAACAACAAAAGCCAACATAACATGCCATCTCCAGAACCCAGTTTTCCCAAAGCAAATCAGCCCTGGAAACTCTAACAAACAGAAAAACAAGAAAATGACCTCACATCTCTTTCCTAATGAAGACAGTAACTGCGGAAATTAATAAAATCTGTAAACAAATACAAAAAGATACTGTGAAACAGATTAAGGCCCTTAGAGAGGTTGTGACAGAGGAAATCAAGAAAGTGCTGAAAAAAATTCAGGAAAATGCAAACAATTAGATGAAGAAAATCAAGGAAATAAATAAAATGGTTCAAGACCTAAAGGCCAAAATGGAAACAATAATAAAATCACAAACCAAGGAAAGAGAAAACTTAGAGAAGAAAACCAAAACTGCAAAGGTATGCATTGCCAACAAAATACAGGAGATGAAGGAAAGAATCTCAGGTATAGAAAATACAGTGGAAGAATTTGGTGCAAATGTCAAATAAAATGTTCAATATAAAAATTCCAGGGGTCCCGCTCAAACTATGGCACCAGCCAAGGACAATACAGGCCATAAACTTCAAACCCCTACCCAGATCTAGTCATTGGACAGGACATTCTCCACAGTTGAGTGGTGAGTGGGGTGTGACTTTCACATGTACTCTGGTGCCTCATATTTGACCATGTCCTCTGCAGCGGGAGACCTGGTGTCACTCAGAGGAAGGATAGCAGGTTACTCAGAAGAGACTTGATACCCTATGAGCATATAAAGGGGGAGGTAATCCCCCTCAGGAACAGTCATAGGGGAGGGAAATAAGGGGAAAATGGGAGGGAGGGTGGAATGGAAGGATACAAGGGAGGGGATAACCATTCAGATGTAACAAGAATAAATTAATAAAAAAATTCCTGATATAAAATACCCAAGAAAACAGGACACTATGAACAGATGAAACCTAAGGATAATAGGAATTGAGGAAAGAGAAGATTCCCAGCTGCAAGGCCCAGAAAATATTTTTAACAGAATCATAGGAGAAAATTTTTTCAATGTAGAGAGAAACCTGTAAACATACAAGAAGCTTTCAGAACACCTAGAGAGTAGACCAGTAAAGATAATTTTCCTGTCACACAATATTCAAAGCACCAAATGTGCATAACAAAGAAAAAATATTAAAAGCAGCAAGGTGAAAAGGCCAATTAACTTAAATGACAAACATATCAGAATTCACACCTGACTTTCAGCAGAGACCATAAAAGCCAGAAAGACCTAGGCAGATGTGTTGCAAACTGGTCAAAGATGCCAGTCCAGACTACTATGCCCAACAAAACTTTTAATAACCATAGATAGAGAAAACAAGATATTCCATGACAAAAACAAATTTAAACAGTACTTATCCATAAATCCAGCCCTACAGAAGATAGTAGAAGGAAAATTCCAAGCCAAGGAGCCTAATAACACAAAGGAAAACACAGAAAATAGATCACTTTAGCAAAACAAAAATTAGATGAGCATACATATATACTATCACAACCAACATCAATATAAAAAGGACCTAAGAGTCACTGGTCATTAATCTCTTTCAACATTAGGGGTCACAACTGCATGAACAGGTCCCTACATTCTACTGCATACAAGATACACACATTAAACACAAAGACAGACATTTCCTGAGAGTAAAGGGCTGGAAGAAGGTACTCCAAGTTCATGGACACAAGAAACAAACAGGAGTAGCAATTACAGTATCTATTAAAATATACTTTCAGCCAAAACTTGTCAAAAAGAGGTGAGGAAGGACACTTCATACTCATTAAAGAGAAACTCAACCAAGATGGCATAAGAATTCTGAACATGTATCCTCCAAATACAAGGGCACCCGCATTTGTAAAAGAAACATTAATAAATCTTAAACCACACGTCAGTCCCCACACATTAGTAGTGGTAGACTTTAACCCCCCTCTCACCAAAGGGTGGGCCAAGAATTAGAAGCTAAGCTGAGAAATCATGACACTAACAGATGTTATGAATCAAATGGACCTGCAGAGCTTTTCACTGAAACACCAAAGATTATACCTTCGTCTCAGTCTCTCAGGGAACCTTTTGCAAAATTGACCATATGGTAGGTCACAAAACAAGCCACAGGATATACAGGAAGGTTAAAATAACACCTTGTTTCCTATCAGACCACAATCAACTACTGCTGGACCTCAACAGTAACAGAAATGAGAAAACGTCTACACACACATGGAAACTGAACAACTCTCTTCTCAATAATAACTGGATCAGAAAAGAAATAAAGAAAGAAATTAGGGACTTCCTAAAATTCAATGAAAATGAAAGTACAACATAGCCAAACGCATGAAACACAATGAAAGCAGTGCTAAAAGGAAAGTTCATAGCAATAAGTACTTTCATAAAGAGAGTGGAAATGTCTTATACAAACAACTTAATGGCATGTCTGGAAGCACTAGCAAAGAGAAACAGACACACCCAAGAGGAGTAGAGGGCTCGAAATACTCAAACTCAGGACTGAAATCAATAAATTAGAAATAAAGAGAACAATTTTAAAAATTAAAGAAACCAATAGTTGAATCTTTGAAAAAAAAAAAAACAAGATAGACAAATCCTTAGCCAAACTAGCTAAAAGGCAGAGAGAAACTATCCAAACCATCAAAATCAGAAATGAAAAGGGAGACATCACAACAGACACCAACGAAATCCAAAGAGGCATTAGATTTTACTTCAAAATCCTATACACAACAAAATTTGAAAATCTAAAAAAAATGCAATATTTTCTTGATAGACTCCACTTACAAAAGTTGAATCAAGGTCAGGTAAACACATTAAATAATACTATATCACCTGTGGAAATAGAAGCAGTCATCAAAATTCTCCAAACCAGGAACAGCCCAGAGCGATATGGTTTCACTGCAGAATTCTATAGAACCTTCAAAGAAGAGATAGCAATACTCCTCAAACTATTCCACAAAATGGAGATGGAAGGAACATTGCACAACTACAACTTGTTCTAAGATGCTACAGTCACCTTCATACCTAAACCACACAAAGATGCAAAAAAAGAAAGAGAATAAAGAAAGAGAATTTCAGACCAATTTCTCATAACAAACATTGATGCAAAAATACTCAAAATACTCACAAGCCAAATATGAGAACACATGAAACATATCACTCATCATGACCAAGTAGGCTTCACCCCAGGCATTCAGGGAGGCTTCCATATAGGGAAATCTATCAATGTAATCTGCCATATAAACAAACTGAAAGAAAAGAACCACATGATCTTCTCCCTAGATGCCGAAAAATCATTTGACAAAACCAACACCCATTCGTGTCTACAGGTCTTGGAGAGATCAGGGATACAAAGCACACCCTAAGCATAATAAAGGCAATATAGAGCAAGCTAATAGCCAACATCAAATTCAGTGGAGAGAAATTCAAAGTCCACAAAAATCAGGGACTAGACAAGGCTGCCCACTCTCTATAGTTCTTCAATATAGTACTTGAAGTTTGAGCTAGAGTAATAAGGAAACAAAAAGATATCAAGGGGATCCACATTGGAATGAAGGAAGTCAAAATATCACTATTCACAGATGATATGATAGTGTACATAAATGATCGTAAAATTTTAGCAGAGAACTCCTACAACTGATAAACGTCTTTAGCAAAGTGGCTGGATACAAGATTAATTCAACAAAATCAGTACTCCTCCTGTGTATGAATTACAAAAGGGCTGTAAAGAAATTTGGGGAATTATACCCTTCTGAATAGCCACAAAAAATATAAAGTATCTTATTGTAACTCCAACCAAGCAAGTAAAAAACTTGTGTAAAAAAACCTTCAAGTCTGAAGCACAAAATTGAAGAAGATATCAGACAATGGAAAGACATTCCATGCTCATGGATTGGGAGAATCAACATAGTAAAAAAGGCCATCTTAACAAACGCAATCTACAGATTCAATGCAATTCCTATTAAAATACCTATGCAATTCTTTACAGAACTTGAAAGGTCAAATCTCAACTTCATATGGAAAAACAACAACAACAAAAAAAACTCAGAGTAGGAAAAAAAAATCCGGTACGATAAAAGATCTTCCAGTAGAATCTCCATCCCACACCTCAAGCTGTACTATATATAGAAAGAGCAACAATATTAAGTATGACATGGCAATGCCATAAAAATAGTATGGTTGATCAACAGAATCAAATAGAAGACCCAGAAAAAACTCCACATACCTATAGACACATGATTTTTCACAAAGAAGCCAAATATGTAAAATGGAAAATAGATAGCATCTTCAACCAATGGTGCTGGTCTAATTGTATGTCTACATGTAGAAAAATGCATATTTATCACCCTACATGAAAGTAAAGTCCAAGTGAATTAAAGACCTCAACATAAAGGCAGATATACTTATCCTTTTAGAAGAAAAAGTGGAGAAAAGCCTTGAGCTCATTGGCAAAGGAGAAAACTTCCTGATCAGAACCCCTATAACTCAGGTTCTAAGTTCAACAATTTATAAATGCAGCCTCATGAAACTGAAAAGCTCTGTAAGGCAAAGGACACTGTCAACAGAACAAAACCACAGCCTACAGGCTGGGATAAGTTCTTCACCAACCCTATATTGACAAAATGCTAATATCTAAAATATATAAATAATTCAAGAAATTAAACACCATCAAACCAAATTATCCTATTAAAAATGGGGTACAGAGTATTCTCAACAGAAGAATATTGAATGGATGAGAAATACTTAAAGAAATGCCCAACTACCTTAGTTATCAGGAAAATGCAAATAAAAATGAATCTGAGATTCCATCTTACACCTATCAGAATGGATAAGATTAAATACTCAAGTGACAGAACATTATAAAAAGGGGAATACTCCTCCATTGCTGGTGGGAGTGAAAATTTGTACAACCACTTTGGAAATCAATCTGGTGCTTTCTCAGACAATTGGGAATAGTGCTACCTCAAGATCCAGCTACAATCCTCCATAACAGCCAAAATCTGGATGTCTCTCAAGCTAAGAATTGATTTAAAAAACAAAAAAAACAAAACTGTGGTACAGTTACACAATGGTATTACTACTTAGCTATTAAAAACGAGAAAATGGATGGAACTAGAAATGATCATCCTTAGGTAACCCAGACCCAGAAGACATGCATGGTAAACACTCATAAATGGATATTATCCAACTTAGAAGTTCTCTGTGAGACTCCACCCCATGGGGTGATTGTGACAGGTGCTGAGGCTCACTGCTGTACTCTAGGCAGAGAGCTGAGAGTGGTATGAAGGACATGAGGGATGGAAGGACCTAGAGTCTTCTGGAGCCCAAAAAATAGAGACCATCAACGCTGGAGGATCTGCTCCCAGGTGGGCCTGCAAAAACTTTTGAACCAAGCAAGGTCAATAGATTCAGTGAACCTAGACCTCCCAGTTCAAATCTAGCTAATGGAGACCTCATTCTCCACAGTTGTGGGGGGAACAGGGACTGCCTCTGACAGGAACTCTGGTGCCCTTGATTTGATCACTTCTCCTTAGCGAGGAGGCTCAGCGGGCACACAGAGGAAGAGGAGCAGGCTATCTGAATGACACCTGAATGACAAGCTGTGGTCGTAAGGTGAGGGAGGAGGCCCCTGCTGGCATAGGTCTAGGCAAGGCGACTAGGAAAGAAGACGGAGAAAGGGATGGAAGATACAAGGCGGGGATAACAATCTGGACGTAAGCTGAATAAATTATAAAAAATTTTAAAAAGCAAGGAAAAGTAATGTGTTTTCTTATTTAGTAACTCATGTGTGAAGATCCAGACCATTGTGAAGATGCTAACCTTGGGCTCTATAAGAAAGCAGGCTGAGCAGCCAGTGGAAGAAAAGTGGTAAGCTGCACCCCTCAGCATCAGCTTCTGCCTCCATATTTATATCACATTTAAGTTCCTGTTCTGGCTTCCTTTGACGGTAGACCTCAATGTGGAATTGTGAGACAAATAAATACTTTCTTCCTTAACTTGTTTTCTGGTCATGGTATTTCATCGCAGCAATAGAAACCCAACTAAAACATGTATTTTTTATTTTCGTTTTCTCTGTCTTCTGCTTGCTATTACAATCTGGGAATGTTAAGATTTTATTTCCGCATTCTATTGAAAATTGCTTCTAAATAGCATCAAATTAAGCCCAGAGTCTGAAGACAGAAGCTTAGAGCTGTTTGTAAAGTTGTAAAACTCTCCTGTTATGAATTCTTTTCTGTCCCGTCTGATTAGCTATTTTATAATTCTCAGAACCAATAATCATAGGGTTTGAATTCTGAATTGGTAAATACAATCATATTTTCCATAAAACATTCTATAGCAATTTATACACACAATTCTTTTTTTTTTTTATAACAAGCTATTCCTGAATAGAAAAAGCAAGAAGATACTGTCACAAATCACTGCATAGTAGGGATTTATCCAGAGAAATGTGTTGTAAGGTGATTCCATCATTGGTAGAACATTATAGATATACTTACATAAATTAATATAGCAATGTCACATAATAACTTAATATTATGGGACCACTATAGAAATGTAACTTACCTTCGAACTAAATGTCATTATACAGTGATATGCTATCAGTATTAATTCTTTTCCCATTGCTGCTGAAAAACACCATGACCAAAGAAACTTATAGATGCAAGGGTTTATTTGGCTCTAGTCTCAGAAGCAAAAGTGTCCTTCACAGTGGACAAACATGACATCAAGCGCCGATATGGTGGCTGGAGCAGAATGTGAGGGTTCACATCTTCAATCACAAGAAGCATGTAAAGATTGTGTACTGCGAACGGTGCAAGGTTTTGGAATATCAAATCTCATACTTAATGTCATGCTTTTTCCAGAAAGGCCACATATTCTAAATCCATCCAAAGAGCACCAAAAACTCAGGACCCTGTGAGGGGCATGCTGACACAAACTTTTGGTAAGAAGATAATAATCAGGATCTCTGTGGAGATCTAGGATGATGCTACAGCATAGCCTCAACATAGATAAGTCATTTATAATAATATGTTTTGTGAAAAACTATGTGTACGGAATGTGCACTCTTTCGAAGATAGTGTAATGTCTCTTAAGCTGACTCCTGGAAGGTGGTGGCTCGGCAGGCATAGTGATGTCTTTTCTCTCTACTGTTCTCCCCTGAAGTTTATTGTATTTCAAGAGTGATGTACTTGTCGCTACACCAGTCGCCCAGGAGATAATGACAGGAAACGTAACCACGGGAGTATTTCTCTCTCCAAATTGAACACACTTTAAATGACTTTGGCTTAAGTTTGTAACACTTGAGTGTAATTGTGATAAGTTGTACAGAGGACTCTTGTAGAAACTCTATGTTTTGCCATTAAAAACTTGATGATGGAAAACACTCCTCCTTAGCCACCATCATCTCTCAACACCCAACTGAGGCTTTAGTGCACAGCAGATACTTTGCGTAATAAATACTCTCCGAAGTAGTTTTCCCCCTTAGGATAGAAAACTAATTCTCTGAGTTACTGAAAATTCTATTACATCTATTTTTTTTGGATGAGAAGAAAATCTGAAGAAGAATGAAAATATATTGTTTAAAAGGAAATATGTTTAAAACCTGAGACGCATTCACAGTGGTGGCAGTATAAATGGCATTTTTTTTCTCCAGCAAAACTCAAATTATTCCAAAGTCATTTTGCACTATATTGTTAAACTTTGAAGAAATTATTCATTTACTAGCTTATACTAATTATACAGACACCCTCCTGTCTTGTAATTAAAGCAAGAACTTAATACTTGGTGTTAGGTATTCAGTAGATAGAACACTCATGGATACACAGAACTATCTAGTACTAATCTAATTTAAGTATTTATAGTATGTTAGCAAAGAACCCTGCTTTGAATTTCTGTAAAGATGGATACAAGAAAACCAAATTCGGAAGACTAGGAAAAGTAATGATACATTTGAATCAAGTGCTGTTACATGGTACCTAGAAAACCTTTCAGAGAGCCATGAACTCAATTAGTGGATGAATTAAAGTGCTAGAAAAGGTTACATAGTGAACTCTTAGATGAATAATTTAAAGATCATTAAAAAAATCTACCATGTTTCAAGAAATTAGTGAACAACTTAAATTCTTCACAGAGACATGTGTTATTCTAAATAATGAAAAAAATAAGCTGACAATTTACACACAGATTTTAATTCACATTGAAAACAATAGATAGAAGAATAAATCAAACAAAAATAATGAATTTGAATATGTATTTCTTAGAATATATTAGAAAGAGAAAAAGAAACCCAAAATATAAAGAGAATATTATGAAAGCCACTAAATATCTGGTAAATATTAAAAGAACAAATGCTTACGTTATTGAGGTTCGAAATGACTTTAAAAATGCAATATAGATACTAGCCTGATTCTTAGAGAAAACCCTCTCAAACTGAAAGAGATACATCAAAGATCAGCAGTCAGGTGTAACTTAACTAAAATCCCTAAGGTATATCATCAGCATGGTTTAACAACCAAAAGAAGAAAAATAAAATGAAGACATTTCTTGTAAGAAATGAAAATTGATGAAGCTATTACTTGAAACAGATGAAAATGAAGATGGAATTACAACACAGCAAATGTGGTACAACAGAGCTAGACTAAGTTCTAAATGTATAGCAGTAAATACCTAGATCTAAAAAGAGAAGAGAGAGAGAGAGAGAGAGAGAGAGAGAGAGAGAGAGAGAGAGAGAGGCAGGCAGACAGACAGACAGACAGACAGAGACAGACAGAGACAGAGACAGACAGAGGCAGAGACAGGGAGTTAGACAGAGGGATAGAGACAGAGAAAGACAGAGAAACAGAGGGACAGAGAGACAGTGAGGGGGGGAGGAAAAGTGACAGAGATTAGAATCACAATTCCAGCACTAGGAATCAGAGGAAGAGGACAAAGACTTTCTAGAAATGCTTGGATTAAATCTTATTAAAAGTATAAACAATGATCTCAAGTAAACACCTATCAATTCATCTCCTGACAACTAAAATTATTAATCAAACCTAAGTATGATATGAGAAAAGAATATTAAAGATTACAGTAGAAATAAGTGAAGACTTGAAAGCAACACAACTTTTGGTTCTTCCACAAAGATAAGTAAAGAAAAACGGAGATCAAAATCCCAAGAAAATAAACTCTAAGATAAAAGGGAGACTTTGTATCAAATATCTCAAAACAGTCTGTAAAGATTACAGTAAAAATACTATTTGAAAAACTTGAAAATGTATATCAGTTGTTCAAACCTTCCTAATGCTGTACCTTTAATAAGTGTCTCATGTTGTGGTGATCCCCAACCATAAAATTATTTCTGTTGCCACTGCATAACTGTAATTTTGCTACTGTTAGGAATCATAATATAAATACCTGATATACAGAATGCTTTTAATTGTTATAAATTGAACATAATTAAGGCATTGTGATTTTCACAAAAAAATATGTAATTACATATTATGAGATATTTATTTCTAATTACAAATAAGGAAACATAATGAAATTTTGTCTTGATGCACAGTGTAGCATGGGTATCACTGTTAATATAACAA
This sequence comes from Acomys percivali, assembly GCA_907169655.1. Classification (NCBI taxonomy): domain Eukaryota; kingdom Metazoa; phylum Chordata; class Mammalia; order Rodentia; family Muridae; genus Acomys; species Acomys percivali. The sequence continues at coordinate 83,228,991 of OU015756.1, forward strand.
CTGTAAACTACCTTTACATTTGCATGCAGTGAATAAAGAGCACACACCTTTGGGAATGGTTGGGAGTGATTCTTTCTTAGCAGATCACCAGTTGTAGGCCTAGTCTTTGTAACAGCACAATGAAGAGCATCTTCCACAAAAAGTCTACTTTTATATTTGGACTTGATAACCAAAAAGATGGAGAGCCTGTTTCACAAAGGTATATTACTGGAAATGGAAGAAGGCACAACATATGGCTAGAAAGATTTGAAGCAAAATTTTGTAACTGGTGTTGTAGAGAAATCAGTTCTCCCTGAATCATGGTTAATGATTTAATGAACTCTTAGTTTGCTGCTTCAGGAATATCGACTTTCACTGTGAATGGCCTTCTGCCATGTACAAATGGGCATCAGGTGGATTTGGAAAATAGATGAATATTTGTCTGATGATGTGTAAGTGTTCTTGTTTTGTTTTTGTTTTTTGTTTTTTGTTTAGGGCCAAAGCTGTAGTTTTATATGGAATGAGTGGATGGATCTGTGGGTTTTTGCAGACAAAGTCAGATGCTGAATTTGGTCCTTTCACTAATAAATCTCACTCATTCAAGATGGCTTTGGGTGGCTTATTCAGAACCAAACATTGAAATCCAGATCGACACCTTTGCATAGCTGGAGTACCAACTCTATAAACACCACACAACTTTCCCCAAGAGAGCTTATGCTATTTCAGAAATGAACCAATTGTGTTAAATGCATCATGTGCAGTAGTTGATGTTCCAAGAAATTTGAAAAAACAAAACAAAACAAAACAAAACCAACTCATCTTCATCTTTAAAGTTGCCATCATTTGTAAACCCCTAATCAACTAGTAACTGTGAACAGTTTATAACATCTGTAGATTCAGCAAGCTGGATACTAAATATTGCAAGTGGAGCAGATTTAATTTCCCAAATAACCTGATAAAGAATAGCAGAAGATATGTCCTCTATTCTTCTCTGAACAGTGTTGTTAGATAAGGAAATTGCACTCAACTGTAACAAATTAGTCCATGATCATAACTAGAGCGAGGTCGTTGGCCACTGGCAACAGTGAATCCTCAGCAATGGTGTGAGGCTTCATAGCTCTGGTGATTCGGAGAGCCATAAACTATGAAGCTTAAATGGCTGCTACGTTTTGGTTGGTACTTGCCTCCAGTGTCAAGTCTGGCTTTCTGGAGTCCATCAGCTTTTCCTCTAAACTATTTGGTGTCCATGCTACCAAAATGGGGTTTTATCTTGTACAACTTCACAGATTTGGCTGATAGAACATCACAACGAATAACACGTTTCTCAGCTCCTGCTGTTATAGCTGAGGTGAAACCATACTGTACAAAAATCCTCACAGTATTTTCCTTTCTTAATGTTCTTCTTTGTGTTATCCATTGTCATGGGATTATTTTCCAATGAAAACAATATGTAACAATAGCTCTATTAATACAAAGGATGATGCACTGCATAGATCAGTTAATAGTTCATTAAAGTTTCCAATGGTTTACCATTCTGTGTATGTGTGTTGGTTTATTCATTTATTTTCTATACCTGTTACTATTCACAGATGAATGCAGATTAGCTTCCCAAGGTGTACACACACACACACACACACACACACACACACACACACACAGACACACACACACACACACACACACACATTCAATAGCTGATAATTTTACAGTACATGATTTTATACTTACCCAGTAATTATAATTCATGAAGGGTTGTTTTACCTCCAATATGGCTGCTTCAACACAATAGCTGAGCAAGTCAAATCCCTCTCTCCACTCAAGTGTGGAGAACATTTGACTATGTCCCCTGGTGGGGGAGACCTAGTGGCACTCAGAAGAAGGACAGCAGGTCACTGAGAAGAGATTTGATACCCTATGAGCATATACAGAGGGAGATAATCCCTCTGAGGAACAGTCATAGGGGAGGGGAATAAGGGGAAAATGGGAGGGAGGGAAGAATGGGAGGATACAAGGGATGGGATAACCATAGAGATGTAACAAGAATAAATTAATTAAAAAAAATTTAAAAAAATAAAATAAAATAAAATAAATTCTAAAAAAAAAAACACAGTATCTGCTCTCTAGACATGTATGACTGTTCCAAATAAGTACATAATAGTGCCAACTCTGTCACATATTCCTGTATTTGTTTGGTATATGTGAGGGGTTCGAGGGATGATGTTCTATTTGAGCATATCTGAATGTGGGTCAATGTGCCTGGAAATGGATAGAGGATCAGTGTCACAGTTCCTAAGACAATCAGAAATATGTGTTTTCTAATGTTTAGGTTGACCACTGTGAATGGTCATTCAATCCCCAAATGGGTTGCAACCTACAGGATGAGAACCACTGATCAAGAAGTGTATAAATTCTCTCTTGGCCTTAGCGCCATCTTCTTTGAAACTCCTGCGCCATGAGAGCGAAGTGGTGGAAGAAGCGGATGCGCAGGCTGAAGCGCAAGAGAAGAAAGATGAGGCAGAGGTCCAAGTAAGCCGCCTCGTGCACGGCGGAGGCTACGGGAGCAGAAGCCAAGGGTGTGGATGGCCTGGACGCTGCGACAAGCTGTGGGACTGACCCGGGACGCCATCTCCGCCGAGACCACCTGACCAGCCAGCGCCTGCCTTCCCTGACAACAGGGCAGTCCCTCCGGACCTCCGGCGCTCTGGACTGGTTCTGTCCCCTCCTGGCCAAGTGTAGCTCGTGTGCAATAAATCCTCTTTCTCACTGTCTCAGCTGAAAAAAAAAAGTGTATAAATTTAACCCTCAGGCTCACTGAGGTGTGAAGAAATACAAACCCTTAATATAAAATAAAAAAAAATAACAAGATAAAAATTATCAATTAAATGTATTCCTTCTGATTGGATACTACCAAAAATTGAACGGGGTAGCAATTGTACTTAATGTTTTATATTAACTGAAGGAAAAATATTCATCAAAATTAATTCTATAAGTGGATCATTATCCCGATGTTGAAACCAATGAGAACATAACAAAATATACACCAATGTCCTTGAAAAATAGGAATGTAAAATTCCCCTAAAAATTCTACTAAATCACAACAGAACTCAAGGTCATCTTCAGAGAACTTTCATTACATGCACATGCACCTGGGATAAAATGTTATCATGGAAGCAAAGTCATACTAAAGCAATATCACTCTTTGATTATAAAGATAACTTGCTATAATTATTTGAATAATGGAATAGAGGTGACAGTTTGGCTAAACATAAAAACCAATAGGCAAACACCATATATTTGCAGGAGGAAATATAATAATATATGATCATCTCAATAATGCAGACAGACTCAAAATATTTCACTATCAAAATGCAAAAAAATTCAAAATTAAGGCCATGCTTAATAAGATGAAAGAAAGCACTATACTGAATTAACAAAACCATCAACTTTCTAAGTTCTGAAACTAGGCAAGATTGTATACGTTATTTCCTTTTTATTATTAATACCGTGGTCCTATGAATGAGAATGCCCCACAACTTATGTTTCTGAATATTTGGTCCTCAGTTGGTGGAAAGGTTTGAACATGATTAGACAGTGTGGACTTGTTGGAGGTTTTATGTCAAAGTTCATGGTATACACAGTTAGCCTTTTCTTTGACTCCCACATGTGGCTCAGAACATATGCTCCCAGCGAGTGCTCTAGAACCATGCATTAATGCTGCCATGATTATCACAGGATAATTACAGGGAACTGTAATTCCCTATAAATTATTTATTCTGTAAGTTGATTTGGCGATGGTGCCTCATAACAAATATTTTCTACTTAGTTTGCTCATACTTATCTATCATTAGCCCCATCTTATTCTTTGGTCCTAAACTGAACCCCTCCCAACTTTATGTCTTTTTATCTGTTATTATTAATAAGTCCTGAATATATTAGTTCAGTCACAGATGGTGGTAGGGCTATCTACTGGAGCATGGGGTTGCCTACTTTCAATAATTTAATTCAATAAAACCATAAGGTCTTATAAATAACAAAAAAGCAAACCAACCAAACAATCAAATAAACAAAACAGTTTCCCAAATTGGAAAAGGGAATATTAAAAATTCCATTTGAAGATGATACCATTGTATCTGTGGAAAAACTCCACAAAGAAAATCCACCCAACCTTTTAAATCTAGTATATGAATTTAGTGAAGTTACGTGATATTAATATCACATACAAAAATTAGTAGCATTATTGTAGCATAATAGCTAATTTTATGAAACAAAAATTTAAAAAGACTATCCATTTATATCAGTTGCAAAATATGATAAAACATTTAAGAAAGAATTTAACTAAAGAGTTCTAAGGTGAAACTATAAACATTAATTAATAGAATATAAGGGCAAACAAAGTAAAAAGAAATCATCTACTTATTGATTGAAAGAGTTAGTTTTGCTAAACTGGCCATATTGCCCTACAATATTTACTGATTCAGGGCTTGGTAACCTATTGAAATTCCAACATTCTTCAAAGAACTTGGAGGCATCACACTGCCTGAGTCACAATACATATACAAGGCTTCAATTACCAGAACTGCATTGTAATGAAATAAAAAAGACACATAGGATAATAGTGGAACAGGTAGAGGCTAGAAATGAATATATACCACTAAAGCCAACTGGTTTTCAACAAAAGTGCTAAGAGCACGTATTGAAGAAAGAGTAAACTTCTCCTTTTATGGCACTCAGAATATTGAATATCCACATGGAGAACTGAAGGAAACTCCCATCTCTCATGAATTATAAAGCTCAGTAGACTTATATTTTAAATATTTAACTATGACTTGTAATAATTGAAGCTACTAATAGCAATGGGAAAAATATTCCCTGACTTTTGAATAAGAATATATCATTATCATTTGTTTGGTTTATTTTTGTTGTTTTGTTTATTTTTTGTTTGTTTGTTGAATAAGACTAAACATCTTTTGGACAAAAAAAAAAAAACCCACTATAAACATAAACAGCACAGGACCAAGCCAGATAACATCTTAGCGTGGGAGTGGGAGGAAATCAGAACCTACGCCCCTAACTGAGGGGCCATTGCTAGCCAATAACTCCTGAGGGATGGAGGTTCAATTTTCTCTAAAAGTGTAGCTCCTAGTAAGTCATGCTCTAGTGGATGACCACACATTTTTAAGAATATAGTCAGCATGTACAGGTCTCAGTGGGCAGCTATAAAATTTTTAAAAAGGCCAAAATGTTGGGAGCTGGTTAGGAGTTAGAAGCTGGATTTAGGAGGAGCTATGGGGAGTAATTTTTAAAATTTAATAAAGTATTACATTATGAAACACCCCAAGAGGAAGTAAATACAAGCAAAGTGCTTCTATTCCTAATAATGAAAGCATAACGGAACTACAAAACTAACACCTTTGGCTTGCTAAAGGAAACGATCATCAATGTGAGGATAAAATAAGTGGGAAAGATTATTTTTAATCCATACGTATTCAAAATCATTATTCACAAACAGGAAAGTATTAATACCCACTGTAGTAAAATGAAGATACCTTATGCTTGGAGAGAAGAAACCATGAGATGGAATCAGTGACCTCTTTAGCGAATGCTCTGTAATACAGACGTTATTTTTGTACAGTGTGGCTGTCCATTGAATCTATATGTATAGCATCATAGTACGCATACATTTTACTTTAATCTTTCCCAACAAAAATTAGTAATAATCAGGTATACGTAAGCTTAAATGCTTAGGCGTGGGCAGATAATCACCTCAGGAAAGGAGACTACTTAACTTAACAATGGTTGTTTAATAAAGACACATGAAATATACATTTTATAACATATGAAGAAATGTAAAATATTATTTTAATGAAATTCATTTCACCAAAGTACTATAAAATATAAAGAGCAATTAACATTTTAGAAATTATAATGTATATTTTAGAAAACTATATTCTAAACAATGATATTCTAAAACTAGTAAGCATTTAAAGGAAACACTTAAGTTTAGTAACAAAATAGGGTATCATATTTTCAAAGAAGCATGAAAATAATGTCAAAATTATCATTAATTCAGAGAGATGAAAGCTACATCTTCTGTGAGATAGTGGCATACATACATAAAAATGGCTAGTAAAAAGGATATATAAAGATAGCAAATGATTGAAACATTTGAGACTATCAAGTGACATATAGGACAAGTGTAGAATTACAATCTTTGTTGTATAAAAGAAAACATAATTTACATCTACATAGCAATGCTATAGTAATATACAAAATACATTCGGTAAATACTCCTACACACAGGAAGAGTCAGAGACAGAGAAAGACATAGGTCTCTTTATCATATAATGGTGCTACTAATTACTTGAATTATTTACTTTCCTATATATTCGACTAGATTTCAACAAAAAATGACTTCTGATTTTTGCAGGATAGTTGATCACACTGGGAACCCTGAGATAGTGCTGTTTACTGGAAAAACCTATTTGTAGTTGTGTGGTTCAGCCCTAGTGCATGCCTTTAAACAAAGAGCTTTCTCTTTGACTATTGTAAACAGGATTAAATAAAGTCAACCAGCCATACGTTAAGAGGGAGCAAGCAAGCCACTGATAGGAGATGAACATAGATAAAAAACCTAACAAGAGTAAGAGGAAGACAGGAGAAGTGGGAGGCATAGAGTTTGAGAGCCTTTTGAGGTGGATTTTTGAGGTGCGGAGGGTGTTTTGCTTTTCCATTTGGGACACAGGTGAAGCGGAAGTGTCAGCTGGGTGCTTTCTCTGCCTCTCTGAGCTGAGAGATGTGGCCCCTGAATCTTTGTTGGTAAAATCAATGACTGAGATTTTGTTTAAAAACAACATCTGATATTAGAGGAAAAAGAAACTTGAAGAAGCATAGAGAGCATATTTAGCCAATGATCCTAGTTTAAAATATTTACTTGGAAAGCATTACTCTCAAGATCTTAACAGTTCTACAAATGCACACCTCCAAATGACATCATATTTGTGTAAAGTTTTAATGCACAGGTTTTGAGGAACCAAGGACGTTGCTTTCATACCACTCCAAGTGTGTGCTTTCAGCTATCTGGTCTACTGACACCCGATTTCTCCAGTGTCTATGAGTTCCTGGCCCATGAAGGTTTAAGGATGAGTCAAAAGCTTCCTTTTCTGAGCAGCCAAGACCCTGCCAGCATGACGTCTCTACCCTGTATGCATTTTCTTTGTCTTTCAGGAGTGCAATAAAAAGTTTTTTTCATCAACATTTTATCTGGTAAATAGTTATTTAATTCATAAAGTTATAAATATAAGTTAAAATTATATCATAAACTTATAGGTCAGTCACCAAAGAAAGCAACGATATAATATCTCTCATCAACCCATTTGTAGCCATTACACCATTTTCAAATGGCTTATAAAGCATTCCTGGATGGAAGCAACTTAATAGCTACCTGAGTTAGATAAAATATTGTGAGTTGGATAAACCCATAATATAGGTACCTGGTATTTCCACTATTTTACCATTTCTTTTTCCCAGATCAAGTATTTCAGCAAAGTTTCAACATTTGCTGAAAGATACATTTAAAGTTGGTTCCAAATTTCCTTTTCCACCACCAATGAGTGACTGTCTGATGCTGCTGTGCTTTAAGGAAGGCAACACACACTTTGATACACGGATAGAGGGAAAAATGACAACTTGCCCTCATGTTGTTCCTCTGACTCTTAGCTGGCTTCTTCCTGTAGAGCTTCCTCTTCCCTGTGTAAAGAGGAAGCTGAGAAATTTTCAACACCTTGCAAACCTTGATTTTTTTTTTTTTTTTTTTTTTTTGGCACTTTAAAGAGTATGATGAATCACATTTGCTTTGGGCTCTATGCAGCACTTAGTCATTTTCATGGTGATTGCTTGAAGACGAATTTAGTATATTCAACTGAACAACTCTGCATAAAAATGTGATGGTAGAGAGACCTGAAGGGACTTTCCTGTGCTCAGTTCCCAGTAGATAAGACAAAGGAGTTTCAGAGAGTGGCATTTGTGTTGGTGTCATTCTTACTACCAGACAACTGGTAACAAGAGGAAGGCACAGAAGCTCTGCTTCAAGTTTTAAATGCGAAATGCTTTAAATTTATGCACTCCTGACATGTCTCTGTTCACTGTAAAAAAAATTACACTTCAAAATTTTGTTATTTGCCAAGTATACCTTGGCATCTAATGTTGATAGATCATGACGAGCAGAGAAAAGACGTGATATTATTTTGACAGTTTATAATTTTTTAAAAAAAATGAGGATGTCAGACTTTATCTTGTAAAAGTATAAAAATTACCATCAGCTTAAGATGTTCAAAAGAAACTCGAGGTCGGAAAGTGCTGTGAAGATAAAAGCCGTTGTCTCTTTCAGGTTCCTTATAGAGAAAATTTTTTTTCTGCCATTACTGCAGACTTAGTCTTTAGAAGACCGCTACGTGGCTAAATTCTGGGAAGGCCAATTTTGAGATTGATTTAATTCCTCTGTCTTTCAAGCTAATGATGGTGATGGATTAACATATATTTAAAGAGAGCATTATGTAAACTCCCTATAATGTAACGTAATGATGTTAAGAACCAGAAACTTTATCTTAGCTGTGTGCTTCACAGCTCATCCTCAGCTAAGGTGATATTATTTCAGGCTTCTCTATGTAGTATAGGAAGATCAATAAAGGCCTAAATACTGTAACTAAGACTAGAAACTGAACATTTATTATAAGTCAGCATGGATATAATTTCAATCAGTCCATACGTCTCATGGTGCTAACAGTGTCTTAATAATCCTGAGCACTTGCATACTACCTTTCAAGGCTAGATCTGTATGTTTCCTTCTATTAAAGAAAAAATGCAAAATGAAAACTTGGACTTGATAAGAATATGTCTGTAAAGATATAAAGCCACCTGGATAAAGTTACTTATATGCATAATGTGAAAGCCACTACTTCATTATTTTAATGTTTTGGATCCTAGAGTGTATAACATTTTTTATCCTCATTTATACAACATTAATTCTATAATAGTTCTACAATCTACAATTGCCTTGATCTCTTTATATAAGAACATGAACTTCAACATCCCAAATGATGTATTTTTCTAATTTTAATAAAGATATATTATTGTTATAATATTGGCAATTAGATTCCAAATACATGTGGTAAATGAAATTGCATTAGGAAATAATGAGATGAATCATTTGAAGGTCAGGTTCACAAACCTCATTTCTGAAGTGAGGAAGAATGCTCAGGTTTAATGTCATTATGATGTGGTAAATCTTAAGATGAAACTGGTAAGGGAATGTTGGAAAACAAATATTTTCTTGTACATACTAAATATCGTAAACACTAGGGCATCTTTCCAGGGTAAAAGAAATAATTATAGCTAATTTTCACTCACTTTCATAATCTTTAAAACCTGGGTAATGACATAGCAGTCATGTGCTTTGTAATAATTTGTAATTTGCTTCTTCAGAAAGTATAGTGAGACCAACACTCCACAGTTCTACTTAGTCTTAAAAGTATAAATAGATATTATTTATGGCACTTTAACCATAGGACTTGTTTTGAGTCATTTGTTACTAAAATGATATCAACAGGGCTAAATTCCTATTTTTACAATGTTGATGGTATTTAGCTTTTGAATTTAGAAGACTGAAACCCAGTAAATATTTTCAAATACCTAATACCACCTGTTAGTCTGCTTTCACTGATAATTTAATGTACTGGAACTGCACAATCTGTACCAATGACTGTTTTCCTACCAAAGCTATGTTTGATGCAGCCTTGTTCATAGGTTCTCTTAACTCTGAATCTTTTCTCTTTTTTTGTTCATACTATTACTCACTTGTTTAACATCATTTGATGCTTTGTTTTCTAAAACCTATACATCTGGCAGATAGAAGTCGATTATTAATGATATCACAGATCTGCCCTGAACTGCCTCACCACAGACTTCTTTTATAACAACTAGAAGAAATAGAATTCTATTTCCTTTAAGGCAATAAGATTCTATGGCAAATGTCTAATAATTGTCTTCTTGCTATAATGCCTTTGGTTGCAATAACACAGAAAAACTATGATTCAGACCAGGAAGTGTATCATCTTACAAAAAGGAAATTCCCAGATTCCAAATACAGTTCCTGCACTGTTGAGGGCTTTGTTGCAGTTGTGAGGCACACCAGTGTTGGAAGGCTCTCTTAGGAGAACTGGAAAGGTATTTAGGCAGGCAGGCTAAAGTCTTTCATTTTATTGTCAGGCAATGGGAAACAAAAAGAAAGACAGGTAATGACAAATTTTAAAAAATTGTTATGTAATTTTTCTTAATCTGGGATTAAATATAACATTTGTTTTCACCTGTTAATATCACCCACCTCGCAGCTGTATACTAATTGGCAAATACTTTAAGCCAAGGTGATTGTTCTCTAAGACAGATATAGAGGCAGAGAGAGAGAGAGAGAGAGACAGAGACAGAGACAGAGACAGAGACAGAGACAGAGAGACAGAGACAGAGAGAGAGACGCAGAGAGAGACAGAGAGAGAGAGAAAGAGACAGAGACAGACAGAAACAGACAGAGACAGAGACAGACAGACGGACAGACAGAGAGGAAAAGAAGAGAGGAAGGGAGGCAGAGTTTGAAGCAAAGATACAGAATCCCCCTTTTCCATGAGAGTGTATGGTGTCATCTTTGGCTCTCTGGAAGTGTGGGTGGGAGAGTTCTGGATTCATCACTTTTGGGATGTAAATAGCACCCATAGCTCTCTGCAGTAGTGACCTTCTGCCTTTGGAATCTTCCTTTAATCCCTTGCTAACCTTTATGTTCAGAAAATTTTGGCAAAGTCAACAACACCAACAGTGTAATTATTCAAGAAATATTTTCTCATTTTTTCTAACATTAATCATAATATTTCATCTCATATATTTTCAAGAATAATTCATGCATCAAATACTCATATACAAAGTTGTTTATGACAATTTTCATAATTTGGACAACGCTTTCAAATATATGTTAAATAAAGTTGGTCATACGTTTTTTAGAGAAAGAATAATCCTCTGGAAACATAGTATCAGCATATACTTATATATTAAGTAGGATAATTAAATATAAATTATTTGAAGCAGTTATTAAATATACATATTGATTGTAGAAAATATTTCTAGGTGAATTCTTGCAACTGGCTTAAAAATGTTACTGTTATGAAACTGTATTCATAATTTATTTTTAATTATACAATCAGAAATTACTTAATTTTAGATTATATTAGGCAGTAAAAAAAAACTTAATTTTTTTCTTTCACTATTGTTTCACATTTGAAACTAATTCATTTTCCTTATTTTTATTCAGTACACAGTTCAAAGAATATTATATAGATGACATAGCTCTCAAGAACTATCTTTTTTCTTTACTATTTTTTCTG
>OU015756.1:83240402-83250859 GCA_907169655.1 Acomys percivali
TATTGAAGCATGCATTGTACTTTCTTCCTCATTTGTGGTTCTTTTTAGGCCATTATTATTTTTGTTTCTGGTGTGTTATATTCCCTTTTTATCAGAGTTTGATACATGCGCAACAATGTTTATTATACTTATTTCATACTATTCACAACAACTGAACTATGTAGCTGAAGTAGGTATTCAAAAATAGCAAAATAAATAAGAAAAAAATGTGCCACTGATGGATAACAGAGTTTTCAGGAATAAAGAATTAGATGGATCCATGTCCAGAAGACATGGATTATTTAATACACATCTACGTGCCAAGCATAGACTATCTCCACTCACCTATGCACCATCAATCAGTAGTAATGGCTCTCAGAGTTATTCAAAGTAAACTAGAGTTCAGCACGTGAAGTTAGGATGGAGATAGACATGGGGGCAATAAGAGGAAGCAGAAGGATATGATTAAAATACACCATATAAAGTATAAAGCTTTTCAAAGGTTAAATAATTTAAGAAAGTTCAAAAAAGACGTACTTTTTCTTTTTCTGTTGTTATTTTTACTCAGGTCATCTCAAAGACATCATTGCATATTCTTAAGTGGTAAAGATGATTCCCAAGTGGACACAGCTTCCTTAATAAACAATCTTAATGTTTAATCTACATTAAAACGAAGTATAAAGTCTACAGGAACTTTAAATGCCAGTATCTAGCTGAGTGTAGTAGGTGATATATGCCTTCACCCCAGCAGTGTTCGGCTGAGGCACGTGGATCACTGCAAACTTGAGACCACCTTAAGATCTCAAGAATGACACTGTGGAAAACACCAAACTAAATCATAGTAGTGGGTGCAGATACCTTCTTGAAAATTCTTTGAATACATATGAGCGTATATTTATAAAGTAAACTTAATAATGCACAAGATATGCACATACTAAAATAAATTAATATAAAATAGCCTTGTTTCACATAACAAACTTCTGCTTATTAAAATGAATTGGAAAGGTATTGAAATGACAGACAACTTGAGGAAGATATTTTAATACCAAATTAAGCACAAAATATTCTGTAACCTTGGAAATTCTATTTAGAAAGAGAGAGAGAGGAGAGAGAGAGAAAGGTGGGAAGAAGTGGCAAGAGCAGAGGAGAGAACAGGAGGGAAGGGAAGGAGAGGGAAAGAAAGGGAGGGTAGGGAAAGAAAGGGAGGGGAGGAAACAGAAGGGAAGGGAGGGGAGGGGAGGGGAGGGAGGGGAAGGGAAGGGAGGGGAGGGGAGGGAGGGGAAGGGAAGTGAGGAGAGGGGAGGGGAAGGGAAGGGAGGGGAGGGGACTGGACAGAAGAGGAGATTTCAGAAACAGGTCCTAACAAAGAATCTGCTATTGTTTTCAAGTGTGTGTATTTTGCCTTTTGAGAACAGCCCTGTAGTTTTTATGTCAACTGTCACATGGAGAAATGTATATGGTCTCTTGTCACTTTGGAGAAATGATCTCTCGAGGGCATTTATTAAACAAATGTTGACTCAGTATATGTGTGTGAGTATGTGCCTAAATACATAATGAAACAAGAGCTGAGCAAGAGAAGTAATAGAAGGATAGCCCTAGAAAGTTACCCTCCAAGTACATGTTACCACTAATTGTGGCTCTCCCTTTTCTTGGGGGTCACTGGCCACTGGCCCATAAGGGCAAGGGGGGCAGAAGCGGTGAGCACGGTTTGGATTGCCCATGAGTGTGACAGAAGGACTCCCAGGAATAGCTTCAATGAGGCATGTCAACTTTATTCAGGGAGGGGAGGAGAACACATCAGACAAGTGAAACTCAGGCCATCACCTAGTAAGTGCACACAGTGTGCTTTATTTGTTTTTGGCAGCACGTTTCTACCGTACGGACAGGAACACAACACCTAGTTATCTTATAGGTAGCAGGAGGAGACCTTTTGCAGGGAACTGTGTCAAAGGTCATACTCAACATATGGTCATGCAACGGCGCCTAGTGATGCTCTCCAGGGAAGGTCAGGCAGAGAGTAGAAGCCCCTTCTGCTGGGGGAAAGGAGTCTTCCACTTGGCACCAAGTTCAGAGAGCCATCCAGACATGGTGGACTTCATCTTTAAATAGCAGGGTCCTCCAACAACTAATCAATGGTTAGAAATCTTGTGTTTGTAGTTTGTTCTTCTATTCCCAATAAAGTTTCCCTGGCTTCTGATCATGAAATTACTAGCTGAGTATTTGTTCCAAAAGTAGAAGCATATGGAATCATTCTAGAAAAGGACTCTGATAAATCATGATTCTGCTTATGAGCAAAAGGAAATAAAATTATTTCATATAATAATAAACATAAGTGACTCTAAAAATTTCACCAGAGAATTTCTACAGGTGATAAACACTTTGGGAGAAGTGGATAGTAAATGATTAACTAAAAATTTAGTAACCTTTCTATATGCAAATGACAAATAGGCTGAGAAAGAAATAATGGGAATAACTCCCTTCACGACAGTCTCAAATAATAGAATATATCTTGAAATAACTCTAACAAAGCAAGTGAAAACCTCATATGATTAAAAACTCAAGTCTTTGAACGAATAAATTGAAGAATATATCAGATGGTGAGAAGACCTCCAAGCTCATTGATCAATAGAATTCACATAGTAAAAAATGGCCATGCTACAGAATTCAATCTACAAATCCAAGACAATTCCATCAAACTTCCAAAAAATATTTTTTAACAGACGTTGATAAGACAACTTCACACAGAAAAACAAAAATACCTGGGATAGTTAAAACAATCCTATACAATAAAAAAACATCTAGAGTTATCACCATCCCTTATTTCAAGCTGTACTTAGGAGCTATAGTAATAAAACAGACAGGTAGATCAATGGAATTAGATAAAATGCCTGGACATAAATCCACACTCCAATGGAAGGTTTTGCTCTTTGGCTATGTGCTGTGGCCTTGCTGTCAAGTTGATTCCTTCATTAGAATTAGAAGCTAATTCTTCAGGATTCCAGCATCCAATGAAAACCAGCTGGGACATCCAGCCTCATGGACTAACTAGCTTCTGGATTCTTGAACTTCCCACTCATAGCCATCCATTGTTCCAATAGGTGGATCACAGCCTGTAAGTTATTCTAATAAATTCCATGTGTGTTAGTGTGTTTATGTATGTATGTATGTATGTGTGTGAGTATGTCTGTATGTCTGTCTGTATGTCTGTCTGTCTGTCTGTATGTATGCTTAGAGAACTCTGACTAATACACACTACCCTCCATCAAATTGCTCAGCTGTAGTCGTGGTCCCTGTGAAGACTTATTGTTTTCATACTCCGGGTTGAGAACTTCTGATCCTAAGACTAGTGTATTTATTTATTAAATAATTCATATTACATCTCAATTGTTATCCAATCCCTTCGATCCTTCCATTCCTCCCTCCCGCCCACTTTCACCCTATTCCCCTCCCCTATGTCTGTGACTGAGGGGGACTCCCCCTGTATATGATCATAGGGTATCAAGTCTCTTCTTGGTAGCCTGCTATCCTTCCCCCAAGTGCCATCGCACCTCCCCATCAAGGGGATGTGGTCAAATATGGGGCACCGGCATTCAAGTGAAAGTCAGTCACCACTCTTCACTCATCTGTAGAGAATGTCCTGTCCCTTGGCTAGATCTGGGTAGGGGTTCAATGTTTACTGCACATATTGTCCTTGGTTGACACCATAGTTTGTGCAGAACCCCTGGGCTCAGATCTGCCTATCATAATGTTCTACTTGTAGGTTTCTAGGACCCTCTGGATCCTTCTATTTGCCCATTATCCCATGCTTCTGTCACCTAGAGTCCCAAGAGGATGTCCTCACAACTATCCCACTTTCCTGGTAGGTGAAGACTTTCATGGGACATGTCCCTTGGGCTAGTGTCTAGTTATACATGAGTATATACCATTTGAGTCTTTGCTTCTGGGTTAACTCACTCATGATCATTTCTAGTTCAATCCATTTGTTTACAAATTTCAGGAATTCCTTGCTTTTCAAAGCTGAGTAGTATTCCAGTGTATATGTACCACAGTTTCTTTATCCATTCTTCTATTGATGAACACTTAGGCTGTTTCCAGGTTCTGGCTATTATGAATAAGACCTCTATGAACATGGCTGAGCATATGTCCTTGTTATGTGCTGGAGCATCTTCTGGGTATATTCCAAGGAGTGGAATAGCTGGGTCTTCAGGAAGCCCTATTCCCAGTTTTCTGAGATAGCGCCAGATAGATTTCCAATGTGGCTGTACTAGTTTACATTCCCACCAGCAATGAAGGAGTGTTTCTCTTTCTCCACATCCTCGCCAGCATGTGGTGTCGCTTGAATTTTTGGTCTTATCCATTCTGATGGGTGTAAGATGGAATCTCAGAGTCATTTTGATTTGCATTTCTCTATCACTAAAGACTTTGAACATTTCTTTAAGTGCTTCTCAGCCATTTGATATCCCTCTGTTGAGAATTCTCTGTTTAGTTCTGAGCCCCATTTCTCAATTGGGTTATTTGGTTTGGTGGTGTTTAATTTCTTGCGTTCTTTGTATATTTTGGATATTAGCCCTTTGTCAGATGTAGGGTTGGTGAAGATCTTTTCACAGTCTGTAGACTGTCACTTTTTTCTGTTGACAATATCTCCTGCTTTACAGAACTTTCTCAGTCTCATGAGGTCCCATTTATTAATTGTTGACCTTAAGGCCTGGGCTGTTGGTATTCTGTTCAGGAAGTCGTCTCCTGTGCCAATGTGTTCCAGGCTCTTCCCCACTTTTTCTTCTAGCTGATTTAGTGTCTCTGGGTTTATGTTGAGGTTTTTATTTTTTATTTATTTTTATGTATTTATTTTTATTTTTTATTTTTATTTTTATTTATTTTTATTTATTTTTTTTATGTTGAGGTTTTTAATTTACTTGGATTTGAGTTTTGTGCATGGTAACAAATATGGGTCCAATTTCATTTTTCTACATGTAGACATCCAGTTATAACAGCACCATTTGTTCAATAAACTATTCTTTTCCTATTGAATAGATTTGGCTTCTTTGTCAAAAATCAAGTGACCATATGTGTGTGGATTCATTTCTGGGTCTTCGATTCGATTCCATTGATCAACCAGCCTATTGCTGTGCCAGTACCATGCTGTTTTAATTACTGTTGCTCTATAGTACTACAATTAGTTTCTAAAGTGTTTCCCATATTCTTCTTTAACTGTTGTCATAAAATATTGTTTCATTCTGTTAAAATATAATCTTTCACTTAGGGTCACTAGCATTTTTACCTTTTCTGAGCTGAGAGTACTTTTTTGTATAGTTGAACTTTTCGTGTCTGAATATATTTTTGGTGCATTTAACATTTTATTGTAGGCTTTGAACTTTTTCATATCTACTTTATTTGGGGTTCTTTAATGCTTATGCCTACCTTCCAATCCCCCTACCCTAGATAGGAAAGAAAAGATGTTAATGGGAACAGGAGAAGTAGACCTTTTTAGACTCAGTTCCTTGGAGCAATTCCACTGGCATAGTCTGAAGGGTACCAGAAAGCCAGTTAAACCATAAACCAGCAACTCAGCAGAAGTTGCTGCAGCCACAGCTGCTGAAACCCGGAGCAGTAGCTGAAACTTGGAACCTTGATGCATTCTCTGGAATGGTTCCTCCTAGGAGTTTCTTGAAGTGGAATGATGGATAGCCAAGGCCAAAAAAAAAAAAAAAAAAAAAAAAAAAAAAAGCCCTGTCTCCTGGTTTGGGCATATAAAAAATATAATACATATTATATATATATATATATAATATACACATTATATATACATACATATATATATATGTGTGTGTGTGTGTGTGTGTGTGTGTAAACATCCATACTAGGATGTTTATCAGTTAGCAGAGACCATGCCCCTGCAAAAGGCAGTTAGTTCCTTTTCCAGTGGACAAACATTTCCTGTTATTTCACGAGTCTGTTATCATCAGAAAAACACCACACACACTCTTAAACAAGTCTTTTTTACATCCAACACTTGGGATCAAAACAAAAACATGTTCACATCCATTATATTTTATTAAATGAAGATTGAACACACTTTTAAAAAATAGGGTGTTATATTGATTCACCATAACTGTTCAGAACATACATATTCCCTCTATAAATTATATATGTTATCTCTATGTTAAGTATAAATATTTGAATTGTACATATTAGAGCCAAAGTGTTCCTATACATTTTTATTGAAAATTAAGATGAAAACATTAAAAAATTCAGTTCAGGTTTTATAAAATAATATGCCAAAATGGGTAAGAATTTGAAATATAACTGTATCTGGTATAATCCTCAGCGCAATGTTTGAACTTCCTTGCATTTGCTTTTGTGCTATGCTTTAATAAAATATGGTATACAAGTATGTTAGAAATTATAAATCATATATGACATGTATTTTAAAGTTTAAAATAATTTCAAGCAAAGCAACTTGGGTAAGATTTCTGTGGCCACAAAGGTAATATCTAATTCACCTTATATGTTCATAAACTACTAAAGGATATTAAGTAAAATTACATTCTGTTTCAATGTGCTCTTTTTTTTTCCAGGAAAATATAGATCTTAGAAAATATAAAATTCACAGTAGGTATGGATTTCATAAAAATTGAGATGCTCTGAACACTCCAAAAAGTGGTTCGATGAGAATCGCATAGGGCAAGATGAAGGATAATGGCATTGGACCTATAGGATGGAGAAGGAGCATCCTTCTACAAAGGTACCAGCATTGGGAAACGTGAGCAGGATGCCCAAAACAGGAAACTCTGGTTTCTTCCTTATCTGTCTTGCCCAGCCAGCTCTAGATACACAGAAGGAATTTACAGTTCCTTATTAGAAGGGTGACCTGCTAGTAGGCTAGTATTTTAAAGTAATAATTTTTAAATAAATACATATTAATCATGTACGATAAACACAGAATCCCCTGTCAGGTAATGTGAGAATTATTACAGTTGAAGACTTCTTTGAGACAGAGAGCTTTGAGCAAGCTGTGACCTGGGGTATAATGACCATGTTCCAAAGGACAGGTCCACACCTATGCCCAGCAGAAACTGGATTCTCTTGGCCATAGGAAAAAAAGTTAGAAAGGGTAGGTAGCCTGGGGTTTGTAGTGGGAAGTTTAGGAGGTGAATATGCTAAAAATAAATTCTCTATATATGAAATTATCAATTAATAAATAAAAATATTATATTTAAATTATATTATAGCTAGTAATATGTATAACATAACTCATAATAATAGAGTAATACATCTACACAAATGTGTAGAACAAAGAAGATGGCTGTACAGAGGGGGAGAAACAATGATTTCTGCTCTAGTTGAAGAAAGTTTCTCACTTGAAGGAAACTTCTAAAGTGAAGATGCCCAAACATTTAAAATACTCTAACCAAATGTTTTGTCTTGTTTCTTGATAAAGAAATTAACTCACAATTTTCAACTACTAACACTTTGATTTCCAAAAAAGTATTATTTATAAGTAGGTTAAAGTGCTACCACAGAATAAAATAAATTATTCTAAAAATGCAGAATTGTAAAATAAAATATAACAGTGGTTTTGAGAATGTATTATAGTACTAAATTTAATAAACCTAGAATAAATATAGTGAATTCTTTTTTTATATATTTCTAAGTCACTAAGGAAGACACATTAAATTTCAAGAGCTTCGGGTATTTTCTTTTGTTTAAATTTTTTTTAATATTTGAATGTGTAGTGTGTGTGTATGTGTGCATGTGTGTGTGTGTGTTTGTATTTATACATATCATAATAGGGGTGAGGTGACAACTTAGTGTGTTGTCTTCAGAGGCATCTTTCATGCCTTTTGGGATACTGGGTGTATAATTGCTCAGCCTACTGAGATATTATGCTGGATTTGATGACCAGTGCACCCCAGAATTCCTCCTCTTTGTGCTTCCCTAGTAGTGGACGTGTAAGCATGTATCACTAACTAGGCAATTTTACCCAGGTTCTGGGACCCAGCCCATTCTTATGCAGCATAGCAGCATGCTATTAACAACTAATTCCATAGCTCAAGATTGTGTTATCAAATCTGGAATGAATTTGAATAATATAAAATACAATTTTAAGTAAATATTCATATTATGGAGGTTAGGAAAATAATAAATGATTTTAGCAAAAAAGATAAGTTAGATGTTTTAGTTGAATGTCTTTATATCAATTGCTATTAAAGCTGTCTTTTAAAAAATTCTGTCCCAATTTTAATAAGTACCATATATTTGTGTTTCATAGGTAGAGGAAAATAGCCATATAGTAACTAGTATTGTTAGAAAATAAGGAATATCACTTAATGGCATACAGAAGTAATTTTAGGTACACATTCACAGATTGAAAATTTGTGTCACTAAACCATGAGTATATTAAATATAACATTCATATACAAATACTTACTGAATTACCTTGTAGCCAAAACCAAACCAGATAAAGATACACAGATTTGTTTTAAAATTTTTTATCTATAAGCTTATATGTAAAAATATTATCCAGGTTTGGAGGGATTTCTTTAAATCAAAACCTTACCTGGAAATTTTGACCATTAACCTCGCCCACAAGTATTGTCTACTCTTAGTAGGTGCCAAATGATCAGGAGTAAGAAGATTGATATTTAACATCAATAAGACCCTTTGTATCATAGTCCTGTGTACTCTCTCTGTGCCTACAGGTCTATGGAGACTATGCTGTCTGTGTACCTCCCCTCTGCCTTTACATAACATCACCTCAGTCTTGATGAGCTCCATGACAGGTAAACATCACTGAAACCTAAAAGCGAATACCATCAGAACTCTAAGAGGAAAATTACAACGTAAAAAAGAATAACAAGAAATATTGTTCATCCTAATTATTTGAAATTTACATGATAGGAAGTGTTATGGATTACCCACAGAGACAGTCATTTCTGGTAGTGTAGACTGTTTTAGTTATCTTGTATTTCAAACAAAGATATAATCTTTCAGATGTATAATAATGAGGAAATGCTGTCTTGGTTGCTTTCTTTTTCTCTTGCTTTAAAGCTACTCTTTTTTGTCTCTTCATCTCTTTGCTCTCTCTTTGATTTTTCATATCATATTGTGAGTCATGGCTTCTGGATGCATTTCTTTGTAACCACTGAAGAAAAGGAACCTCAGAAGTAGAGCTAACATTTCAATATAGAAGGAATATGAACGATATATTAAACTGCCTCTATAAAACCTCAGTTGAATTAAATTTGGTCCTATAATAAATAATAGCACTTTACTGAAAATTGACTATGTGTGTGTGTGTGTATGTGTGTGGTGTGTATGTATTCACTTAAAGGTGGATTTTATTGTACTTTTTGGCTGACTTTGCTTCTGTTTCTGAAACAGCACAGATTTCAAGAATACTTTTCAGGGAAAATTAATGCTTTTAGCTCTGTGCATTTGGATGGTTCAGCAAAATATCTTGCTGAGTTGATGACACATTTCTCAAGCCAAACCACTGTTTAATGAAGTTTCTTAGTCTCTTGGCAAGTGGAGGAAAAACCAATGTATCCTTAAATTATCAACATATGGAAGTAGAAGACTTCCCTTACAGTGAATTTAGACTCAGGTATATATCATTTTCTCTTTTAAAATAACAGTCTCTTAAAATAGTTTTATGATGTCAACAAACACTGGGAAAGATGGAATGTTTTCCTCCACAGTGAAATTATATATGATGACAATTTCTTATTCCAATTTACAAATACAAGAATCATATAATAATGGCTGGGGCTTTAATACCATAATGACATTTATTTTAAGTTTCAATGAATAATACATTTTATCTGCAATTCTGTCAAAGCTCATCTCCTTATGAAATCTGATATTTCAAAGAATAAAGCTCTCATAGTTTTTTTTTTACCATGACACTCTTATTGAAATTCTATGTGAGGCATTCTTGGTGAGCAACTATAAAGGGAATTAGGAAAACTGTGTTTATTGCCCCATTTGGAAGTGTAATGCCAATCACCTTGGAGTGTAGTCCACACTTTTTTTTAATCAATGGTTTCTCCACATCCTAAGCTTTCTACTTGGTTTTTAAAAAATAATTCATTAAAATAGATTATAGGGAACATGAAAGAAAAACAGATAACAGGTGAGAGTCTGGAAATCAGTGACGGAAGCTGCCCTACAAGGGTAACTTCCCTTAGCAATGAACCAAGGTTTTATTGCAGAACAGAGTTCACAAGAACGTCAGAAGTTTTGAGAAGGGGACAGCTCTGCAGAGTCAGAGCCCTTAAAACACCACGGGAAATCACATGCCGTTGCAGACTTTTGGGACAAATTAGAAAAATGTATTTGCAAGATGATGAAAAAGATCAAGACAAATGAATTTCACATCTTGAGCCTTATTAGCTATGTCTTCCCATTTCTTTAATTGGTAACAGCTGATTCATGGCTTTGACCAGGAGACTGTATGGTGCTGGATACTTTATTTTACA
>OU015756.1:83251259-83315112 GCA_907169655.1 Acomys percivali
TTTTTATTATTTTCAGAGAACTCGTTCACACAGCCATGTGGAGGGATGAAGTCTGAGATGGTTGTCAAAAAAGAAAACTTAGCTGGAGAATTTCTGGGAGAATTGGAAGATCTGAGAGCCCTGGGAACAGAATGTCCGTTGTTTCCTCTCACCTCTGACTTACTTGTCTTTCTAGAGTCAAATAGCTTTGGCTTCTGCTTGAGGCTTGGAATTCGATGTAGCATGGGGCCCTAGAGTTCCAGTGGAATTATGGAGACCTACTGTCCTCTCACCAGAAATAGAACTGACACCAAAAAACTTCTTCATTGGAAATCAAATATGTTCATCAGTAAAAAGTAATAAATGAATGGGATAATGTGGGGAGGATATGGATAAGCATATCGATTTTTATTTACTAACCCATTTTGTGTATATCCCTGTATATTTTAGAATATTTGTAAGTAAATTCTGAATAATATATGCAATAATATGTAATAATGTTAATAACAAAATAAAACTTTTTGAATAACCAGGGTAAAATCTGATGGTTGTATGTAGAAGCAAAGGAAGACTACGTTTTCACTCTTGCTCCCTACTTCCAAGAATTCTATCGGAAGTATTATTATCATATATTAGACTAGCTATGAAACAGCTTTACTAACTGTAAGATGATAATAAGCTATCGGTGTCATAAAAGCTTACTATATAACTGGGATAACAGATGTGAAATAAAAAAATAAGTTTTAATCAAGCAAATTAATCCAGTTCCATTTTTATTCAAAATGATACTATTTTTTCATTGTGATCTTATTCTGATTCTATGCCATGAAGGTTTAATTTCCTTTCTATAATTTCTACCAGTACGTAGCCTGTTCCATGTGACTCTTCTGGGTAAAAGCAGCCCTGATGTGAGTCCACAGTCTATTTCTGGGACCACCAGAAATGGGCCATGTCCAGTGCACCAGGCCAAGAGTTTTATTCTACCTGGTGTCCCCTGTAGCTATAATTTCTTTGGAAATGAATACAATAAATCTCTGTGCTCTGTACATTTGTTCTTTGGCCTCTCTCATCAATTTCTCTTTCATGCTGCACCTGAAATTTAGTCACCAACAAATATCTCTTGTTTTCTCTACTTTGTCTGTCTCCATCTTATTAGCTAAGCGTGATTTTCTCATCTCCTTCTCTGTCACAGAATCCTTTTAACGCCATTATTTACCTCAACTCCACATATATCAAACCCATTTCCACAAAATTACCTAATGGAGTTTAAAAACAAAGCTCCAAATGATGTGTCACAAATTAACTCTTCCTTTGTAGGGCAGTGTAATCTTTTAGTTTACTATGATTAACAAATCAACCTTTCTTTTTTTTTTTTTTGTCTTGTTTTTTTTTTATTAATTTATTCTTGTTACATCTCTATGGTTATCCCATCCCTTGTATCCTCCCATTCTCCCCTCCCTCCCATTTTCCCCTTATTCCCCTCCCCTATGACTGTTCCTGAGAGGGATTACCTCCCCCTGTATATGCTCATAGGGTATCAAGTCTCTTCTCAGTGACCTGCTGTCCTTCCTCTGAGTGACACTAGGTCTCCCCCATATTTTTTAAATCCTCATTAATTTAAGATTAAATTTTTGTTTAAATTATATTTTCTATATCTACCATCACTTTTATTTTACTTTGTTGGTTCAATGTAATGCCAAATATTTATGCTTTCTTTCTAAACATAATCTATAAATCTTGTTCACCTTTTTATATTTTTTTCTTAAAATTCCACCACCTTACTACTTACATCTTGCTTTGGTATAACTATAATAACAACCATTTTAACTCTTGTTCAATATTTCCTTTAAATAATGTTGTATACAATATTTTTATAATGGTGGATATCATTAATGATTTTTTTTTCTTCTTGGGCATTTATAGCACCCTGTCCTGATTAACTTTATTATTTTAAAAGTCAAGTCTGTATATTTTGCATGAATATAATCTCTTCTAAGCTTATCTCTGACCCTTCTGTGTGTCTGTTGGAAAGCGCATGACCCAGTCATCTCTCAGTCTTTAATACTGGGAGTAAAGAAGTCTGGCATTTTCCTCTTTATTTTCAGAAGACTGTTGACTTTAGCAATTTAATTCAAGATTTATTTTTTTAAATTTTATTATATGTCCTTTAAAAATCCTATGTCATGATTATTTACTTATATCAATTTTAATAAGTAAACTGAATTTATGAAATTTTTTGAAAGAGAGAGGAAAGGAACATAAATTTGCATAAGAAGGGAGGACCTGGAGGAGTTGAGGGTAGAAAAATTTATTCAAAATGTATATAAATTTTCATTAAAATAAGTAGCACATACATTTTTACAGTTCTACTATATGAAACTTTGTCTTTTTACTTTGATTGTATCATGTATCCTCTCTTTAATTTCAAATTAAAATTATATATTTTGTTATATCTTTATATTTATTATTTTCATGTATGTTGAACTAGGATCATTCATTAAATTGGGAAACATTGTTCCTTGGTAGTATTATTCCAATGCTTTCTGTCATAGACTACAAATATACATAATTTTATTATTCTATTCCATGTAGTCTCAAAGCTGAAATTTGTGTCATGGGGAGGAGGCAGAAATCTAAGATGGTCGCGTCCAGCATGTATGATATCAAAGGGGCAGAAGGTCAAGGCTGTGAACCAAATAAGTGAGCTGGCTGAGAACTCAAAAATGCCAACATCTATGCCTCCTGAATGAGAGGAGACATCCTGGGAGCTAGGGACACATAGTTCCAGGCCCCCTGTGGTTAGCTGTTGGGTCTAATGGACATATACATCCCTAGACTCCCATTGCCTAGGCTTTTCTGCCTACCCAAACAAGACCCCCGAGTTCCAGAGACATAAGGCTCCAGCATCTGAACATCAGACTCCTCCTGCCTCCCCATAGGTAAGTTCTGGCTTGTAGGGACATGGTTCCAGCCTCTGGTCTATGGTTGTATCCATCCATCTCTGGAGACCAGCCAGGCAATGGGAGTGTACAGAGTGCCATTCCAAGAATCCCAGCACAGTCTCAGGACCAAAAGCACAGTAATTACAGAGCAAGCAAACAACCATGCTGCTAACTCCAAAAAGCCTGTGTCCATTCATGTTTTTCCTGAGAGAGTGGAGGATCTTGGATGCCAGACACACATGATACCCTACCAGTCTTCCTGGCTACTCCTGTCATCCTGAGGAAGACTCTGGATGCCAGAGACATGCAAAGTCAGTCTATGGTTCACAGCTATACTAGCCATCTTGAGGAGACATCCAGGACCTCCGAATCACCCAGGTTAGAAACACACACACGAGTTCCCTGCATATAGGACCAACTGTAACACAGCAAGCACAGAAGAGCTGTAGGCTATTCGAGGAGATCCAATTCCCAACTCACAACACAGTGCTCCCTCTGTATGCCCAAGAAGCTCAGCAGGCTCCAGGAACAACCAGCCAATGACAGGCTCTCTCTTTGAGGTGAATAGACATGTGTGTTGCCACATCCCAGAAAAAGTCTGCCACACAACATTTATCAGAACTGCAATTTTCCCATCGTTTAAAATTACTATTTTCTTTGGTCAAATATTGTCTATAAATGTATGCCTGCAGAATATGTATTAAGGAGATGGTACATGATGAAACTGAGTCTTGACAAGAAAAGTTATAGATGATTTAGCATGAAAGCAATAAAAAACTGTCATTTATATTTAGAGAATGAGTGGACTTCTTGTAATTGTCTGAGGAATAATGATGGATAGCATTATACTTCAGATCAATGGAACCTGTCTACGCACCTACAACATAAGGGGACAGAATTCAAAATAAGAGAGCCCCCTTAAGTATGGTGTGGAATGATTACAATAGTATGAAACAAGAATTGATTTCTTTCTTCAACTGATTGCTTTTAAAGTATGTGTACAAAGTGTGTGTTTTACAGTATGTGTGGGTAATCCTGAGATGTCATCCTTAAGAATAGCATTCATCTACTATGAAGCAATGCCCCTCATTAGCAACCAGGTAGGTTGGACTGTATAGTCAGTGAGCATTACGGAGTTCTTAGGCCCCAACTGCCTGAGCTCTTGGATTACAGACGTTAGCCACCATGCTTGGCATAATCAAAAGTGCCCAATAAAACTCAGTGTTTGTGAAACAAGCATGTTACTGACAGAGCTGATCTTACAGTCTCTATTTAAGTGATTTTTGGTCTGAGGTTCTGGATATTATAGCCAATATTTGATACATGTTGGGAAGTTTCTCTGAAGCAGTGCACCTTGGCCTGTGTTTATTTAGCTTTTAGTAAATTCAAAATTATTGACCAAATGTCAAAAATGAAATAAGATGTAGAACAAAAGTATTTCTAGTTTGTGAGTTGGAATGGATAAAATTTTAATAATTTGAAATGAAGAAAACAAGGGCAAGAGATTAATTAGTAATAAGCATTTTTGATTTGCTGAGTTTAAATGCCTGTGAGACAGACAGATAGAAGTCTGAGATTGGAGGAGAAAGTAATTGCAGGTGGTAATTCAAAGTAATTACTTCAGTGATCATTTGAACATCTTTCTGTGGAAGATCCTGCTATCTCATCAGGTGTGTGTTTCCTAATCTTACCCTATTAAATTCAGCACCAAATTTTTAAATGTTCAAAATGGATGAGAAGATTAAATGTTATAATTTTTTCAAAGAGCAATCAAAAAGAATACTTTATATTTCCTCAATGACTCAACAGTGTGTATGGTCTATGATGAAGCTAATTAAGATTTAATTATCTATCATAGTAAACATTAGACAAGGAAGATTTCTACCACTCAGAAATTTAGTGCAGAAAACTGTCTTTGGTTACATGAAGAAAATTATGCTCCAGTAAGAGTAAGAGGCATAGAATGCTTTAATATTGCAGCACATGCACTCAAGCCATTTGACTAAGCTTAATGTTTGAACCTTCTCACCTATAAGTCAAGTCAATATGATCCTTGGGAAGAGAAGTTCATTTGACCTCCTGGCCCAGTTCTTTGATGTATCAATTGCCCATGAAGCCAATATCCCAAGTGAATCTTAGAAATTGAACATGTGGACAAGTGCATGTGTAATTAGTGGTGCATAACTGAAAGACAAAGTACCATAAACACACACATACACACACACACACACACACACACACACACACACACACACACACACACGAGATAGAAAGACAGAGAGACAGAGAAATTCATACAATGGTGAACTTAAAAACTGCATTAATGGTGTCAGAGAGTGTGTATATAGGAAACACATAATAATCAGCTGCCCACAGTCTCAGTCCCAGGGCATCTGCAAAGCTCAGAATCACATCACGCATTCAGTTAAAAAGGCTCTGCTATGCTGCAACTACCGAGTCCACATCACCCAGATAAAGAGAGATGGCATCTACGTTTCTGGTTAATTTTTTGAGCTCCTTTAATAAGAAGAAATAAAGTGTAATTGCAAATATTTTTGGTTTGGAAGAATGGTTAACTTTTTAAGCAAATTTTCACATTTAAGAACTAATTCTATTTACATGTTAAAAGAAAAACAAAACCAACCAACCAACCAACCAACCAACCAACCAAGATCAGACTGGCAAGGGCTGATGTTCATTCAGAGGCGAAAACGAAAGCGTTTGCCCCTACACTAATTTGGCCTTAAAGTAAGTATACACTTAAAATTTTTTAATTAAATATACATAACTAATGTTAAACATAGTTTATGTATTTAAACTCTTCAATTATGCTTCTTCGGTTGGCATAGAAGCGGCCCGCCTCCAGGTTGCTTAGCAACCTCTGCAGCCACCACCACCAGTGGACCAGGATCAAAAGGAGAAATCTGCCATCCTTTGCATCTCTTTCTCTCTTGCTTTCTGTCCCCCGGGGATGCTCCACTTTCATCTCCTCCCATGCTTCTACAATAAATCTTATACCATGTATGTGGTGCAGTGCATATTTCACGTTGGTCGCCCATACTGGGAAGGGCTCTTCCAGTATTGTCTAGGAAGTTTGGAATACCTTCTAAATAGTTCCTTCTACCTGCCACGCTGCCCACAACACTTTGTCTTCTGTTCCACCGGTAGCGAACCTCCTCTCCATCCAACACTGACCAATTGATTGGTAGAGTTTTCACTTCCTGGTCAGTGTCTCTGGGCTTTTTCTTCTGACCTCTGTTCTTCCTGCCCTGGGTGAAACTTCTGTGTCCTGGGTTGTCCTGTTGTCCTGGTTTTCTTTCACTTTTTTCTCGAACACCAAAAATTCTGGAGCCAGGTGATATTGTGCCCCTAGGGCGTCTGCCCTGGCCGTAGGCAAAACCGTGTGATGACACATTTGACCAGCTTCTGCCAATTCATTTCTAATTCTCCTAGCCCTCTGGGATGACATTGGATCAGACCTGACTGATTCTTCATTCCTCTCTTCTCCCACCAGCGAGAACGGAGTTCCCAGCTCAGACGTCTAAGCTTTTTGGAGACACGTAGCTTCTAAATTGTCCCATCACACAGCTAAAGCAACTGGGGAACATAAAATTAAAAACAAAAACAAAAACAAAAACAAACAGCCTTTATTTTCCTATACCTTTTTCTCACTCCAAAACATAGTTTTAAGCCACCACCATCAGACCAATTTTCGCTTCTTAGGTAAATTTAATTCTAAATTCTACTTAGAGATTCTCCCATATGGCTCTGGCTCCAGTTTTCCTCCATTTCCCACTACTGCTCTGTGTCCTTGGCTCCAGGTTCAGTCTACCCTGCACCCGTGAATGGTCATGTCATAGCTAATGATAGCAGCTCTGGCTATGGCTCTGCTTACAGTGGCTTCCAGGAGAGGTGGCCTTGGCAGCAGTGGCAGCAGCAAGGAGTCCTCTCCAACACCCACCCCGAGGCGGCCCTGACAGCACTTTGAAAATTTGCCAGGTACATACAGGCTACTCACAACCCATGCTGATTTTGGGGTAGAAGGGGTGGAGTTATGTACTTGTCGCCATCTTGAGTGAGGGCAATCACATGAGTATTTGCCATCTTTGCTTTGGGAAAATCATGGCTATGCCTGCCACCTTTTTGAAGGACGCCAGCACTGTTCAAATCTTTGCTGAACTCCAAACGTAACTTCTATCTTTTAAGCTTCTGCTAAAAAAAAAAATACTCTCATTTTAAACAGGTATAGAGTTTTATATAAATTCAAAATTATATTTTACACTATATATACACAAACATACATATGTATGTGTATATAAATTTATATATATATATATATATAAATTCAGCCCTGGTTCCAATATTTTTTAATTTCAAGGTTATAAGGTCCTATTCAGATAGATAAGGTAATTTAAAAATCTATGTCTAACTACCTATGTCTTCACTAGTCCTTTCATGGATAAGTGCTGGGCCTCTTATTGGCAGTTGCTCTGGGTTCACCTGCGGGCTTCCTGGTCAGTGGGTCTGATATAATAAATTCAAATTCAATTTTAAAACTGTTTTACAGAGTTCTCTATATTGCTAAGCCTGGAGATGTGATATATTAATTCTAGAGACATTCATTTGTTTATAATATTAGAACTTGATTATTATGCTCAACCTTCATTCTCAAAAGCTTAAAAATCACTGCCTTAGAAATATATTTAACCTTGTTTTTTGGGTATGGCAATGTTATTAAACTATTAATATACCGTTAGACTTTTGTAAGCCGTGGACTTCTTATAAGCTAAATCATGCAGGAAACTGTTCTGCTCTCTCTCTCTCTGGACTATATTTATGTTTTTTTACATTTCAACTTAACAGGAATAAAACCTAAAGTTACAGTCTTTAATGATTAATATCTTATAAATTATCAAATCCTTTAACACGTTCAAAAATATATTTTAGTCATATTTTCAATATTAAACCTAGAATAAGATCATAACATTCTGTTTTATGTTTGCATGATGTGATTTAGAGAAGATAGCTAGAGATAGACAAAAATTGCCTAGCTCAAAAATGCTGGCCCTCAAACTTGTCAGAGATTTGCTGAACTTGGCACTTGATATATATAAATTTATTATGAAAAACAGTTGTTTTCGTAACAAATCATAACAGCAGTTCCCCAAAGCCTCAGAAGGTTTGGACACAGTGGCAGATGACTTCAGCTCTGAATGGTGGTGTGCTAACCATGAGGCAAGACTGCCTCCAATTTGTTGTCCTCCTGTAGGGCCCAGCATGAACTGTGCATGGACTGGACACCTGGAGAGTTATTGCCTTACATTGCTGAAAATCAGCTGAGGTCAGTCCCTTCACGTTCTCCTTCCACGGAACAATCATAGATCCTCTGTACCCGATGACCAGGGTGCCTGTTCCCATTGCCACGGGAACCTGGGACAACTCTCTAGGTACTGGGCTATGACTAACTAGCCATCTCTGTTATTTTGGTTGTTATGTAAATTCACTTAAATTGTAGTTTATCCTTCTCATGTCTTTGAACACATTGATACCTAAGCTAATGATAGTTTGATAACTAGAGAATAGGCAATTAGGTCCTTAACCCGAAGTAATTCACCATGTTAATTCTTAGTCAATTCAATAGCTAGTTAAAACTACTAGATATTTTAAAAAAAAATGCAAACAGATTTGCCTTACTCACAGACCTTATGTTAAGATAAACAGGCTTCAGATACCTTCTCAGTCTTCTTCATATGCAATATATCAGGCCTTAAGTTTGATTCTTAGAGCTGCTACTGTCAACTCTAGAGACAGTCTACCTTATTACCAGACTTAAAAGACAGGTCTCAGATAAAACAAACAAACAAACAAACAAACAAACAAACAAAAAACACTTTTACCATTCTTTTAGCTAAAGGACAGTGAATGCTTGAAGCAATTTCACCTATTCTCATGGTAAATAATTAGATAATGACATAGAAGTTCAAGTTAAAAGCTGAAGCTTCTAAGAAGGTGTTCTAAGTTTGGTAAATGCAAGTTATGAAGGTAGAGGGTCCAAAGAATGCTTTAAGATATCCAAAATAGATACAAATCTTCAGATTTCTTCCCTTTGCTATGCTATTGTTGTACTAACTACCTAGCACTTTGACAGCAATTACTGGAGCCCTGATTTATTAATCTAACTCTGGTTTTAAAAAGCATTCCACTATATTGTCATATTTGCTATCATATTTGCAAATTCATGATTTTAAATTTCCTTTGTCTTGTCTTTCAAATATAGACTTAAAATGTTTCCCGTTGTGCTTGAATTATATATATCCAGGATTCTGTCCAGAGGGAAGAAGACCCTCTTTCACAGTATGTAATGATGCTGAAAATTAAGATCTCTGGCTAAGGGAAGACTTTCAGGGAACATCCCTGTTGGACTAGTGTCCAATTATAAGTGAGTATATGCCATGTGTATCTTTTTGGGTCTGGGTTAACTCACTCAGGATGATCATCTCTAGTTCCATCCATTGCCTGCAAATTCCAGATTTCCTTGTTTTTAATAGCTCAGTAGTGTTCCATAGTGTATATGTACCACAGTTTCTTTATCCATTCTTCAACTGAGGGACATTTAGGTTGTTTCCAGGTTCTGGCTATTATGAATAAGGCTGCTATGAACATGGTTGAGCATATGTCCTTGTTGTGTGGTGGAGCATCTTTTGGGTATATTCCAAGGAGTGGAATAGCTACTGGGACTTCCTATTGGGGTGCTAGGTGAGAGAGGCATGGAAGAATGGGGAAATAGAAGGATCCAGAGGGTCCTAGAAACCTACAAAGTGACTATCAAGACTGGCGGATCTGGACTCAGATGGGTCAGCTCAAATTACTGTATCAACAAAAGTCAATGCGTGCAGTAAAGGTAGACCCCCCCATCCAGATCTAGTCAATGGACAACACATTCTACACAGTTGTGAGGAGAGCAGGGACTGACTTGTACATGAACTCTGGTGCCCCCTATTTGACCACTTCCCCTTGGTGGGGAGATAAGATGACAACCAGAGGAAGAGTAAGCAGGCTACCAAGAAGAGACCTGATAGGCTGGGACCTTATAGTGTGGGATGAAAGAGTTAGGGAGGGGGAATGGGAAGATACAAGCGAGGGGTTAACAATTGAGATTTAATCTGAATAAATTACTTAAATAAAAATTAATAAAATATAATTAAGATCATGAGAACTTTTGTGTTTCTGCTTTATAGGAGGTTTTGGTCCTCCTTATGTTACTGTTTTACAAGTGTAAAAGAGATCTATAAGTCTTCTGATTT
Source organism: Acomys percivali (assembly GCA_907169655.1). Taxonomy (NCBI): domain Eukaryota; kingdom Metazoa; phylum Chordata; class Mammalia; order Rodentia; family Muridae; genus Acomys; species Acomys percivali. Next base: position 83,261,485 of record OU015756.1, read on the forward strand.
TCCTAAGATCACCTCAAAGAATATTCATGCTTTTAACCCTAACCCTAACCCATGGATAACACACATGTATATGATTGTGTCCTTTCTATACAATGTTTATTTCACTGGAAATTACAACCAGTGGTAAAGCTAATGTGTCTAAAATTTACCTCCCTTTGTAAACTTAAAAGGATTCTTGTAAAGTACAAGAAATCCACCTCTCAGGTCAGATGGAATCCAGATAATTACTGCCAATCAACAGCTTAAGTCTTCCACCTATCCCCTGTTGCAAAACGTGAGATTCCTCCCTCTTTCACTGTTTTTGGTACTCCCCTGGCTACCTGCATACTACATTCTTGCATCCACCAAAGGCCGATTGCTGAGTCTTCCCTTCTGGTTGACATGTATGTTTCTTGCCAATCTTGCAAACCTATATATCCAAACCCAAGGATCTTCTCCCTTGTGAGAGATCTCCTTCTGTTAGCATGGTTCTGTCTCCCTCGCACACTCACTCATGTTCTACACTCTAGAGGTAGGTGGCTTGCTTGGGCCACGCCCTTGGTCTCTGACCAGCGTTGAAGAGCTACTGAAACAAATTGCATCCATTTCATTGAGTCAAACCTTGTTCCGGGGAGACATCCCAGTGGGTTGACTTTGCAGTTACTCTATTATACATCCCCAAACTAGATTTTATTTGATGAACTTCGTTTCAGTGTTCTTATCCACAATTATACATAATATACACATGTACGTATATTCAATTATCTATAATACTCATAATTCAGTGATGTTAGGTACTGGACCCTAAAATTTAGTGCATTATGTATTTTAGACAATACATACTAACAGAATTATGGTCCCCTCAGTACTTGCCTTTGGCATCCAGTTTATTTTACATAATTACATGCAATTCCACATAAGACCCTTCTGGTTGAACAGCGTTCTATTATGCATATATAATGAGCTCTATTAGCCACTAGTCAACTTAAAGACATTAACATTATTTCTATTTTTCACTTTTATAAGTAGTGTTGTAATAAAGAGAAAATTATGGGTGACTTATAAATATTCTATTTTTGTTTTCTTTTGTTTTGCCTTGCTTTTGTTTTTTCAAGACAGGATTTTTCTGTGTAGTCCTGGCTGCACTAGAACTCACTCTCTGGCCTTGCACTCAGAGATCCCCCTGCCTCTGCCTTCCAAGTGCTGGGATTACAGGTGTGTGCCACTACATCCTGGCTAAAATTCCAAATTTTAAATGTTCATGTATATTCCCATTGGAGGGATTGCTGGATCATATGGTAGATTGATATTTACATTTTGAGGAAGAGATATACTGTTGGATAACAGATATGGTGACTTAGATTTTCTTTCTTTCTTTTTTATTTTTACTTATTTATTTATTTTTTGTTTTTGGAAACAGAATTTCTCAGTGTAACAGCTCTAGCTGTCCTGGAACTCGTTCTGTAGACCAGGCTGGCCTCGAATTCACATTGATCTGCCTGCCTCTGTCTCCCAAGTGCTGAGATTAAAGGCATGTGCCACCATGCCTGGCCTTATATTTTTTCCATTTATTTTTTATTAATTTATTCATATTACATCTCAATTGTTAGCCCATTCCTTGTATCCTCTCATTCCTCCCTCCCATTTTCCCCTTATTCCCCTCCCTTATGTCTGTGACTGAGGGGGACCTCCTCCCCCTGTATATGTTCATAGAGTATCAAGTCTCTTCTTGGTAGCCTGTTATCCTTCCTCTGAGTGCCACCAGGCCTTCCCATCAAGGGGACGTGGTCAAAGATGGGGCACCAGAGTTCGCATGAAAGTCAGATCTCACTCTCCACTCAATGGTGGAAAACTCTTAGATTTTCACCCACAGTATGCTAGGACCCCTTTTCCTGCCATTCCAAACATTGGCATACTTTTAATATTGCTGAAAACAATAATTCTTATTCAAATGGGGCATCACAACAATGTACTTTTGGTTAATGGAGATATTGATCTTTTGTTTGATATAACATTTACCCATGCTTCTTTTAGAGGGCTATCGCCATAAGTCTATTTACTTTTATTTATTAAACATTTGCTAATACATATTTAAATTTCTTTTTTATGTGATGTGTTGTGTCTTTTTTATTAGATTTATTTATTTATACAGTATTCTGATGACATGTGTGCCTGTACACTAGAAGAGGGCAGAAGATCTCATTATAGAAGACTGTGAGTCATCATGGTTGCTGGGAATTGAACTCAAGGCTTCCTGAAGAAAAGACAGTTCTCTTAACCTCTGAGCCATCTCCAGCCCTTGGATTTCTTAATATGGCCTAGATATTAACCACTTCATAAAAAACTATGTTAACCATTTTTTCCTATTCATGTTGATTAATTTAATATTTTCAAAAGATTTTTTTGTAAAAAAAATATAGATAATGAAATTGACCTTACATAACTACAGCATATTTAAATTAATTTAGTATTACAAATTCTGATTTCATTGAAGTGGGATGGACAGGGAGCAGGTGGGCATGGGATCAGGAAAGATAAATTTGGGGAAATAAAGAGGGAGAGACACCTGGAATTGGAGTGTGTTTGGTGAGGTGATATGGAAGCCTAGTGTAGTGGAAACTCCATGGAATCTACAAAAGTGACCCTAGTAAATATGCTTAATAATTTGGGAAAATGAGCCTAAACTAGCTGTCTTCTGTGAACATGCAAGGCTTCCAGTGAAGGAACTGGAACACCAACCCACTCATAAACCCTCTGCTCTACAACTTTTCCTGCCTGCAAGATAACCTAGGGTAACATTGACATAGAACATGTGGGAGTGGCCAGCCACCAACTAATCCAAATTAAGGCCTATGCCATGAGAAGGAGCCCATTCCTGACCCTGACAGAATACCAGGAACAGCAAGGTGGATATCCCACAGATCCATGATAAAGCCAAAAATGACTGGCAAAAAATAATAAATAAATAATTAATTAATTAAAATTGATATAATGATTCCTATGATATTCTGCTGTGCTCATAGATTGGTGCCTTACCCAGTTCTCATTGGGGAGCCTTCAGCCTTCAACCAGCAGCTCACGGAAAATGATGCAGAGACCCACAGCCAAATAGTAGGTGGAGCTTCGGAAACACCTGGAGAAGATGGGGAAGAAGAATTGTATGAACCAGTTGTTGAAGACACCATGGAATCAATTAAGCAGTGCTCACAGGGGCTTACAGAGTCTAAAGTAGCATTCACAAACCTGCATGGGTCTGAATTACATCCTCTGCATATATGTCATGACTTTGTAGCTCAGTGCCCTTGTGGGAAGCAAACAGTGGGAGTGGGCATGCCAAATACCATCAAAACCTAGATGCGATATATTTAATTTCAGTTCTAATGCAAGATAATTTTATGTATATTTGCATCAAATTTGTCCCATCAATAAGATTATTACTGAGAATTTCACAGGAAGTGACATCTGCTCGAACCAACTATTAAGACTCAATATCCAGACCTAGGCCATTGTATTCCTGAACCATTGTATCCAGGTGTTCTGTAGGAATCTGTAGAGGAGTGAAGTGGTATGGTTTGCCTCTTTTCAGGTACCAGTGGACACTTGGAGCCCCTTGTCCTTTCGGGTGGTTAACGATTGAAGACTATATGTGAAAGCAGTGTCATAGACACACCGCTCTCCTCCCCTGCACTAACAGGTAGGTACAGCCCACATTCCAAGGCATGAAAGACAAGTGTTGACATACACTGCCTAGTTCCCTTTTTACTCTTCAGACATGATGGTGAGAAAATCACACTTGCTTTTACAGTTGAGTGTGCTGTTTGATGCTGCTGATGCGGCATTGAGACATATTCCTGACGTCACCTATCCTGATTGTTTCCGTAATAGTCAGTCAGATGGAAAGAAGCTTTAAATCTTTAGATCTTTAAAAATCCTTCTTTCCTTACTTTCTCTTTGTCTTTCTTGTCTCATATGTCAAATTTCTATAAACTGTATGGAATATCCAATTTAAAAACAGCTCCCATTGTTTTGAACTATTTCACCTATTTTCTTCAGGTATAAATATCTACATAATTTTGGTGAGCTCTGTGACTTTTTCTGGGTTTTTAATGTTGTTGTTATTGTTTCATTTTTAATGACTTAATTAACTTTTGTATGTGAGTTCTCTATCTTCCTGTACATCCACATGCCAGAAAAGGGCAAAAAATAAGGAGTAAAAACTCAGAAATTTGACTTTACTTTGGAAATATTAAAGTTGTTATTCTACACCATAACAATATGGAATTTGACACCAAATTTCATTTAATGTATCTACTAAGTATTGGGAGCTCTAAGAGTTACCTAATCTGCCGGAAGAAATTCTGGGGGAAAAAAAATCACAGTATTTCGCACTTATGCTCAGCAACTATTACAAGCTGTAACAATTTTGCCCTAGTAATTCGCAATAAACAAAAAGTTATCTTCTCCGTGGTCATTCCTTCTATTCTCTTGGGATGTCACACCATACCTGGAGCTCTAAAATTTTATTTGAGATGATAATATTCCTCCCATCAATTGTGAAATACATAATCACTGGACAGGGGAGAACACTAAAAGTGCACCGAGGAAATGGTGTCCTACATTTGTAACGCCAGTAATGGATGAGTAAAGACTCACCTTGGCTGACCCAAGAAAGGGAGACAGTCATTATGGGAACCTGTCATTCCTCATCATGCATTAGCTAACATGTAAAATATAGGTCTCAAAAGAATCATAAGGAAATAACTGTAAGATCCAACCTTTCAAATATAGAGACAAAGAGGTCCCTGAGATTGTTATTCTTTATTTGTCTCTGTTCTTTTTATCTATTTCTTCTTTTCATGTATTGTTTTTACTTTTGTTTTATCAATTTTTAGATGATGTATCCAGTGAGTATTCATACTTGGATTGCTACACTATAACGTAAAATACTATACACCATTTTTTTTGGCCTTTGATTGCTATGTGTAGTATGAACTTATAATGAAGAAATATGTGAAGTGCTTTCAATAAAGTGATAGGCATTAACACACAATAAGGGCAAATTTTCATAAAGGCCTTACATTAATGTTAGAGTGTAATAATGTATACACATATAATTACAGATGATGCTGGTCATGCAGTTTATGTACATTCACTCTAGTGGAAATCAAGATAAGTTTATAGTAATTACAGAGGCTTTTCTAGACACAGTTTGTCTACATCTTTATTTACATGCCACAGTCTTCTTTTAACTTCCTATTCAGCCAAAACCTTCTTTCTACCTGAAAAAAAAATGTCATTATATTTCTTCCATGGATGTGTTTCTGCTTGGGAATCTCATGCTCAGGATAGGTATTATTGGTACTTACCATTATATTTTCAGCTCATATTATATTTGCTCAAAGAAGTCCATCTCAAATTTGAACCAAACACCAGGGAGTCTGGACTACATAGTGAGTTCTAAGCCAGCAACAAACAAACAAACAAACAAAAACCACACACACACACACACACACACACACACACACACACACAAACCAAACTAAACTAAAACAAAGCAAACAAACAAACAAACAAAAACATGCTGAGACCCCAGATCAAAATTTAAAAAAAGAAAGAATGTAAATCACACTAAATTGTCATTTTTTCGTAAGAATTACTATTCAATATTAAATATAACACTTTTAAGAATCTTCCCTTTTGTTTTACTGCTGGGTACCTATATCCATCCATATGCATAACTGTGCACACTAAATTAATGAAGTAGTCAATTTTACCAAGTAGTCATTTATAGTTACTAACATATAGAATTGAACTTTGATGAGATATAAGGAAACTGTATATACTTAATCTATTTCTATACAAACCAAAGACTGATTTCAAAGGGCAAATGGCGGCTCCATAAGGAAGAAACCTAGAGGAGATGCCCTGCATTGGTTATGTTTGTCATTGGTGTGTTAGCTAATTCTTAATAAAAGTCACATAAAAGATGAATGGTTTTGTTGGATCATAGTTTGTGATTCTGTCCATCATGGAGCAGAGGGCACAGCAGCAGGAGTGTATAGTGTCTGATCATTTCGAATCCACAGCCAGGAGTCAGAGCGTAATGAATGATGTTCTCCCTCTCACTCTTTCTTATTCAGTCTAGCACTGAGATGCTGTGTCTCTTGGGCAGTTTTAAAACTCGTCAATTTGACAATGCAGACCAACCATCACACACACTTTAATTAAAAGATCAATGATAACATACTAGCAATAGGGCCAATGACATGGCAGTTCTTCTCTGATGAAACATCAAGAAACATTGTTTATTAGTGTGGTGCTACCTAAGCCAAAAACGCTTGACCAAAGCGCAGCGAAAAGAAATCTCAGGCGTAACAGACAAAGCGATCATTCCTTTAAGTAAATGCACTGGAACTGAAATATCTTGAAATACATAAGACTGAGAATTCTCTTTTATTAAGTTATAATTAAATAAAAAAGAAGGATCATCTAAGGAGAAATAGATAGATACACTTTGTATCTATTAAAATGTTCCTCTTGATTGGCTGTCCAGCAGCACAAGGGGTATTATTCCAATATGCAAAGAGGAAACACAGAGTACCAGATAATACTGCCATGTCTTTGGCGTCAATGTAAGATTATCAAATTTTTCTGCTATAATATATATGCTAAAACTATAGGAATATCATACATTTTCAAGTGTTAGTCATACATGAACTAAGAACATGCTTTTGTTCTTTACTTTGCTTTCTCATCGATGGTAGCTGTGAAATTACATTTTTCTTTGGAGAAAAACAATGAAATCTAATTTCTTTGTAAAATGACACTTAAATAGCTGTGAGGTTCTTGGGCAGAGTCTGCAATTTGCATCTAATTTTCATCCACATTAAAATATTAAAACCATGAACTGAGCTGGTTCCTCTGACTCCTCTACTCACATTTTTCCTTGTGACCTTTAAAATGAATAGATACCAGACTTGTGAAAAGTTGCCACGGTGAGTAAAATACAGTGAGTTTGTCATATATATTTAAATGCTCCCTAGATAAATTAAAATATGCCATAAAAAAGCAGCGGATCACACTCAGGTGAAGAGCACATATCCAAGATTATTTGGGATAGTACAAATTGTTGCTTAAGGTTTTGGTAGTTTGGATTCTTGTTTTTGTCTTTGTTGGCTTTGTTTTGTTTTAGGGGACATGAAGCTAGGTGAGTAGGGAAAAAGGAGATCTTAGAAAAATTGAGGATGGTAAATATTATCAAATCATATTGGACAAAATATGAAACTGTCAAGGAACTAACAAGAAAGGAACTCAGTCAGTGGAAATAGACTGAGCTGATCTTTTGAGCTGATCTTTTTCCTTTGAAAAGGTTTTATAAACATTTATATTAATGTATAATTCATACACAAATTTGTATTAGATTTCTTTATTCACTTTCTATCAGGCATGCATCTTAATTATAAAAGAATAAGATGCAAGCCAGGCCTGGTGGTGCACACCTTTAACCACAGCACTCAGGGAAGTAAAAGCAGGCAGATCTCCGTAAGTTCGAGGCCAGCCTGGTCAACAAAGAAAATACAGGAGATTCAGGGCTGTTAGAAACCCTGTCTCAAATAATCAAAAAGAAAGAAAGAAAGAAAGAAAGAAAGAAAGAACAAAATAAATAAATAAATAAATAAATAAATAAATACAGAAAGGAAAGGAATAAGATACAGCTCTGTAGGATTAGCTTTGGCAACGTCATGGAGCACCACAGTCTAGAGGGCAGCAAGGCTCTGAGAGAACTGAAGGGACATTTCCAGCCTGGAAGTCAGTCTATCAAACAAACATTTTACTGCTTGATCCATTTCTAATAATTTAAATATAAAAAACCAAATAAAATTTTTTAGATACTGAAATATATGGTAAGTAATTTTTGTACTTTCAAGCCCGTTTCTCAGATGATGGCATTTCATTAAGAGAAAACACAGCATTTCCCCCAATAAGTAAGAATATAATTATCATTCTTTTTAATTATCAACATTTTCTTCTTATAAAAATTTCCTGATCTTATGGACACTAATCATTATTTTTCTCATAATTCCCATTGCTAATTTTGAAATTTAATTTTACTTATATATATGTATATATATATCAATATATATATATTGACACTCTGAAACCTTATGTAGCTTATTGAGATATTCATCTTGGAGAACTTTATTAAAGCTGAGACTGTTGAAATTTTGCAAGGAATCAATACAATGGGGCAATGAGAGAAGTAAACGGAATAGTTGAATACTTGCTCAACAGATGAAGAGCACCAGAAGCTGTGAGTGAGAAGGGAACTGTCAGGAGCCATGGGAACAGAGTTTGGGTGACCCATAACTTACAAAGAAAATTGGGAAAAATTCCACCAGAGCAGTAAAAGGGCCAGATCAATATTGGTGTCTGAGGTATTAAAAGTCCTCAGGTGAAGATGTGCTGACACCACATCACTTAACGTCTGTAATGAGGACAATTAATCAGACAGTAGGAGGCATTAGATTGACATGGATCATTTCCCACAGATGTAGAGCAATGGCCAGTGTCATAAATCAAGATGGAGACTATATCCATGAGCTTCCCAAGAGGGAATTTAAGTATCATGTTCTCATAGTACTATTTACTGTGACTACGAAAGGGTCCAAGTTAATATCTTCAGTAAAATATATTTAAAAGTATATTTTGTTAAAATTGTATGAGTTGAAATTTATAGATGGTTAACATCAATCAGTGTCTACTGTGCTTAACTTCATTGGAGTAATTACTTTTAATTAAACAAACATCTAAATGTACTAAACATACGAAGCTTCACAATATTACTGCCAAAATGTGATGCTAACAAGGATGACGCCCATGGAAATGCCAAAGCGGACAGGGAAAAGCCCATGAGGTCTCAAATGTATACAAAGAACTATGAGTAACTGAAAAAGCTGGAAGCGTTGGTGCCCAGAGAACAGCACACAAATGGTTTATGTAGTACTAAAATATGCATGCATACATACATACATACATACATACATACATACATACATACATACACACATACATACATTTAAAAGTATAGGATTGAGTAGTTTATATTTAGAGAAATATATGTGTCAATGTATACATATATGCATACAATAACAATTAATGAAAAATGAGGCCATGTATTTGAAGGAGAGTATGAATGGGTGTGGTGAGGGTTTGGAGGGAGGAAAGGGACTGAAGAAATACTGTGATTATATAAAAAACATACAAATATTTAAATAAAATATTATAAAATCTCTTTTCTTTCTTTACTTCATTTTGTAGTGTATTCTCTCCATATGGCATTGAATTCCTTTTTCTAAGATATGAATTTTGTTCTTCTGTTCCTTTCCCTAAAAGGCATTCTGATCTAAGATATCAGGTAAAATGATATCTATCTTATATTCTGATCTCAAGGTAAACAAACCATATAATAAGATAAAACCACGATTGGGTAAATAGCAAGAAAACACTGGAGATGAACTAGCATAATTATCAATGGATATGCAGGCTTTTCGCTTTTCTAGTATAAGGTAACATAGATTAGACAGAATAGTTGGTTTTGAATTGAATTAATTGACAAATTATTCTTTGGTTTCTTAAAAGAAATTTAAATCTGTAAGAGTATTGTGATGCTTATTTCCCATCATTTTTGTATTTTCTTTGAGAATGTTATATAATGTATTTTGATCATATTTACTCCATCCTTCAACTCCTAAAAGTACATTCCCCTTCACTATGCCTCTAATTTTACAACTTCTCTTTTAAATTTTATTATGGGAAAATTGAAACGATCAAGTTCAATTGACAGTATTCCATTGGAAAGCCAAACCCATTATTGTTAGCTTTATTTATATCTTGTACATTGAGTATTCACTTTACGTCCGGGTTGTAGCCCCATACCTTTTCTCCTCACAGTCCCACCCCGCACCCCTGTTACTCTTTCTCCCTCCCCTACTCCTCAGAAAAGGAGAGACCCCCATCCCCTTGCCATCCACCCCAGCTCATCAAGTCCTCTGTAGCCTGGCAAGGCAGTCCTGGCAGGGAAAAGTGAGCAAAAAGCTGACAAGAAACTCCATGCCAGTCCCTGCTCCCATCCTTAGAGGATCCACACGAAGTATGAGCTGCCCACCGGTACCATCTGTGTTGGGGGCCTAGGTCTGGTCCATGCTTGGGTCCTGAGGGGTGCTTCAGTCTCAGCAAGCCCCTCTGACTCCTGGTTAGTTGGCTTTGTTGGCATTCTGGTGGAACTCCTGCCACATTCATGTCCTTTTTCCCTCTACACGTTTCCAAAGGAAACACCAAAATCTGTGCTGTTAGTCTCAGCATCTGTTTCAAAGCACTGCTGGTTGGAATCTCTCAGTGGACAGCTCTGCTAGCCTCCTGCCCTTGAGCATAGCAGAGTATCCTTAATAGTGTCAGGGGTAATCTCCCTTCCATGAGCATTTCCTCAATTTCTGCTCTATCTTCTGTATCTTTATGCCTGCACATCTTCTTGGCAGGGTAAATTTTAAGTTGAAAATTTTCTGGTTGGTTGTTATTCCACTCCCACTACTAGGAGTTTTATCTGGTTGGGGATCAGTCCTCCTCAGTTTCTATGGCTCCTGCTAGTAGAAGTCTCTGCCAGAGTATTCCTCACATCCTTCCAGAAGCATATCCAGCTTGCCACAGAGATGCTCTTTTCTCCATAAGCCTTCTGTCTTCCCATCCCTGTTCTCTTAAGGGCTGATCTCCGTCCACATATCTCTTCACACTGCCTCTCCTTTCTTATTTCCTCTCCTCAACCATTGCCTGTATCTCCCCTATTTCCTCTTCTGAGTGAGATTTAAGCATCCTAACTTGTATCTTCTTGTTACCTATCTTCCTTAGGTCTGCACGTTGTACTTTGCTTATCCTTTAATACATGGCTAAGATCCACTCATAGTGAGCACAGACCATGTATGCCTTTCTGCAACTGTGTTAACTCACTAAGCATGATCTTTTTAAAATTTCATCCATTTGCCTGAAAATATCGTGATTTCTTTGTTTTTAGTAGCTGAATATTATTCCATTGTGTAAATGTACCAAAGTCTCATTATCCATTCCCCAGCTGAGGAACATCTAGGTTGTTTCCAGGTTCTGTCTATTATAAATAAAGCTGCTATGAACATAGTTGAACAAGTGTCCAGTAGTGGTACGACCTTGTCTTGTGGTAGAGATATTCCCAGTTTTCTGAGAAAGAGCCAGAATGATTTCCAAAATTGTTGTGTAAGTTTGCACTCCCTCCAGCAGTGGAGGAGTGTTCCCCTTTCTCCATATCCTTGCCAAAATATGCTGTCAGTTAAACTTTGATCTTAGCTATTCTGACAGGTGTAAAATCCAATCTCAGGAAAAAAAAATCAAATCTCAGCATTGTTTGATTTACATTTCCCTGATGATTAAGCATTGGGCATTTCTTTAAGTGTTTCTAGACCATCCGATATTCTTTTGTTGAGATTTCTCTGTTTAGTTCCGTGCCTCAATCTTTAATTGATTTTTTTGTTAGTGTTTAATTTTTGAGTTCTTTATATAATTTGGATATTAGCCCTTTGCCATATGTTGGATTGGTGAAGATCTTTTCCCAGTCTGTTGACTTGCCATTTAGTTCTACTGACAGTGTCTCCTGCCTTACAGAAGCTTTTCAGTTTCAAGAGGTCTCATTTACTAATTATTGGGCCTGTGCTTTTGCTGTTATGTTTAGGAAGCTGACTCATGACAGTGAGTTAAAGGCTCTTCACCACTTTTTCTTCTAATGGATTTACTGTATCTGATGTCATTTGAGAGTCTTGAACCCACTTGGATTTGAATTTGTATACCATGATGGATCTAATTTCATTATTCTACATGTAGACATCCAGCTAGACCAGTATCATTTCTTGAAGATACTGTCTTTTGGCATTGTATTGTTTTGCCCCTTTTATCAAAATCAGGTGTCCATATGTGTGTGGATTTATTTCTGGGTCTTCAATTTGATTTTGTTGTATAGGATTGTTCTGGTTATTCTCAGTTTTTGGATTTTCCATATGAAACCTTGGCTCCGAATAGCAGTCCTGGCTGGCATCTGTGGTCTCTTGTTGTTTACATGACATCTCTTTAGACACTTCTGGATTGCAAACTCTCCTCTGAGGAGTCAGGTGCGATTCTGGTAAGTCTGTGTTTATAAGTTACTTGGCATTTTTCCTTCCACTTTTAATATTTTTTTCTTTGTTCTGTACATGTAGTGTTTTGATTGTTATGCAGCAAGAGGAATCCTGGCCTAGTCTATTTGGTGTTATGTAGACCTCTCATATGTTTAAATGCATATCTTTTTTAGGTTGAGGAAATTTTCTTCTACGATTTTCTTGAAAACATTTTTTCAGCCTTGGAGCCTGGAATCTTCCTTTCCTTCTATTCCTACCATTCTTAAATTTTGTCTTTCCGTGTTGTCCTTGATATCTTGTATGTTGTGTATCAGAAATGTTTCCAATTTTATTATTTTCTTTGACAAATGTGTTGTTTTCTTCTCCTGAATCTCCTGATGCTGAGAGTCTCTTCTCAATCTCTTGTATTCTGTTGGTGACTCCTACCTCAGAGGTTCCTGTTATATTCGTTAACTTTTCCGTGTCCAGGATTTTCTCAGTTTGTGCTTTCTTTATTGACTCTATTTACATTTTTCAGGTCTTGACCCATTTTATCCATTTCCTTCACATGTTTAATAGTATTTTCCCAAATGTTTTTGATGGCCTCTATTTCTTTGGTTGTATTTTCCTGTACTATTTTGAGGGTTTTCATTTCCTCTTTAAAGGCCTCTCTTTGTTTAATTGTGTTTTCCTATATTACTTTGAGGGCTTTATTTGTTTTCTCTTTAAATGCCTCAATCATCTTTATAAACAGTAATTTAAAGTAATTTTCCTGTGTTTCTGTAGCATTAAATATCCAGTGTTTGGGGAGAGAGCGGAGGTTATGGTGAAGTCATATTTCCCTGTTTTTTGTTTTTTGTTTTTTTTTCATTGCGTCATTATGCTGGCCTTTAGTCCTCTGTTTGTCAGTGGTGTTGGTTGTTTGTTCCCAGAACCTGTTGAGTTTCTCCAGACATGTGATTCTGTGAAGGTCTTCTGGTCACCTCAAGACAGCTAGCAGATCTGTTCCAAAGGCTGGATCTGCATCTCTCTGGAGTTCAAAGTCCACTGTGGACTTGTGCTGTAGTGGGCTGGAATTGGTGGGCATGGCAGAGGCACTGGGCAGTCATGGGACAGAAGTGCCAACCCATCAGGAGGTTCTAGGTGGACACATATGGGGAGCATTGGGCAGGCAAGGTTGGGAGCAATGGGCAGCCTAGAGGCTTCTGGCCAGGTGGGAACTGCTGATTGACCTGCCAGGTTATCCACAAGATATTAAGTCTCTGATCTCTGCCACTTAGATATGATGCTCCCTTGCTGCAGCACCTTGGAAGTCCCAAGTTTTGCTAATACCTTAATATCACTCTGTTGATTTTTATTTAACCAATTACTTCCCAATGACTTAAATGAAGACCATACCAACCACCCACACACATTGAATTAGAGTCAACTTGCAGAACTGTACTGACACAGGACTATTTGTCAGAAATTATATACTCCTTAAGCCAGTCAAATGCAGCCATTAAAAATATGTCTATGTAAACAATGGTTCTAAATGCCAGAAACTCTCAGTAATTTTCCTTAATTTATAAACTATATTATGTGCATTCTTACGGTTTTGCTTTTGTTCCTCTGTAAAGAAACTTTTTTGTGTTCTGAAGTACATATCATATTTTGGCATGGAAAAGGTATGGCATGATTTTTAGGATGGGAATGATAGATTATTTGTTGTCCATTATGCTATCTAGATTTTAAGTAGATCTTAAGTTTCCCCTCTGTTACTGCTATCGCCATTTTTGAGTTTGCCACACCTTACAATTAATAAACCATTAGGAGGCAATGTCATAACTAAGCTCCCTGGTTCATCCCAGTTTCTTAATTTTACTTAATGCTATTTTTTTTCTTACAAGATCCCAGACCCTCTGCAAAAGATATATTTTCTTGGCCTGTTTTATCTGTGAATTCCTGCATTTTATTGTTGATGTGGAAAGGCTTTGAGTACAGTCAGTCTGTAGCAAGTTCATGATTGGGATCTTTATGGCAACTGTCTGATAAGAAGATCAACATTCTAAATTTCAGTTAGAAACAGAACCGTTCTTTTTACATCATATGAAGACCACTTACCATCACACAATTCATGCTTTATCATTGGTCCTGATAACCAACCCATATTGTTAGCATCATGTATTTCTACAAAAAAGCTATTTTTCATCCTAACATTCAGATTGTTATTATTGAGAAAACGGATGCTAAATACAGATTGTTTTTTAAAAAGTAGGAATATAGATTCTTTCCTTGAGAAAAAATACATATCACTTAATTGTTTTTATTTCTAAATAATTCTTTTAATAATTTTCCTTATTATCTTATGTGGAGTCTTAAGAAACAGGATAGAAAATAGTCACCATTTTTACATATTGAACTAAATTAATGTCAGTTCTGGCAGAATTATCTGTGTCAACATCTTGATAAATAATGCAATATCAGCACTCTGAACATCTTTCAGTGGAGGCAAGTTGACAAATAAAATTAGCATCTCCAAGAGCACATACGTGAATCATTTAGAATTCTTATGCACTTTTATTTCCTTCTATATTTATTTATTCAGCAATAGATTTGTGTCAGCCTGAATTCAAAAATATTTATTTTTTATTTTGACTGATTATCTAATACTTCTCTTCATTTTCTTGCTAAAATTGGCTCATCTCTGGCAAATAGGAGCTTCTTCATTTAGGTTTAATTTAGCAGCCTCTCTCTCTCTCTCTCTCTCTCTCTCTCTCTCTCTCTTTCTCTCTCTCTCTCTCTCTCTCTCTCTCTCTCTGTGTGTATTTGAGTGTTTGTGTTGAATATCACTTATTTTCTGACAGTACTATATACACACAATTAAATGTACATATTCCATATGAAGAAGTAGATTCAGCCATGTATGGAAGGGGCTAATTTTTTAACCTGATGAGAGCTTCAGAAATCATGTGTTCACTGCTCTGTGAGAAACCATTTCTTTGATAAATGATATACTCAGGTATAATAATATAAGAATATTTAGATGTAATCACCTATATTTATATTAAGCTATAATTTCATGCTTATCTTCTAGTTTCCAATCTATTATCACATGGGTACAGTTTCTTTAGTTTAGCTCCATAACTAACTCTCATTAATTACAAACGCAATAACTGTTTAAGCTTGGTAAAAATGGTTGAATTGACAAATAGTATTTAAAAATAGATTAAATAGAAATGAAAATAAAACAAAAGGACTCAACACTGCAAGCAACTTTGATCAATAAGTGATAAAAAAGAAAAGGAAAATATTTAAAAATTCTGACTAAATGCTTAAAATAAAAGTCTAATTACTGCTAGTAGTCAAGGCAGAATATCATATCATAGCATTTGCAAATTAAAATCCTCACAATCTTGATGACAACCCAATACCTTTCCATTCCTCCAATAAATTACTTGACTTGATGTAGAATTGATACCATATCATAGAGAAATTATGTAAATAATATAAACATATGCATCTGTCTTTATACATGTGTACATATGGACATGTATATGTATAATTTTAATAGAATTTAATAATCTTGATAAGCATAAAAATGTTAATAACCAATTCTAGTTGTAATAATAGAGTATTATAACTCATATCCATTAAATTATTATTACAAGATTTAAAATATCTGAGAAAGACCTCCAAATAACCCTTGCATTCATTTATATCTATATTCATAATAATGCATTCATACTAAAAGGGTATAAAACACATGAATTTGAAATAATAATTTTAATTACATTAGCAGAATATTTCTTCTTGGATGTGGAGACTGCTACAGAATGCAAAGTATCGGTGACATTAGTATAATAACTTTCCCTGCATATGGCTTAGAGCATTGTGAACCATGGAGTTGGAATTTCCAAAGAACAGCAAACAAGGAAAATTAAACAATCTTACTACTTTGTATCTTTGAATCATCACTGAATAAAGCAAATATGTATTAAAAGGCTCTAATTAGATGGTTTGAGTGGTGGTAAAGCATCTTTTATTTATAAAGGAAAAACTTTATTCTTAAACTTCAACAAAAATATGCATATTAAAACAAAGTAGTTGATAATTATGAGATATGTTATATGCTTAACAAGTCTCTATTACCTAAATCTGTCAAAATTATTTAGATTTGTTAAAATAATTTAAACAGATATAGAAATTATTATAATTAAGTCTCATAAGATCTTAGCTTTCATATTATCACATAAAATTATATGTGTAAGGAAAGGGACTATAAGACCAAAGAATTGTGTTACTCTTCTCTGGCCAAAATTACAGTTTACAAGTGTGCATGTGTACACATGTACACATGAATACAGGCATGCATGCATTTATACACACACACACACACACACACACACACACACACACACACACACACCTTTGCCTATTGGGAAAATGATAAACCAGAATATTCTTTCCACTTGGGCAAATTCACTTGTGTATAGGGAATTTGATGCTATCTACAGGATTAAAAATTGACATGTTGAAGGTTTTTGTGCATGTATTTATGTATGTTAAGTATGGAGATTACTTGATGGGCTCCATCCTTGGTGTACATAGACCTGATAAATAAAGGTAGACACTATATACTTTCAGAAGAACATCCTCATTAACTCATTTGTAGAGCACCTCGAGATTTCCTTGAACTGAAGTCAGTATTATGAAAACACATTTTCATTCTCTTGTTCACTGTGCACTGCTCTGAATAGTCAACAAGTCCAGACATCTAAGTGTCCATTAACTGATTGATGAATGGGTAAAGAAATGTTATAGCCACACACAAATGAATGGGTCACTATTAAGTAGAATATGGCTCAGATAGCAATTGATATAAAGATATTTACCATATCACAGATGGAGCTAGAGATTTAGGTTAACTGAAATAAGCCAGTGACAGAAAATATCATGTATCACATGATCTCATTTGAGAGTAGAATGTGGAATCAGAGGTGAGCAAATTGAGCTTGTTTGAGCAAATATTTATGGGTAGGTACTAAGAAACAACAAGATATAAGAATAGATTGCTGATAAGAATGACCATAGTGTTGTCATTGATAAAAACAATGTTCTGATCATATCTAAAAAGAATAAAGAAAGGATTGTGGAAGTGTTAACCATAGGCATGTTACATATTTAAGTAAATAAAGTATATATGTTTATACGGATTTTAACACTATGAAATTAATATGTTTCTAAACAAAATAGAGAGCTGAATAAGTACGTACAAAATATTTTGTATGACTTAAAATTTTAACTTGTTTCCCATAAAAAAGCAGAACTATATTTAGATTACAAGTTTGTAGAGAAGAAATCAATTATAGTTTGTTAATGCATAAAATATAACACACCAAGAATATAATAATTTAGTTTCAAAACTGGAGTTTGAATTTTTCTGTAGTCTCAAATTAATTTAAAATGTAAGTCATCTATTTGTCAATTTATTACTATAACTATACAGAAATCACTACAGAATTAGAGCTACAGAAGAAATTCCACTATAGAATAATTCATAAAAATTACACACTATGCATTGCTTATTCCCACACCCTTCAGCTATTTTCTTCTTTTGATAATATCAATATAACTTTCCTTTATAAATTATAATTAACACTTTCCTTAAAATGATTGTGAAAAAAACATTTTTGGGTCATCCAAAAAAGATAAACTCAGAAACTGTCACTGAAACCTATAACTACCACAAACCCAGATTATTGAGGCCAACATCGGTACACATTTAACAAGACCCAGGACAGTAGGGATCCATAGAGCCCAGATACCCTACTACAGCAAGACTTGAACATCCTTATGCAAGTGAACCACAAGAAATTTATTTTAAAACAATTTTATGATGATGGTAGAGGTTCCTAAAGAGGAAATTAGTAAATCTCTTAGGGATATAGAGGAAAACACAAACAAATACATGAAGGAAATTAATAAAACTGTTGAAGACTCAAAAATATAAATAGAAGCAATAAAGAAAACAAAAACTGATGGAATTCTGGTGATAGAAAATCTAAGAAGACAAAGAGAAACTGTAGGTGCAAGCATCATCAATAGACTATGACAGGAAGAGAGAATCTCAGGTTTAGAAGGTACAATAAAGGAAATTGATATATCTGTCAAAGAAAATGCTAACTCCAAAAAAGCTCCTGATATAAAACATCCAGGAAATCTAGGACACTACGAAAATACTAACCCTAAGAATAATAGGAATAGGAATAATTGTTTTTTCTGTCTCTATATATTTGCCTATACTTATTATTTATAAAATACTGTATTGTTGGTATAATGTTCTTGTAACTCTGTACCGTTTACCCTTGTCCATGACAATGCTGGTTTCTCAACATCACTATCTAATGTCAATCCTCACATTGCACTGTGATGTTTATTCTAAGTATCTCCTGTCCCAAGTTTGTGTAAACATGTCACCATTTGTTCTCTGTATTGCCAATAAAAGTCAATTGGCTAATGCTGATCAATAACAGAGAATAGGGTGGAACATCCTAGTCCAGTGAAGGGAAGAGAAAGAATAGGAAGGAAGTGAGAGATGTATATGGAGAGGACGAAGAAACACCGGGAGAAAGGAGCTGGACCTGCAATATGCGTAAAATATGGGTGGGAGGAGCTGTCCCTGGTTAGAGGTTTACAATTGAGTAATTATTGCTCAGCAATTGTGCTCTAGGCTAGTTAAATATATCCCAGTCTGTCTGTGTGATTATTGGGGTGCACAGCTGGTTAAGGTGTAACTAATATTATGTACAATATTAAATATTAATAATCTTTCAATATTGCACTTAGCAACCACTATGTGCTAATTGAACTCACATTTAATAAGAATAAAAATGTATGAATCTAAACACTTTTTATGATAGCGCAGTAAAGAAATTGTTTCCTTCTCATCACCACGAGACTGGTGTTTTTTAAACAACTTACTAATCATTTTATATTACTTTTGCTACATAATGACTTTTGTTTTATCGCTTGTTTTTTTCTATGTTCTCAGGGGTGCTTTCACTGCATTAGCCATTGTGCTGAGAATCACTGTGGTTGGCCCACATATTGGAGACTAGTTTGCGCTGCATAGTAAATTTCTCATAGACTGGGACATCCTCTATATGTTTAATCATTTTAGTTTATTTCATGGAATTCTCACATTGCAAAATGCCAATGTCCCTTAATAAGGAAAAGACAAGTCTTGTTATTTGTGAACAGAACATAGGAAAAAGATCTTCCTATCCTTTTGATGCTTCCTCAGTTTAAAAAATAGACATGACATTGCTTCAAGAGCAGTTAAACTGCACAAAATTCTTCATAAGTAGTAAAAGTTTTCCTCTGCTGGTAAACAAGAGAATCAGTTTTCTATGAGAATTCTTGTAAAAAGTAAAATAATTTATACTATACAATATTTCTATATGTGGATCTTCATTGGCATTTGCCAGCCTGTGTCTTAGTTACATTTGTTCAGGTGTCATTCCACTAACCTAGGAAAGGGGCCACAGTGCCTGTTCAAAGATGTAATAACCAAGTACCCAAAGTTGGCTGGTACTAGGTTAAGTGAAGATGAAAGGGAACTGTTCTCATGCCTTTACACCACTAAATTCCTGCTACTGTGTATGCTGTGTGTGTGTGTGTGTGTGTGCGTGTGTGTGTGTGTATGTGTGTGTGTGCGTGAGTGTGTGTGTGTATGTGTGTGTGCGTGAGTGTGTGTGTGTGTGTGTGTGTGTGTGTGTGTGTCAAATTTCACAGCTCTGTAGCAAACAGAACAGAGAAAACCTGCATCTTGACATTTAATACTGGGAGCAGTTTAGAAGGTGAAGAAGAAGTAAGCATCTCTTAGAGTGTGCTTGGTCATTACTAAGGAACAAGAGCGTGTCTGAAGGGATCCATAGAAAGAGAGGGGAGCTGATGTTTCCAGCACATCACAGATGGTTGTCCTTTCATTATAATGCCAGATGCGGTGCAGAGCATTCAAATAGCCACTTTGATTGTCACACTCACTTTAGTTATGTGTTTATGAGCCCAGATCCATGCTCTGTTGTTTTTGTACTAAAGATGATGTCAAACTCTTTCCAGATATCATGTGATAGAGCATTAGGGAAGAAAAAAAGAAAAAGGAAAAAAAAGGAAAAGCAGATTCTAAGAAAACTTTAAGATGTCTTCAATATCTCAAAATTAGTGTATTACATCAGAGTACAGAACATAATTTACAAAGTTTAGAGTATATTCCTGATAGAATAACTAAGACTGAATGAAACTGATAATCCTCAAACTGCTAAGTATCAAGGCCAACACTGAGTTCCTTGAAGTACATTTGCACTCATTTCTCCTCACAAGAATAAAATTAGACAGGCTGATACAACTCATTCTTCTAAATCAATGCCATCCCAGTACATTATTGCATTAGCATTAAAAAACATTTTATTTAAAGGGACAAATGGTTAGTATTGTGAAAAATAGACGTCGCACAAACAAATCTGCAATGATATTTGCATAGTATGCACAAACACAAGCTATGTATTTTCACATTTTGCTACAAAGCTATATTTTTTACTTTTGGACTGGTTTTATTCACACACACACTCACACATGTGCACACTCACTCTTTCACACACATACACATACTGTGTATGCTGTGTGTGTGTGTGTGTGTGTGTGTGTGTGTGTGTGTGTGTGTGTAATGATCTGGGCCAATAGGTTGTACTTCCTAAGAACAGTAAATAAAGAATAAACCATTATATACTATATTTTGATTTCTTAATTTTTGTTTTTAAAATCAGAATCACTATTTCCCTCACTAATTTGTGTACTTTCTTTTCTCTTTTGTCCCTTGGCTCATAATTAATATCCACTAAATCCACCATGGGGTAATAAGTGTTTAATAAGCTAATACTTTGTACTAGATTGTGAATATTTTGTATATTAGAAATTACATATATGTATGTATATATTATATATACATATATATTAGACTCTTAAAATCAGCTGTGTGATTTTACACAAAACAATGGAAGTAAACTGAATTTGATACTTGCTTGTATAACAATCTGGGCCCATTGCTCAGATCATTAGATCTTTGTGTAAATGAGGCCAAGATTAAGGGTTCTGTCCTATTTGGCACGTGATGACATACAGTCTGGTACTTGGCTTAAAATAACACACCTTGTTCTGTTTGCATGTTCATAAACAGCTGAAGGATGGAGTGGACACAGAAGCTGTTGTTCATCCTCAGTGCACACAGAAAGAGTATTCACATGTTTCTTCCTGTTAATTATCTGGTTATCTGTCAATTATATTTTCTCAATAAGACTCTAATGACCATGGGAAAAATACAAGATGTTAGGGCTTTATTTGGTAAACTGTTCAAATTTGGGCCCGTTGAATAAATAACAGCCTTAAAATATTTTAAAGCAATATTCAATTATGCAAATCACTAATCTGAAAGCACTGTCTTTTCAACAAGATTTTATTATAAAACATTTCCACAAGAGAGATACAAAGACACAGTGTGCTGACAGGAAATTCAATATGTTGTTCTATTATTAAGGTTTGTGCTTTCAAGTACAGCAAAGTAGAAACACGGAAAAATTTAATAATATTTATTAGTCTTGCATTATTAGAGAGCTAAAACATACATAATCCTTCCACAGTTTTGCATTAAAACAGTCCAAGTGAAGATTAAATCTTAACACACTTTTTATTTCTCTCATCAAAGGTGGCATAAAAGGGCATGTTGTGAGACCTGCACAGCCCTTTAACCTGCAGACATCGTGTTGACAAAGGAGGATCAGCTGTAACCTGAAACCTATCTCAGCGAATTAAACTTTCTTTCCGCAGAGGTAATGGGAGTATTCCTGTTCTATTTTCTTTCAATTGACATTTTGGAATTTCTACATCTTTCCTTATCTTCATGCCCAAGTAATATAGGTAGTCAGTGTTGATAGCCTAGGGTATAGAAATGGTGTTATACACCAAGTATACATGAAATGACTATATATATATATATATATATATATATATGTATGTATATTATATATATGTGTATTTCTTTTTTATATATGTATATATCTTTATATATGTATATAAACGTTATACATATGTTTATATGTATTAGATATGTACATAGCACATATAATATATGCATGTACATTAGCTATGTATATTAATGGAAAAAGAACTACCATGTGTACATATGTAATATATGTATATAGTAGCATATTTTCCTTCTTATTACATCAAACATGACCTTATTCAATGCTGGATGTTAAAGTAGTAATCAGGATTAATGAAAGGCCAACCAGCAGCAAATAGATAATATTTGATGTAGGTGTATTAAAAATTCCTTCTCAGTATTTTGATACGGCCAGTTGTACCTGGAATTAAATTCTGCAGGGAAGTATCCTCGGCAAGGGGAACAACGGCAGAAATAAAGTTTTTGCTCATCAGTGTGTACTCTCCTGGAAACAGTAGGAGACGGATTAATAAAGAGCTGGCGGGCAATATATATCGAATGGGAAATTCTGCCATCCAGATAATAGAAATAATACCGCTGAATTCTGAGTTCTATGTGATAAGTCTACCATCTATCATTCACAGAGTTAGTAAGTTATGACTTATAATAAATAGTGATCAACATTCTATACATTTGAAAATATCTGTAACGTATCAACGTCCAAAATCCTGAATGTGCTTGTAACTTAAGATAAGCAACAAAAGTGGGATTTTATGAAATATAAGAATAGACAAGACCTTCACTTTTTTGTCTATTTCATTTAGAGCTACAGGTAGGTCGTGTCAACGAGCAATCTCAAGTGCAACGTCAATCATGACATGAGAGTTCTAATGGTTGAAATAGCCAGCTCAGTGGTGAAGACATATTGTAAAGTCTACTTTCTCTACATCGCTGCAATTCCTGCTAAAACTCATGTAAACAAATGTAAAAAAAAAAAAAAGTAAAAAAAAACCCACCAGGAATATAAATACAGTCATGCATTATTATAAAATTTATAGTAGACTAGGAAGCCATGAGTGAGAGAAAGGCCGGGCTTTGTCTTTTGTGTGGGATTAACAAGCTGTGACGCCTTTTAACAGTTCCTCATGTGTGGTGACCCCCAACCATACAGTTATTTTTGTTGCTACTTCATAACTGTAATTGTGCTACTGTCATGAACTGTAATGTGAGTATCTGATATGCAGGAGATCTGATGTGTGACCCCTGTGAAAGGGTCATTTGACCCCTCCCCAGGCGCCATGACCCAAAGGTTGAGAACCACCATTTTAGAGGGAAAATTTGAAGCTTCTGTGACAGGAACTGAATTTCTTAAATTGCATTAATCTCAGGACAGAGCATCACAGCAGGCATTTGAAGCTATGCTCTTTACTGTGTATTCCTGCAGACATGTACTTAAATTATTGAATTTCAGCTTAGATTGCTACTTCTCTTTTGTCTATATATTGTGAAATGAAATGACCAGAATTTAGTTCACTTGTACTTTTTTCCCCCAAACACTAGGTGGTCAAATACACAGATGACAGCACACTTTAAGCATATTAATGCTTTGTACCCTCTGTCACCAACAATTTGCAAGCAGCTCCCTCCCAGAGGAAATCTTACCATTTCTCCAAGGGCTCTTTCCAGCTGTCTGCTCTTGGAACATTCTCAGTTGTGGGCTGATCTGTGATCAACATGTATTTGCACTCCAAAGCTGCATAATGCATTCATTCTCAGCATGGGGACGTGCAGCTGTTATATGCTAAGGATATTATTTACGTCCTTAACAATGTTGAAAATGAAGGATTTCCTTCCAGGCCTCATTTTTTTCCCTCAAAAAAGAAAAAAAAATCAGTCCTGCTTTTCCCTTTTCATCCAGAATGAATTCCCATTCTTCCATCTTCTGCAGTGTAGTGTGTGTACATCATAAAAATTTTTGTGTCTATAAATACCGATAGTAATACCATTGCAATACCGACAAGGAAAATAAAACTGTGACTACAGCATGCTTTCACATTATCACTTACGTCTGAAGTGGATTTCTATTAACACATGTAGAACCTCTCTCTGAAGGAACTCATAGTTGGGAGAGGCTAACATTTATGCTGAAGAAGGCTCCAAAAGCACAACCGTGATCTTACAGATAAGATATAAACACATAAACTCTCATGTACTATTCCTAGAAAAATATATAATTCTTTTGGTAGATTTTTAAGAATTCTTATTTTAATTATATATCTGTGTGTATGTGTGTACACACAAGGACAGATATTTCAGGGGTCATAGACATCATATTTCCTTGAGCTCCAGGTTTTTTTTGTGTGTGTGGGGGGGGGAGGCATTCTTTTTCATATTTGAATCTATAAAAACAAGCACTGTATTTCTTTGTTATGAGTTGCCTAAAAACAAACTCTGAGTAAGATGCTGTTTCATAAAGCACACAATGCTGTGATTACCACTTGGTTCTGCCAGATGTCTGAAATAGTTCAACTTGTCAACATTCCTATAAGATCCATTTTTTTAAATTTTTATTTAATTTTATTTAATTATTTAGGTTTGGTCTGAACTCCTTCATAGCAATTCTTATTGTTGGGCATGCTTTTCCTTTAAAGAATCTTTTCTAATTGCTTTGTGAATCTTTCGTCATGACATCAGAGGTGATTTTCCTGTAAAAAGTCACTACTGTGGTTACAGTGTGCTCTACTCCATGTAAGCTGTGCCTTCAGGGAGCCTTTACACTAATGTGCATGCTAACCACAGTTCTTGTCCCACTGGTTACCGTTGTGTTTTGTTTGCATGCACTAGGCTTGGAATGAAACACAGAAAGATAAAATGATAAGAGATCCACAAGTCTAATAGATCAATAGATTATAAAACAACAACCTTCAGCATAATTTACCATTCCAACTTGAGTCGTCTACTGGCTAAATTCGGAAAGGGCTATGAACCCCCCACCACGAATCCAAATGCAGGCCAGAATGACACTTTGTGAACGTCTTCCCCCTGTCCTCTGGCCTTAGCTATGCTAAGCCTCTATTCACACAGAGGGGTTTCTCAGCATTCTTAAGCCCCTCTGTGTAGTATATACAGCTATTCTGCTGTTTCCGGACTCCCTGAGGCTAGAGTACAAGGAAAGCTTTACACGCTCTTGCTAGGTAAATATAATGCCAAGAATGCATCACATTGTAGATTACCATCACTCTTTTGTAGCTGTGATTTCAAATCCATGAAGATTTTGCCCTCAAAATTTACTATCTACAGTTAAAACCTAGTCTATGTTAGATTGTAAATACAGATCAATTAAAATTCAGCAAAGCATGATTAACAAAATCCTACTGGGAAGTAAAAAACATACTGCATTGAGACAATCCCTGTACAACTAAGCATGCATATATGTCCACATTGGCATGTTAGAACCAAGAAAGAAAAAGACAAGTTGAAAGGCTTTATGCCAGTCTCTAGTGTCACCACCTCTGAAAACTGCTCTATAACTTTCCCAAGAGATTGATTCTACCTTCTTCTGTCTTTCTGTTATCTTATTTCCTTATATAAAGTTACATTTTTAGCTTCCATATATTTTTGATGATTATTTTTACACTGCTGGCATTCCTCTGTTCTATCCACTTTCACTATAATATAAAAGGAATCTGTCTAGCATACACAGACAATTTAGGAAATGCAGAGGATAAGAAAATAGTTACTATGTTTTCCAGGTAACTAGCAATTCCTTCCTTCATTCTCTGCAGAGCTGACAAGGTGGTGGCACTACTAGGGAATGTACTGCTGCGAACTGAAAGGGCAACCGCCCCTGGCATTTATTCGCCAGTGTTACTAAGTTACACTGATCAATTATAGACCGGAATTGACAAAGAGTTTCTGCCTGCCTTAAGATAAATGATGTGTCAATATAAATATGGATAGCTTACTAATGAAGAATAAGAAAATGTTGTGTTGGCTGTAATATCTGCCAGATTTGTTCATACATATCTAATACCCGGAGCAATAATTGGTACATTTGGTTATTTAATAAATATAAGTTGTTACTTCTCTGTCTTTATTCCTAGTAGATAGGCAAAACCATGTTTTATCTATCTGTGCACAAAATGAAATCACCCTAATGAGGACGCAGAGCTTTTTCTTCCGGACATGAACACGTATAGTGGCTGAACAATGCATATGAGACAAAGACTTAAACAATTTCATATATAAAATGAAAGAGGATACAAAGATATAAATATAGTTTGCGAAAATTATTCTAACTGAAAAAAGATACAAGTGAGTGAATCATTTAATATCAAATAATGTTTTTAAATGTTTTTGGTGATTTCATCTATCCTACAAATGTTTCAGTTATTTTTAAATGTTACAAAGGTATAAAAGTGAAAATAAAAAAGATTGGCTATAAATATCACAGGGATTTCTGCATTTTTTAAATGTTATGGTTATCCATACATCCCATGAAGAATTGAAAAAAGAAAAGGAGGCTTGAGTAGTTGATTTCACCTGCTTAAAGCCTAGCTAGAATTAAAATACCAACCTAACAGAGTATCCATTCCACAGGAAAAATCTGAATCTCTCATCAGAATGCATACCACATTCCTTCATCCTAGGAACAGGAAAATAGGTCTAAAGGAAAACAAAAAACTTCTGAATAATAATTTCATCCTGGAAGTGCAAATTCACGTTAAGATCCTTTTATTTCGTTGTGTTTTATACTTTTCTAAGAGAAAAATTGTGTGCTTATTCATTTTTGTTCATGTTCCCTGAAAGAACCAAATAAATTAATATACCACAAAAGACATAGTATACACATTTTTTCCTTGAAATCTTACATTAAACTGAAAATACTTCCCTCTGGACCATGTTCTATAATCTTGATAAAATGATTTGAATGGCCTCACAGTAGTTATGTGAATTACACTATAAGGCAGGTTAATATGCACACACCAGTGCACTTCTATATTTCTTAATAGCATATATATAACTAATCTACTTTATTGAAATTATTTAATTTTGGAGTCCTGAGTGCTCTTCCTTGAGGATAATATAATGCTTATACAGAGGAACAAAGAAATGATAAATTCATCTCTTATTCATTTATTCATGATGATACATTACTTTTCATTCCTGTTGCCTACTAGACTCTTAGCTAGCTATTTTCTATAAAAGAAATATATTGTGCACATTAAAACTATTTTTGTCCATGCTAGACTCTTCATGTTGTATTGAACTAAAAGCATTCTTTAAAGAGTGTTCTTTCTGCCCAACATTATTGTTTACTGGTTGAGAACTGTATGCTAAGTGTGCTGTCTATAGAGCCTCTGACAACTGCATAACATGGCCATCATAATCTTTATGTCTAGGCAAAGAATCACAAGAAAGTTGATACCACTGGGTGACAATTTAAGCGGGATTATTGACAATTATTATTAAGGATTTGGTGATGTCAACAGGAACTCTTTTACTTAGGATGTTCTTCTGTGATACTTAAACAGGCTAGGCAAGGCAGTGCAGTGAGGGGGAAAGGATCTAAAGGCAGGTACTGTAGTCAGAGACTGTCCCTGCTCCTGCTTTAAATGTCTCACATGAAGACCCAGCTGCACAACTGTTACGTATGAGCAGACGGCCTAGGTCCATCCCATACATTCTCTGTGGTTGGTAGTTCAGTCTCTGTGGGCCCCTATGTGCCCAGATTAGTTGATTCTGTAGGTTTTCTTGTGGAGCACTTGGCCCCTCTGCAGCCTTCAAGACTTCATCCCTCTCTTATCCTTTACTCCTGTGCGTCTTGTAGAATGACAAAGTATAAGTTGATGTTACAATCCCTCCATTAGAAGTTTTGCCTGCTTAGAGGAAATGGCTGTTTCAGGGTCATTATTTCCCATTCCTAGGAGTCTTAGCTACAGTAACCCTCATAGAGTCCTGCGAGTTTCCACTGTCCTAGGTTTCTAGCTCACCCCCGAGATGCCCCGATCCCCACCAATTCCAGGTTTTTTTTTCTCCTTATACTTTACCCATCTGTCCTTTCCCTTCCCAAATTGATCCCTTATGTTCCCCACCCAACCCCCTCCCCCACACAGGCCCTTCCATTGATCCACCTCCAAGTCTATTCAGATTCTCTTGGTGAGAGTCAAGCATTCCCCCTTGGGCCATCCTTGTTACTTAGTTTTTAGCTCTTTTGTGTCTTGGACTGTAGCATGTTTATCCTCTATTTTACGGCTAATATCCACTTATAAATGAGTACATACCATGTTTGTCTTTCTAGGTCTGGGTTACCTCACTTGGGGTGATCTTTTCAAGTCCCATCCAGTTGCCAGAAAATATCATGATGTCCTTATTTTTAATGACTGTGTAGTATTCCATTGTGCAAATGTACCACAATTTCTGTAGCCATTCTTCAGTTGAGGAACATCTACGATGGTTTCAGTTTCAAGTTTTTATGAATAAAGCTGCTGTGAGCATAGTTGTGTAAACTGCCTTTTTCATATAGTAGAGCATCTTTTGGGTATATGCCCAGGAGTGGTATAGCTAGGTTTTCCTCAGAAGCTTTCCCAATTTTCTGAGAAAACACTAAATTAATTTACAAAGTAGTTGCATGAGTTTTCACTCCTACCAGCAGTGGAGGTGTGATCTCCTCGTTCTATATCTTTGCTAGCATGAGCTTTCACTTTAGTTTTTGATCACAGCCATTCTGAGGAGTGTAAGATGAAATCTCAGAGTTCTTTTGATTTGCATAAGAACAGCAAACTGTGAAAATCAAAAGGTTTGTTTTGTCACCAATCAAAACTACAGTTGCCTAGTAACATATAAGAAGACAGCTTGTTGTTTTTATCACTGTAATGAAAAGACAAAGGCAATATTTTGTTTGTTTGTTTCCCCCTGTGCTTACACACTAAGTACACAAGAAAATGAACTTACATTAGTAATGAACATCTCTAATGGATTCGCTTCATTCCTTATCTCTGATCTTTAAGTGGAAAAAAAAAAAAAGCTGAAGAAAAGTCTGGGAAGTTTTTTTTTTTTTTTTTTTTCCTCTGTCCAGTGAACTGACTGTCTTTGCTAGCTTTAGTAATACCAGACAATACTTACAGATCTCTAAGAATGATCACTGAACATGTGTCCCACGGTGGGACCATACGCCTTGATGATTTAACGCCCTTTTCTCTAAATCAGCATGCCCAGAAAGATTCTGCTTTCTCTTCAATCAAATCCACAAAGATTGCTATTACCCCTACTTGGCTTTCAGAAGCTTGTTTGTTTGTTTGTTTGTTTGTTTGTTTGTTTGTTTGTTTTGAGCTTTTTCTCACCATCCTTGAAGTGTTTTGTAAAATATGTTGAGAGATGGGTTTGAATGATAAAGTGCCTTCTATGTAAAAGTGGCTGTTGATTAAGTTACCTGTTTCCTACAGGGCTGTGGAAGGTGTGGCTCACAGCTGCTGTAAGCCTGCCTCCCATCAGCCACATTGTTTATCTCTTTCCTTACATCATCACGTCCTGCCAATTTCAACTGTTACTTTTTCATGAGATGTTTTAAAGAGCTATTTGTAAATATTTTTGTTAAAAATCTATAAATATATAGAGTAAATTAATAAGAAATTGATACTTAAGAACACAAATATACTAAATTACAAATATAATATGGTAACTGTCTAAAAAATTAAAGGATGCGCATTATGTGTCTAAAACTGAAAACAGACAGATTTTAAAATTTTACTTGTACTTAAACTATTCTGGGCACAGTGGCTCACCTCTGTAATTGCATCACTCATAATCCTGCTAGAGGAAATTTTCTGAGACAATGCTACCAATATGCAAAACATGATATCATATATATTGGAAATATGTTTAGTGAAAACATTTGTACTGCACTGATTAACTGTGGTGTATACCTTAAGATATTATTTTCCTCAAATACTTCCAGATAACAGAGGAATCCAAGAAACAGAAAGGTGCTACTGGTTTTATCCTGTCTCAAGTCTCCGAGGGGGGTTGAAGACCAGACAGTTTAGTTTTACAATCAAGTTTAATTAGTTAGGTATAAGATCTTTTTAGATCAAGATAAAAGATTTAAGTTAATAGAGATGAGATCTGACAGATACTGAATTTCATTCAGAAATTTAGACCCAACTACATAGGAAAGATGTTTATTTCAAGTTAGACAAATACAAATAGCCAAATCACTATGAATGTAACCTTTATATAACTCATGATTGTCTCATGGTTCTCCCTGCTGCATGTAGTTTCTTTTATTCATGTGTAATTATATATATATATATTTAAAAAGGAAAAAAACATGGAAACTCACACTGAATAATTTGTACTTTTCCATGATAAGTGTCAATCTCTAGAAATATGCATAAAAACAAGTAAAATATAATTAAAATAATATAAGTGAACTATAATTAAAGAGTCAGTAAGAAGACTTACCAGGTAATAGCACATGTTAACAGGATTGATGATCTGAAGCCAGTCTTTGGGACCCACATAATGCAAGGAGAGAAACAACTTCTCCAAATTGTGTTCCCATCTCCAAATATTTATGCGCTCTCTCTCTCTCTCTCTCTCTCTGTTCTGTGTGTGTGTGTGTGTGTGTGTGTGTGTGCGCACACATTTGCATGCGCACACACACACACAGACACAGAATAACTTAAGAGTAAATAAATGTAATTTAAAATAAGCATTGAACTGTTTCCTGAAAATGTAATGTAAGCTCATAAGACAAAACATAGAATATCTTTATAAATTGTTTCTTACTTTATTTATGAACTTGAGAACATTTATAAGACGTTTTGTTGCATAGAAGAACATAGCATTAGAAATTTAAAATGTTTAACCACTGGTTTGGGGAGATTAAGTAAAGAATGTTCAAACGCAGAAAATATGACTTCAAGTTCTGTTTCACAATTCTTAGGGTATTGGGAAATCAGACTCCCAAAACACACAGTCTTTTGCTATTTCCCTTGGTTGCTCCAAGAGATGGAAGGAAAAGGATGTATTGCTGAAGATATCCTGTATTTCAGAACAAGGCCCAGAGAGCCCTGAGCTGTAATTGACCTGAATGCCCCTTCTCTGAGGACTGGTATTCGTGATACCATTAATCACAATGTGAGATTCCAAAGAAGGAAAGCAGCTAAATTTCCTATCTAGCTTTGACTTGTAAACTACATCAAGAACAAGCGTGACATTCCGTCTTCTGGTGTGGGCATTAAGTCAAACCAGAGATTGGTTGCTTATGTCTAGAACTTTCTGCCACCACTGCCCTAGCATATTTTGCAGACAGGACAACATTAAAGATCAACTTTTTTTGTGTGTGTGGCTAGGTTGATGTTTGTGTTTCTTTTTCATTAGCTTGCAAAGTACCTCCCATACCAATGATACTAACACGTTAGAGTGAAGGCTCTATGTAGCCACTAGCTCACCATCTCTATGTTCACTATGTCGTGTGGATTTTGTTGTCAGCAATGGTTCACTGCTGTCAGGCTGTGGAAAGCAAACTGTTGTCTTGCCAGAAACCTGGTTTGTTTGAGTATTTCCATGGGATCCCTTTGGCCAACAATGAAATTGGAGGTAACCTAGTTCAGGACTGGGAGCTTCATTTAGTGACAAGTAGTGGCCAGTTGGGACTCCATCACCTTCATCATTTAGGGACTTCATTAGGATCACACTCATATATTTTGGGACGTTTCCACTGCACTAAGTTTCCGTACAATCATTCATATGACCCTCAAGTCTAGTTGTCTCTTCCTGTATTCTCTCCCTCAACACTGAATTCCTTTCTTCCTCCTTACCTGATCCTCCTGTTCTTGAATTCCACCCTCAGACAACCCATAAAATCCATTCTATTTCCCATTCCCTGGAAGATGCATGCCTTTCACTTAGTCCTATCCAATACCTAACCTTTCTGTATTATAGATCAGTTATTACATAATTAATAGCGAATATCTACATATAAGTGAATACATAAAATGCTTATCTTTCGGCAACTGGTTACCTCATTCAGGATGATTTTTTTTTAATCCATTTGCCTGCAAATTTAATGATGTGAAATTTTTTGGCAGCCAAATAATCCTTCATTGTGTCAATGTACCATACTTTCTTATCCATTCTTCTGTTGAGGAAAATTTAGTTTTCAGATTATTCTATTATAAATAGAGCAGCACTGAAAATTGTTGAGTAAGTGTCCTTGTGGTAGGAAGAAAAGTCCTTTGAGTATATGCACATGTGTGATATAGCTGGAGCTAGACTGATTTCCAACTCTTTGTAGAACTGTCATACAGATTTCTATAGTGGCTGTACAAGTTCGCACTCCCACCAGCAATGAACTGTTCCCCTTATTTTCACACCCTAGAAAGAATGAGCTGTCACTTGTGTTATTGATTAGCCATTCTGACAGGTGTAAGATGGAATTTCAAAGTAGTTTTGATTTTCATTTTTCTGATGGCTAAGGATGTTGAACACTTCTTTAGTGCTTCTCAGCCATTTGAGAATATTCTACTGAGAATTCTATTTAGATCGGCACTGCATTTTTAAATTGGATTGTTTATTGTTTGGGAATCTAATTGAGTTATTTATATATTTTGGACATTAGTCCGCTATCAGACATGGAGATGGTAAAAAGCTTGTCCAATTCTGTGGGGTGCTGTGCTGCTTTGTTTGAATGACTATCCTTTCTTTACTGTGCAGAAATTTTTCAGTTTAATGAAGTACCATCTGTTAATTGCTGATCTTAGCGTCTTTTCTAATTGTGTTCTGTTCATAAAGTCTAGTCCTGTGCCAAAGAGTTCCAGGGTATTTCCTACTTTCTCTTCTATCAGGGATGGCCTATCTCATTTTATGTTGAGGTATTTAATCCATTTGGGTTTGAGTTTTGTGCAGGGTGATAAATGTGAATCGTGTTACATTCTTTTTCATGTAAACGTTCAGTTTGACCACCACAATTTGTTGAAGATGCTGTCCTGCATTCCAGTGTGCATTTCTGGCATCTCTATCTAAAGCGAGGTGTACAAAAGTATGTGGATTTCTTTCTGCAGCTCCAAATTGATCTGATTGATTTACATGTCTCTTTTTGAGCAAATTCATGCAATTTTTATTACTAGAGTTCTATAATACAACTTGAAATCAGAAATGGGGATATTTCCAGCAGTTCTTTTATTGGTCTGGTTTGTTCTAACTATACTGGTTGTTTTGTTAGTTAGTCTGTGTGTTTGTTTGTTTGTTTTTTCATAAGAAGGTGAGAATTGTCCTTTCGAGATGTGTGAAAAAAATATTTTATAATTTTAATGGGGATTGCACTGAATATGTAGCTTGCTTTTAGTAGGGTGACTTTTTTTATGTTAATACTACCAATCCATGCACATGGGAGATTTTTCCATCTTCTGATTTATTTTTCAATTTCTTTCTTCAAAACCTTGAAGTTTTAATTATATAAGTTCTTTTTTTTTAAATTAATTTATTCTTGTTACATCTCTATGGTTATCCCATCCCTTGTATCCTCCCATTCTCCCCTCCCTCCCATTTTCCCCTTATTCACCTCCCCTATGACTGTTCCTCAGAGGGATTACCTCCCCCTGTATATGCTCATAGGGTATCAAGTCTCTTCTCAGTGACCTGCTGTCCTTCTTCTGAGTGCCACTAGGTGTCCTCTGCCAGGGGACATAGTCAAATGTGAGGCACCAGAGTACTTGAGAAAGTCAAATCCCTCTCTCCACTCAACTGCTTGGTTAGAGGTAGGGCAACATTTCCATACTATTTGAGGCTACAGTGTAAGTGCAGTTTGCCTCAGTTTTTTTCCTCAGTCCATTTGTCATTTTTATTTAGGAATGTCACTATGCATATTGAATTCCCTCCCTTGTCTTATTGCTCTAGCTAAGATTTCAAATAATATATTGAGTATGTTTGGAAAGAGTGGACAACCTTGTCTTGTTTCTGATTTAATAGAATTGCTTTAAGTTTCTTTCCATCTAATTTGATGTTGGATATAGGATTGCTGTAAATTGGCTTTATTACATTGATATATATCCCTTGTATATCTAGTCTTGTGAAAACTTCTATCATTAAATGATAATGGATTTTGTCAAATATATATATATATATATATATATATGACTGTGCAGTTTCTTCTTTCATTTTGTTTATATGGTGAATTACTCTTAATTATTTTCATATATTGAACCAAAGCACTCTTGAATATCCAGAATGAAGGCTACTTGTTCATGTTGGATGATCTTTTTGATGTGTTCTTAGATTTGGTTTGCATGCATTATATTGACTATTTTTACATCTGTGTTCATAAGGAAAATTGTTCTGTGATCTACAACTTTGTTGAGTCTTATGTGCTTTGGACCTCAGGGTAACTGTAGCCAAACACATGAGTTTGGCAGTTTTCCATCAGTGGAATAATTTAAGGAGCATTGTGGTAATTTCTCTATGGAAGTCTGGTTAAACTCTGCATTAAAACCATCTGGACCTGTTTTTTTTGTTTGTTTGTTTTAGTTAGGAGATGTTTAAAGACTGTTTATACAACCATTTATACCACTAAAGGCTAAAGGTGTGTTTACATTGTTTATCTGAGTTTGACTTAATTTTGGTAAAGTCCATCTATCAAGAAAATTATCCAATTCAATTCATTTAGATTTTCCAATTGATGGAGTAATGTTCTTGAAGTTTTTCTTTTGTTATTCTCTAAATTTACTACTTATCTGTTGTTATGTCCTCATTTTGTTTCTGATGTTGTTAATTTAGATATTATTACCATGCGTTTTAGTTAATTTGGATAAGCGTTTGTTGATGTTATTGATTTTTATCAAAGAACCAACTCTTTGTTTTCTTGATTCTTTGTATTATTCTCTTTCTTTCTACTGTATTGACTTCCGTCCTGAGTTTAATTATTTCTTGCTGTTTACGCCTCTCGAATGTGATCTCTACTTTTTTTCAGTGCTGTTCGGTGTATTGTGAGGTTGGTAGTATGAGATTTCTCTGGTTTTTAATATAAGTACATAGTTATATGAACTTGCCTCTTAGCACCACTTCATTGTACCCATAAGTTTGGGTGTGTTGTGTGTTCATTTTCATTCAATTCCAGAAAGACTTTAATTGTTGTTCTTTATTTCTGTCTTGGCCTGTTTTTCCGTTTAGCAGAAAATGTTCAGTTTCCATGGATTTGTAAGGATTCTGTTGTTTTCGATATCCGGCTTTAATCTATGGTGGCTTGATGGACGCATGGAAATATTTCAATTTTGTTGTTATCTATTGAGACTCATTTTGTGTCTGAGTATGTGATCAATTTCGGGGCAAGTCACGTTAGGTTTAGACATGAAAGTATATTCTTTTGTGCTTATGTGAAATGTTCTGTAAATATCTGTTAATACCACTTGGCTTATGACATTTTTTGTTCTGTCATTACCCTTGTTAGTTTTTGTCTGGATTACCTGTCCATTGCAGAAAGCACAGGGTATTGAAATTTCCCTTCATCAGTGTGTGAGAGTCAACATGTGATTTATTTAAGCAAAAATAGCATTTCTTTTACAACTTGGATGCTCTTGTGTTTTGGGCATAGATGCTAAGAATTGAAATGCCATCTTGGTGGCTTTTTTTCCGCCTGTGTGTCCTGACTTTTTTTGGTTTGAGGTCTCTTTGTTAGATGTTAAATGCCTACCTAAGCTTGCCTCTTAAGTCCATTTGCTTGGAATACCTTTTTCCAAACATTGGCCCTGAGGTACTATCTGTCTTTGATGAACAGAGGTGTCATTTGATGCAGCAGAAGGATGAATCCTATTTCACATTCACTCTGTTAGCCTTTGGGTTTGCTTGTTTTGTTTTGGTTTTGTTTGTGTTCTTTTAAATTGGGGAATTTTGTCCATTTATATTGAGAGATATGACTGACCAATGGTTATTGATTCACGTTATTTTCTTGTTGTAGGTGGTGGTGGTGTGTGTACGCTACCCTTCTTTTGATTTTGTTCCTATACCCTATTTTTAATTGTGTTTGTTATTTTCTTGCTATGTAGTTTTTATATTTTTTAGGTAGTAGCCCTCTATCAGATGTTTATGTGGTAAAAGTATTTTCACACTTTGTAGATTGCTGTTTTGCCAGAAAGATGGTGTACTTTGTTGGGCAGAAGCTTTTCAATGTCATGAGGTCTCATTTACTTGAAATTGTTCTTACTAACAACTACTGGTGTTGTTTAGAAAATCTTTTCCTATTGTAATGAGTTCAAGATTTTTTTCCTAATTTTTAAAAATTACATTGGTTGTATCTGATTTTATATTGAGGCATTTGACTCATTTGTAGTTCTGTTTCTTTTTCAAAATAACATTTCATTGATTCTCTGGGAATTTCGCATTATCCACCCTAATAACATTCACTTTCTAGTCCTTCCATGTCTTCCTGCCCCCACCTGCTGGGACATCCCTCTCACTCAAAAAGAAAAAGTTGAAAACAAGACAAGCCTTTGTTATCTATATATTCGCTGGAGCATGGTCAACCTCTCAGTGGACTTGAACTGAGTCCTTCCCCTCCCGGACTCCTGTCAGAATCCATCAAGTGTGGAGAGTTACACTTCAGCACACCATCACAGTATCTTAAGAGTTATCCTTGATGCCTTCCTGTCTAGTCTGTTACTTTTTTTTTTATAGGGGGTGGTTGTAGTAGTGGTAGGAGTTTTCACAGATGCTTTCCATATCCCTCCCTCTCAAGTGTGAACACACAGTACTTGATATCACAGCAATAGACACCATCTCCCTCTTCACAGGCATTAAGGGCATAGATCATGTATATACAAATATATGTGTGTGTGTGTGTGTGTGTGTGTGTGTGTGTGTGTGTGTGTGTGTGTATGCGTGTTGGCTTATACTTTTGGCTTTCTTCTTTCTGCCTCTTGAGTGTTGGGATTCCAGCTGTGAGCTAACACATCTGGATTTACTATGAGTAAGTCTCATCAATTAATAAGTTGTACCAATTTTCTATTGTGTTATTATACATTTTTTAAATTTTTTGTATTCTATCATATATTATACCCAGAATGCAGTTCCTCTCTTTTCCCTTCCCCAATCTGTTCTGCCTTCTACCCCACATCCACCTCTCTCATCTTCCCTTCAGAGAAGAACAGTCTTACCAGGGTCATCAACCAAACATGGCCCAACAAGCTACAACATGACTAGGCACATACCATCACATCAAGGATGGAGAAG
Organism: Acomys percivali; assembly: GCA_907169655.1. Taxonomy (NCBI): domain Eukaryota; kingdom Metazoa; phylum Chordata; class Mammalia; order Rodentia; family Muridae; genus Acomys; species Acomys percivali. Next base: position 83,298,838 of record OU015756.1, read on the forward strand.
GCAACCCAGTAGGAGGAAAGGGGTCCCACATGTAGACAAAAGATTCGGGGACAGCCTTTGTGACCACTGCTAAGAATTCCAGAAGAACAGTGAGCTGCTCAGCCATACCATGTAGGCAGAGGACCTAGCTCTGAGACCTTCAGGCTCCCTGATCACTAAAGTTTCCTTAAGTCTCAGTCACTTGATTCCGTGGGCTGTGTTCTCAATAGGATATTATTAATTTTATTTCTACCATACTTTGCTGATAGCAAATTTGTTTGTTGATGCACTCCTGTTTCAGTCTCACACGAGCACCATTTAGCTTTGCATGCACAGGAAAGGTTCATAATGTTTAAAACTAAGCCCTAGGGTAAAAATGACATATTTGAAATTGGAAGAAATTTGCTCTGAATCATAAATATTTTAAGATGTATTGTTGTCACATCAGACTTACTCTGTAAACATTCTCCTTATTTTCTCTAGAAGTAGTTACCAAATAAATTACGTATTTTCAAACTTCTAACATATTTCCTATCCTGAAAGCCTTTGCCAGGACTTGTCTCTATGACAAATAGCTGTCATAAGATATTCCTAAAATATTTGTTTATAAATTTAACTATTGCACTAACAGAATTCTACTTAAAAACAAATCCTCTGACATTTCTACTTTTTAATTCCAAACACAATTCAACATTGTGTAGCATTCATTATTTTTATAAGCCAATTGTATGAATAAAAACACCTGTGACTTACTTATCTTTTATTTTTCAGTTCTATTTCTCTCATAACTAACTACCAAAAGAATAAATAAATTCTCTCATAAAACATAAATATGGCATGTAGAAAATTTTAATTAATTAATTTTAAAATGTACTTATCTTATTCTTTTAAAGATGATCTAATTATTATTATTATTATTTTGATGATCTAATTATTTAGCCTGGTCTGCCTTAGATATTTCTCTGTAGTTCAGATTGTGCTTGAACTCACAATGAATCTCCTGTCTCAGACTTTGTGTGTTGGCATATGTCACCCTTCGAAGCTTCAATTTTTAACCAGTAAGATACACTGTAGACTATGAAGAATCTACCTCTCATTCATCAAACATTGCCACTTCATGTCCTTAAAGCAGTAATCAAATGACCCACATCTAGGATATCCAAATGAAATGAAGAATAATATAGCAATTTACTAAGATTTATTCTTCTCTCTTTAGCTATTATTTATATTTTATTATCACTTACCAAATTTATATTTGTATATTTGAAGAATTATTTCCATCCCAAACTTTAAAAACCTTTTCTATTGTGTTTGACAATGAATACTAAATTCATAGGTACGTTATCTATATCCATATTTGTGTAAGGTACAGTCTACTGCTATTATTCTGCTAATTGAACCTAGTATTAAGCCAACTCCTAAAGACTTGTTCTTGTAGCCTCAGCTGAAGCTGTTCTGAGGATATATTATGTTAGAGAATAATTAATAATAATAATAATAATAATAATAATAATAATAATAATAATAAATTCAATTCATAGATGAAGAAGTAGTGGCATATGATAGTTGCTGGTATAGGAAGTTTTTTTTTTTAAATAGCAGTGATTCCTATAGGCACACCATTTTGCAGGGCATGATCTACACCAAGGAGAATCTGGGCAACAGAAATTGGGATTGGTTGGTCCACTCTTTAAGGGTAACCATATTAACTGAACTTCCAAATTCTTTCTGGAAGAAATTCACAAGGAATTGGTCTCTTTACTAAGAATGCTAATGCAAATATGCAAACTCGCAATTCAGAACAGATTTGGTTTCTTTACTTTCTTCTTCATATTTGAGATCCCAAAGATTCTATCAAACAGCTCTTTGTGGCTAGAAATTCTTGCTGCCTGACTGACACATGATAAGAAGTCACATTTTAGGAAGAGAACCAATGAGACACACAACTCAGATTTCAAATTTAATTAACGACTTGATTTGTGAAAGGAAAAATCGGCAAGCATTAGAAGCATTAAGTATTAAACAGTAGCTGAATTTAACTTCTTTCAATGGGATAATGCCTACAATACTGTACAAACTGACTTGATATAACACAAAGATATTTTCCCTATCAATCTAGCTCATTAGGCCCTTCAGGGGGGGGAAACTTTTATTTTCCTTACCTCTGTAGCCACTATAAAAATTCCTATCATTTTTTCATATATTATGTTCTATAATAAATGCAAAATTTCTTGTAAGGATAAGAGAAGTAAACCTATTTCCCACAGTTTTTCCAATGAACAATGCAAACAATGTGTGCAGTTTAAGTGACATTCTAAGAGAATTCTCAAATTCAGTATGAGGAATGCAAACTGTTGTCAACTCAGGGCAACAGAAAGAAGACCAAGGCAGAAAATGTCAGTAGCCCTCTTGTATACAAATGACAAATGAGCTAGAAAAGAATAGCTTCACAATAGCCTCAAATAATATAACCAAGCAAATGAAAGATGTATCTGAAAAAGCTCCAAGTCTCTGAAATAAGAAATTAAAAAAGGTAACAGAAGATGGAAAGATCTCCTATTCTCTTGAATCAGGAGAATCAAAATAGTAAAATTGGGCACCTTACCAAAAGCAATCTACAAATACAATACAATCCTTTTCAAAACACTTACACAAATTTTATAGACCTTGAAAGTTCAATTCTAAACTTCATGTGGGAAAACGAAATACCTAGAATAGCTAAAAGAATGCTGTACAATAAAAGATATTCCTGAGGAATCTCCTGCTGATTTCAAGCTGTACTATAGAGCAACAGTAATAAAAATGGCATGGTACTGGCATAAAATTGGATGCTTGATCAGTGGTATGTAATTGAAGAGTTTGAGATAAATCCACACACTTACTAACACTTGATGTTTGACAAAGAAGCCACAACCATACAGTAGAAAAAAATAGTATCTTCAACAAGTCACTCTGGTATAACTGGAAATCTACATGTAGAAAAATGCAAATAGATCCACATTTATAACCCTGCACAAACTAAAGCCCAAATGTATGAAAGGCCTTAACATAAAACCAGACATATTAAATCTGTTAGAATAAAAATTGGAGAAGATCCTTGAACTCACTGACACAGGAGACAACTTCCTCAACAGAACATCAATATCTCAGACTTTAAAATCAAAATTTAATAAGTGGGACCACATGAACTGATAAGCTTCTTTGTAATGCAAAGGACTCTGTCAATGGAACAAAACAATAGCCTACAGACTGGGAAAAGGTCTTCACTGACCCTAAATCTGACAAAGTGGTAATATTGAAAATATATATATACAGAACTCAGGACATTAAAAACCACCAAATAAAATAACCCAATATTAAAAAGGGATATAGAACTAGACAGAGAATTTTCAACAGAGGAATATTGAATGGCTGAGAAACATTTAAAGAATTGTTCAATGTCCTTAGTTATCAGAGAAAGACAAATCAAAATTACTCTGAGATTCCATCTTACACTTAAGATTAAAACCTCAAGCAGCAGCCATGCTGGTGAGGATGTGGAGAAATGGGAATACTCCTCCATTGCTGGTGAGAGTGTAGATTTCTACAACCTCTTTGGGAATCAGTTTGGCACTTTCTCAGAAAATTGGGACTAGGCTACTTCAAATCCAGCTAAACCACACTGGGGTATTATCTGAAAGATGCTCCACCATATAACAAGGACATTTGCTCAACTAGGTTCATTAAAGATTTATTCTTAATAACCAAAATCTAGAAACAACCTAGATGTCCCTCAACTAAAGAATGGATAAAAAACAAAACAAAACAAAACAAAAAAATACGGCACATTTATACAATGGAATAATATTCTGCCATTAAAAACAAGGAAATCTTGAATTTTGCAGGCAAATGAATTGAACTAGAAACATCCTGAGTGAAGTTACCCAGACCCAGAAAGACACACATGGTATATCCTCCCTTGTAAGTGGATAATAGCCCAACACACATGTCTCCTGAGGTATTCTCCCCAGAGGAGGACTGGGTCAGATCTTGAGACTCAAAGCCAGACCTTAGGCAGAGCACTGAGAGTCGTATGGAAGACTGAGGGTATTGAAGGAGTGCCCGGGGCTCCACAGGAAGACCATCAAGGCAGGTGAACCTGGGGACAGGGGCTGCTGCACTGTCTGATGCAACAAATAAGGACAATGTACGTAGAGAACCTAGACCTCCATTCAGATTTAGCCAATAGGCAGCTGACTCTGCAAGTGGGTGGGGTGATGGGGGGGTATATCTTACCCTCTTGCAGAGGTTTGTGATGAAGGCTGTCCTGATGAGACCTGATAGGCTGTGGGGTAGGAGGGCGCTCCCCTTTCACAGGTCTAGGGGAGAAGGATAGGGAAGAATGTGGAGGGAGTGTGGGAACAGGAAGATAAGAGCAAGGGCATTACATTTGGGGTGTAGTGTGGATAAATTGTAATAAATAAAATATATAAAAATAAAGTGCATTTAATAAAGCAAACCTTTAGACTTTACCATTTATAAAATAAAGATTAAAAACCCTTTCCCTAAGAACAGTAATATAGCCAGATGTTGACTCTCATTAGATTATTCATCTAGTCAATCAAAGCTGTAAAACTGAAAGTAAAGCTAATAGATGAGAAATGACCCAAAGCCCAAATAGGTTTGGAAAAGGACACAATAGTCTATATTGAAATACCATTTTCCAGCAAACACCTTCTGTAATTAATAAATGGATTTGGAAATGTTATAAAAATACAAAATCGTTCTCAATTAATAATTAAATTTTTAAAACAAGAATACACTAATGATCTTAGAACAAAGGTTTTACTAGTATTTCATCATATTAAAAAAGATGTTCAATCACATTAAATATTTATAGAATATGATTGAAAGCTGAAATTTTAAAATGATCACGAGAGTAATAAAAAATATGGTCTTAATAAATGGAGAAATGCATCTTAGTCATTGATTGAAGTCTCACTATAATAAACAGGCCGGTCACTCACTGAGTTAGACTCTTAATGTAATTCCCGCCATATCGGCATAAGTTTTGTCTAAGCGCAGACAAGCTTGTTCTATAATCTATGTGGAAAGTCACAGGCTATAAAGGAATTAAAATAGTCGTGAAAAGTGAGACTATGGTGATTAGAATCACTCTTCCTAACTCTAAGGCTTCTATAAAACTGATATCATCATGAGAGCCACAGAGTGGAGGAGAATAGAGTAATTCAGCAGCAAGAACCCAGTTATGGCCACTTGACTGCAGTGGAGAATGCAATAGAGAAATCATGAGGGTTTTTTTTTGTTGTTGTTGTTGTTGTTGTTTTTTTTTTGCAACAAATGTTGCTTCAGTTTCCATACCCATGAAAATAAACTTAAATTTAAGGCCTACCACTATTAAAATTAACCCAAATGCTTACACTTTCGATCTTATAAAACAGTTACAAAGAAAATAGAAAACCTTTAAGCATCTAAATTCAGCAAAGTGTTTAGATGATACTAACTGTGTTACTAATAATGGATTGGTCAATCAATTATACCTCCTAAAAGTTTAAGTGCTCTCATTTTGTAAATGCCAAGGTTTTAAAGACAAAGATATTACAAAAGGGCTGTGAAAATATTTTCTAATATATAAAAGAATATATACACTGATACTAGTTCAGGAAGAAGGACATTTTATGTCCATAGTAAGCTTGCTGTGTTTAAGTTTGCTCATTTTTCCGTAGGAAAATTCTGATAACAATCAAAATAGCATTTTATTTAGTGTAGTTTAGTTAAGGAGCCTACTGTGCTCATACCAGTACTAGCAAAGAAATCTTGCTGCAACTCAGATGAGTCTCTAAAGAATTACACTGGATGAAAAAGCAGTAACTAAGAATTACATACCACAACACTACATTTCTGTAAAATTCTTCAAATTGCAAACCATAGGACAAGGAAACACTTTAGTTTTTGCTTTGAATTGAAAATGAGGAAGTTGTTTGAAAATGGGTGAAGCTGGCAAGGAGAGAGCAATAACACTTACAATTAGAGTAGTTACCACGGTGGCAGGGCTGCACGAACCTAAGCAGGTGCCAAAAACTATATGCACCATAATTTTTATGCATACTCTTCATATGCGTAAATGAACTGAAATGGAACAGGAAAAATCTAACTATCATTGATGGCTTGCAGAAGTGCCTGTAACTTCCTTACACTATTAAACTTTAAGGTTATAAAATAATACCTAAGGGGAAGAATTAGACACAAAACATTACAGAGATATCTCTCTATCTCTCTCTCTCTCTCTGAGATTTTTGGAACAATGTGGGAATACACAATGACCTAAATAAAGTTGAATTACAATATTAACGCTAAGTGTTAGAACTCCTTCTTAGCAAGAACAAGAAATGTTGGTTGAGTTTCTTGCACTACCTGTGTGACATCCTGTTTGCCATTTTTGGCTATTCAACAATCTAAGCTTTCATGACAATTCAATACCTGTATGTCTAGAAGAAAGTATCAGATGTTCAGACCATATGTGTTCAGAAATGCTGCAAAAGGAGATTAAGTGAAAGAACAAACAGCAACATTCTCTTAGCACTCATTTTACTCTGTGAAATATTTTGAGACCTGTTATGTGGGGATAGAAAACACTTACATATTTGTTGGATATAAACTGAAAATTTATACTTGCAAGTTAATCATGATTTATTTCAGAAAATTGTCTAGATGTTTTCATTGGGACTCATTAGCATAAGAGAAGTAAACCTACAATGTGTATACAATAACTGATACCAGATAATTGTTTCTGTGATATAAATTAATTTGTGATAGGAATGAATTATCAAATATACACAACTTTCTCTGTGAAAAAAGTGGGAACCATATTTTGCTCCTTTTTCTGGCCTCTTATTAAAAGGGAAAATTGTGTGACAAAATTCCACATACATAACATATAATAAATAGAAGAGAAGACAAACTCTGCTGTCATAGAATTCCTGACTGGTGGTTTTACTGTGATGACTTTTAGGTCAACACATGTCAGATTCACTTTTAGCTCCCATTTAAACCTCCATATTTGAAGATACATTTTTTTTCAGGCAAGAAGTTACTTTGGTTTTGATTACTGTCCTTTTTTCATTCTCAAGTCTTTATCAACAAACATGTATAAATCTTAGAGTTGAGTACAAGGTGGAATGGCCTGTCTTCTCTAGATCAGTTATTCTTACTTTGTAGGTCCTGACTCCTTTTGAGGATCAGACAACCCTTTCACAGGGGTCTCCCAAGGCCACCAGAAAGCACAGATATTTACACTACTTTTCATAACAATAGCATAATTGCAGTTATGGGGTAGCAAAACACTAATTGTTTTTATGTTTGGGTATAACCACAACATGAGCGTCATAGCATTAGGAAGGTTAAGAACCACTGCTCTAGGTCCTCTGCTAATAAGAAACAGTCAAGTTGTACTAATGAGTATCCAAAGTATAGTTTCCTATCAGTTGCTACTTTATGACTCTGGACAAATAGAAGAAAAAAACTAAGGCTGGTTGACTGATTAGACTGTATGTACTGTAGAAACACTGAATTTTTTTTCATTTCCAGAGGCTAATTACCTTATTTAGACTAGGTCTGGCCCTGTGAAACTGCTCTACTTTGTCCACTCTTTATATGAATTAACTTCTCCTTCTCCTTCTCCTTCTCCTTCGCTTTCTTCTTCTTCTTCTTCTTCTTCTTCTTCTTCTTCTTCTTATTATTATTATTATTATTATTATTATTATTATTATTATTATTATTATTATTATTATTATTATTTTCTTCTGCAGACACACAGTTTCTCTGTGTAGTCTTGGATGAACAGGCTGTCTTGAACTCAAAGAGATCAGCCTGCCTCTACCTCCATGAGTGCTGAGATTACAGGTGTGCACCACCATGCCCTGTTGAATTACTATCTTCTAACTAACGATAACAACCTTTTGGAATGTATTCCCTTAGCAGACAAAAGGCTTCTATGAACCCAAAAGTTACATGTGCCATATGATAGCATTTTAGGTCTATGGCAAAGCTTCTGACATCTTGATGTAACTGTCTTTTTTGTGTACCCATAAATGTATTTTAAATGTGCCTCGATTCATGAAATTATATGTTCTGTAAAACTATAAGATCTCATGGAACTTCTACTTTGAAACATGCAGTTTAAGGTTGCCTATATCTGTATTCTTGGGCCACAGTCACTCTAAATTGTTACAGAGTAAATTATCTTTTATTCTCATTAAGACAGGAGCTATAGTTTTCGCATTCATTGTATTTCAAATCAAATTATGAGGAGCAGCAAACTTTACATTTTCCAGGTTCAGGACACACAGTATATTAGCAGGAAGACAAGTAAAGAGAATAGTTTTCAGGCTTATATTGGAAACTTCATGATTCCTGAAATTTTGTGTATAGATACAGAAGGAGATAAGTATCTTGTGGGGTTTTTTTTTGTGGGTGTCACTTGAATGAACAGTCATTTCTTCAGTCACCCAGGCTACTCTGGAGAAGTAACATGGGTCACTGGAATCTTCTAGAATGTCGGTGTTGTCAACCAGAACTGAAAAGTCCTGCATAAAATCAGTGATCCGTGTTGTGTTGGGTTTTCTTAAAAGGATATTGTTAGCTTCAGTAATGCAGAGGGAGAATAACTCGGGGAAGCCGGGTTGCAAAGAATCAAAACTAAATGGGTATTCTCGACTCCTGACTCTACTGTCAGGAAAGAGAGCCTCAGAGACAATTACAACATGGAAGCTGCATAACAAGGAAAGAAACTTAACCCAGAAAAAAAAAAACATGAATATCTGTGACTATGCAGTCTCAGGGGAAAAAAAAAAAAAGATTCTTAAGTAGAGAAAAATCAGACACATAAATACATGGATAAGATACGGACAATCAAATCACATTTAATACGCATGACAATGACTATATTAATACACTTTAGTTATAAGAAGAAGTGTTTTCAAATGATGTATGGGCTACTCTTTAACAACACATTTAAAAACATCTATCGTACATGAGAGCCATTTCTTCCTGCCATCAAAGAAAATTAACCTGATTTGCGAAAGGCAGTATCAGAATTTATGAAGAAACATAAAATTAAATGTTGCTGTTCTCAAAGAACACATACAGTCCTAATTAAAGCATATACTAATACTGTGCGAGAGGTGACCCCATGCTTACCCAATTAGAACAGAGAAATTCAAGGGAACTCCCGAGAAGCTTCACATATCCTTTCTATTGCAGTTTTACTATGAAATTATCCTTTCCTTATATTCTATAACATTTCATGTACTTGAAATGAAGAATGGTGTTTGATGAGCACAAAGAAAACTGGCAGAGGCTGCCGACTCTCAATTAAGCTCAGTCTATCATGGCCACAGGCTCAGGCACTCACACCTAGGTTCCGTGCTTTTCCTCTCTCTGTGCTGAGTCACAGATACCACAGGAAAGCTGGCTATACCACAAAGTGGGCAGCATCTCATCAGAGTTGAGTCACTCCATTACCTGATTTTTTTTTTTATGTGATCTACTATAAACCCAGAACCATATACTATAGATATTATTTCCTATTGGTGTCTTCAAATTTTCAATACTTAGATCTCAACATGTGATCTGTTTACAAACATCTGTATGGACGCTGATTATTGAAGTTTTATTTCCCATTACAAAGTGGTCTGCTTAAGTAAAATTTATAGATTATTTTAAAAACAGCAGACATTGACAAATGAAGTTAATATGGCCATGTAATTATACATTGAATATATGATTCTCCACTAATTATGAAACTACAATTTGAACACATTAATAAATTAACTTAATTATATTAGGTAATTAAATTCCATAGTTAAAATAATTAGTACATTGTTCATGTAACAAAATGTTTAGCACTTGTTTCTGTTTTAACCCTCACTCCCCCAGTGCAAGGGATCTTTTTAAATCATAGAAAACAATGTTACCTCTAAAAGGAAGAATTCCAGGTAGCCTTCATCCTTGTCTTTAGAAAAAAGTACAAACTTTTGGCAAATAATTTCTCTCTTGGCACCTCATTATCTCAAATAAAGAAAAGGAAGTTTGGAATGGTTAGCGTTTGATGCCTTGGTGTGTGTGTGGACACTGGGTTACTATTAGAAAGACATGTGATTGGCACTGGCTCCTTTTTGAGAAGACTCAGTGTGCCAATCCCTGGTCCCATACCCTCAGGTAGAACATTCCAGTCGGTATGGTGATAGGACAGGTTCTCACCTCCTCCAGACAGGAAGCAAGGACAACAGGTAAGAAGACACTAGGGGCAACATTCCCTAAGCTCCTGTCCCAGGGCCTACAGAAGCCATCTAAGCAAGCCTCTTAAAGTGCCCAGAACTTTAAAAATCATTATGATCCTTTACAGAAATATGTTTGAAAACATGCAACTGTTGAGCACATTTCAGGGTAAAACATAGTGTTTTGTAAAGTTTGGATAATTTAGTAAATTGAAAACACTTCATAGCTATTCAAACAAATTGCTATGAATAGCACCATGTTGTCATTCAGTTGTTTTAGTTCCTCTCATACTTATTAATAGGACCAGTTTTTATAGAAATGTTGTATTGTTGGCCACAATGATCTACCTCAGCTCACTGTGAATAGCAGTATAAGAAGGTGTGCCAACCATGATAATCCTTGTGAAGGTATCTTAAAAACACAAAAAGTGGAATTTCCACATGATCCAGCTATCTTTTTCTAGAACATACACAAAGAATATTTGACTTCTGCATGCTTGCACATGCATGATCATTGCTGCAATACAATAGCCAGTTAGCTGAAGGAGCATGTGTGTAAATCAACTTACTCATTGATCATGAAAATTTGTAACATATAGACAAAATTGAACTTTATTCATTTATCCAAAATGAAGTTATAAAATCTTTATTAAAATTTATACTAAGTGAGGTAAGCAAAGCTCACAAACACATGCACTATATCCTTTCATTGTATATACAGATGCAAATTCCAATCTTTATATACACATGTTTATGATTGAGCGTTTCGGGAACAAGAAAGAATCCATGCAGCAGGAAATTTTCTTTTCTTTCCTTTTCTTTTTTGTCTGTGAAGAAAGCCATAGAGTGCGCGGGCACAACCTCCCTGTCCTATGCAGGAGACATTATCTCAGAACAATTGTCCTCGTCCTCAGGTTCTTATAACTTTCTGCCTTTTCTTTCCCAATCCCTGAGCCTTTCATGTGGGAATTGCACAATAAGTGGTCCACTCGGGCCAGGGCACCACCCACTGTTACTTACTTTCTTTATTTTGACCATCTGTGAATCTGATAACCACCATTGCTGAAATGGGAATATTATTTTATGAAGTGTGAAAGAAGCACTTATCTATGGGTACAAGGAAGAATATTTAGAAGCCAGTAGGAAACTGTATTACTTTACCAATATGGTAGTTGTAAGTTCTCCTTTAGGGCCCATGACATTCCCAATAACAGCTTACTGGCTAAGCATACAGTATTTGTTGTGGGGACCCATGACAAATTCTGCCGTGTCAGAAATCCTGTGCTTAGGCTGTATGCTGTGACCTTCGAGTTGCTGACCTTTACCTCACCAGGAAGTCTTGTGTTCTAGGCTATCTTTGGACTATTTACCTTTGAAAGAAGTAGAGAAGTCTCAACTCGGAACCACCCAGGGGATCTAGGAAGTTCTTACAAGGAACTACTCAGAGAACTAGGAAGTTCTACAGGGAGCGATTTAGGCTGAGGCTAGGGTGAGTGAGATTAGAATAGAGCCTATTGACCTTGCTCTATATATGGTCCTGCTAGTCAGCAATAAAGTGAATCTTGATCAGAAATGTCCTGACTTGACTCTTTATTTCTCGCGTCTCTGTACCCAACTTTCAATCCCCGTTCCCTCTTTCAGGTGAACCCTGATTCTATTTTTCCCGCAGGCTGGGAACCGACAATTTGTCATGAATTACCTGCAGTTAAGTGAACTATATGTCCAATTAGAAAGATATTGCCTACCCCAAATTAAAAGTGTCACTATTGTGCTATTAAGGACATCTTGCCTATACTGTCATTATAGTGGTTCATGGGATTTACAAATGGGTAAGACTATTAATATAGAGCCACTGCACATAAATGATAGCATCTTTGGCATAGGAAGGGATTTTGCACATCACTAAAAAGGGGAAACATAAATACCAAGCCAACTAAAATCCCATTGATCTACAATGGTGTCCTTGCCTGTTACACATGCTAGAGTAATGATGACACAAAGCTTGTGGAGTAATCAAACAATATCTGTTGGATTTAAGGCCTATTTCAAAAGGTGGAATCCATACCCCACACTGCTTATGTGTCCAAGAGCCAGAGATAAAATAGCCTAAGAATCTAGGATTAACACCACTTTTCCAAAAATAAAAATGTAGCGATGAAATAACTCTTAATGATATTATGCTATACTCATAGATTAAGTGCCATATTCAGCCATCATCATCAGGGAAGCCCCCTTACGCAGTAGTTGGGAAAAAATACAGAGACCCACAGACAGATAATATGCAGAGTGTAAGACACCATGAAACACTCAGTGGTAAATAGGAAGACTTCATCATCAAATCCCACCTGTTGGAGGTTGGTCTGATGTGTTTTGATGATGATTGGTACTTGCTATCTCTGTACTCCAAGGTGACTATGTAACCTTGCCTAAGGAACTTCCTGTTTGACCAATAAAAGGCCATCACAACTGGCAGGCCAAATAGGAAAGGCATGGCTAAGATTCTCTGGGCTTGTGGGGAGGGAGAGAGAATCTTAGTAGAGAGAGGAGCAAGGGAGAAAAGCAGAAGGAGGAGGCCACACTATGGGTTAGATAAAGGAAGAAGCACATGGCCAGCGTGGGTGGAGGGTTTTGCCCAGGTGAAGAGCATTACCCAGTATTTGGGATTATGGATGGGATGCAGCAGATGGCATGGGAAACTGCCCCAAAATGGGATGTAGTTTAGGGGATTAATAGCTGCCCTGCCCCAGGTTAACTAAGGCTTTTTAAAAACATAACGGCTGTCTGTTTCTTGATGGTTGCTAGCCGTAATAATAATTACAGGGCCAATAATAGACATTATTAGGCAATACTGCTAAAATAAACACAACACCCTCATCACAGATCTCACAAAACCCTGCTGAGGAGTAAGAAGAAAGAGTATAAGAGCCATGGAGGCTAGAGAATACCAAGAAAAACAAGCCCTCTAAATCCACATGAACAAATCTGATATAAATTCAGAGACTGAGACAGCAAGCATAGGCCTGCACAGGTCTTCCCCAGGCCCTCTGTGTTTGTATTTTGGCTTATGGTTTAGTGCTTTTATGTGATTCCAGAGTGTAAGGATGAGTGGACCTACGATGCCTGTGCCTTCTCTTATGATCTTTCTTACAATTTTGTCTTGTCCAATTTCAATATGATAGAAGATAGCTTTTGCTTTATCTTATAGTATATTTTGTGATATCTACAAAATATGAATGAACAAATGAATGAAAACCTAAGCTCTAAGGTAAAGGTTAACAACTGAATTGTTGTTTATACATGCTGGGAGAGGGAATATCAGTTTTCTCCCATGGAGGGATACTGGTTACGTCAACCACCCCGCAGCAGGCCTCTTGTTCAGGAGCAGTTGACCAACATATAATTGACTCCACAATAATTTTGTGTGTGTGCCTTTATCTGATTGCAGACTGGTGTGCAGACTGTTTGTACTTTGATCATATCATCTCTGCCAAGTCCTTTCAGATCCTCCCCCTATCCCTACACACTCATCTTTAAGTTTTTTCTCAATTAAATAAATAAACAACAAAAAATACATCCCTCCAAAAAATAACAAAATCATATTCAAAAAGAAAACCAAAACACCAACAACAAAAACAAATACTAAAATATAATAAAAGTTACAATAAGATTTTAAATTTTTTCACGAGATAAGCTAAGTTAGGTAGTTGGCAGCAATATTATAATAATGATTTTTATGTAATTGGTAATCAGGCTAATGGATGACTAGCTCTTTGGAATAAGGAGTTTCTACACTTTCAAGGCCCCCAACACACCCATGATGAGAACACTCTTGTGGAATGGTACTGACTTTTTGGTTCAGTCTTGTGGGTCTTTGAGCACATCACATGTTTTGAGTGTTTTTATTTAAGAGTTGGTTTTTTGTAGTATTCCTCTAAGATTCAAAAGAAGAAATATTTTATACCAAAGTAAGTCACACGGAAGGCCACAAGTGCATACTACAAAACATAATGAATCCAGTGTCTTGAATTCGAGATCCACATTTTATTTATACAACTAAATTATCAGATGATTTATCCCCTGGATAGTCTTTTTCATCTTCTGGACTATAGAACTTGGTACTGAAGAAAAAAGAGTTTTTATATTTAAGCTTAAGAAGTTCAAATGCACTATTTAATGTTAATTTAATATGGATATTAATTTCTATGAAATCAGTACTTAGAGTATTTATAGATGGAGAAATGTGAGATAAAGCAAGGACAAGCAGGCTAACATGAAAAGTTGCCAAAGACGAAAGAGGTATAAATGCCATACCACATTATATATAAGACTGAGTGGGCTGAGTATGAACCATGCAAAAAGTAAAAGCACATCCATAACTAGACAGATGGTATAGACAAGGGACATACGCACGCACACACGTACACACATGCACACACACACACGCACGCACACACAGACACAAACATACACACACATATACAATAAACAGAACACACAAAGATATAAAGCACACATATGCACTCGTATACACAAACACAAACCTATACACAAAGACACATACAAAGACATATACACATGCACATGTAATCTGTATTGTGTAGACTAAAAGTAGTTGTATGATAAAATTGACTCTAAGTGATTATATATTCTCCTGAGACTTGATACCCTATAAGCATATACAGGGGGAGGAGGTCCCCCTCAGTCACAGTCATAGGGAAAGGGAGTAAGGGGAAAATGGGAGGGAGGGAGGAATGGGAGGATACAAGGGATGTGATAACCACTGAGATGTAATATGAATAAATTAATTAAAAAAGTTAAAAAAAAAACAATAATTTCATGAAGCTGAAATAGTAAGTGCTTTTCAATGTTTATGGCAATAATTTTCAGAATATGAGATTTCTTTCATGACTACACTTTGATAATAAACTATTTATATATCATAAAGACATAAAAGACTAAAGTTGAACAGTTGTAATACTTATTTATTAGTTCCAAGACACTTTAATACACCTCTTTGTGGAAACCACACTGGAGAGCATGATTTCCCAAAGGGTCCTCACCCACTGTCAGTATCACCCTTTATGCAGATCTGTGTTTTGATCAATATTCAACATTGCCATTGTTTCTGTGTTATGAAATTTTGCTCATATTTTTATAGCTATCATTTTTTATCATCTTCCATATAAAGTTTCTCCCACCCCATGAGATTAACTGCAACATCTGGCCCGATGTTGTACTTAATATGGAAGGGATAAATGCATGCTAAATTTATAGGTTGATCACTAAATCAACTTGTTTATGATACGACTCGAATGCTTTAAACATTGTGTTGTTATGTGTTTGTATTTTCATACTATTTCCAATAAGCTGTGAACATACTGAGGGCTGAGATGATGGGCACTTCATCAGTTTGTTTCCTTCCCCCTTATCAATGTCCAGCATAGTTTTTCAGAAATTCCTGTTAGGCTGGTAAGAGCTCTGCTTTATGTTTACTACCATTCTGTTTAACTCAGAAACTATCTTATTCTAAAATTCTGGGATCTGTGCTTTTGTAACTTATTGTTTTTACTTTAGAAGATGCTATAAATTTAAAAAAATTGTGACTAACTAAGGTGGATATAATCTGGCCACATAGCAGATATTCTTTCTACTCTAAAATTTTGAAAATTTTTAGCAAATGACTTGTTAAGGCAAGTAGGAATCTAGTTACCTATGATACATATAATATACTTACACACATATACTTACATATATATGTACTTACACACACACATATATATAAATTTTACACCATCCTTACTGGTCAAATTATCTAACACAAAATGCTCAGATTTCCAAGTATACTATTTCAAATATTGTATTATCAATCAATCAATCAATATATCTTTACGTATCTTTCACCTATATTGTTAACATCTATGTATCTATTTATCTATTTATGTGTCTATGTATCTATCATCTATGTATCTATCATCATCTATGTGTCTATCATCTATGTATCTATCATCTATGTGTCTAT
>OU015756.1:83315306-83353906 GCA_907169655.1 Acomys percivali
TCTATGTATCTATCATCTATGTATCTATCATCTATGCATCTATCATCTATGTATCTATCATCTATGTGTCTATCATCTATGTATCTATCATCTATGTATCTATCACCTATGTGTCTATCATCTATGTATCTATCATCTATGTGTCTATCATCTATGTGTCTATCATCTATGTATCTATCATCTATGTGTCTATCATCTATGTATCTATCATCTATGTATCTATCATCTATGTATCATCTATCATCTATGTGTCTATCATCTATCTACCTTCCTCCCTGCTTACATTCCTCTGCATTTCCTTTGGTCTGTTAATGACTATAGAAGCCATTTTTAAAAGAAATACTTCAGAATTCAGTTTACGATTGAAAGAAAAGTTAGCCGCTGTCACTTTCAGTTTTATTCCTGTTATGGTACCTCAGTGTTCTTTCTCTCTGAACATCATTTCTAGTAGATTATCAGTGCTCTGTTCTTGTTCATGCATTTGTTGTTTCCTTAACACACTTCTACGAAAAGCATTTTCTAGCTCTAGCAAAATATTGAACTTTTGTTATACTGTATTTAGGATGGAAAACAGGCTTATTTTAAAAATTAAATCTAATCAGTTTAGTGAGATCTTGAATCCTTACCTATCAGCATAATCTTCTGTGTTCATATTGTTCTTTCTCTTTGATTTCATAATTGTCTCTGATGTGACAAATAGATCTAGAGGTACTATTTGGATTTCTTATATCATATAATAACTCTGCATATAGGAGAATATCTAAAGTTGGAAATAATTTCAAATATAATGAAAGTATTGTATTTAAGGAAAAAGTTATATATGATATCTTTTCTCTCTTCTGTTGTAGTCATTATCACTTTTGTTTTTATACTTTAAAACAATTACAATTAGAATGCCATGTTGTTATTAGCTGTTTACATTTGGACAATAAAATTCTTTCTTTAAAATAATGTTTATGGGGATAGAGAGATGGCTCAGAGGTTAAGGGTGCTATTGAAGAGGACCCAGGCTTGATTCTCAGCACCCATACAGTGGACCACAGCCACCTGTAGTGTGTTCTAGAATATTTCATGTCCTCTTCTGTCTTCCACACATATGAAACACATACATGATTAATATACATACATTCAGGCAAAACTTTCATTCAACAAAAATGTACAAGGCAGAAAAAATTTTATATATGTGTATATACATATACATATATATATATATGGTATTTGACATTTACATATCGAATTTTATTCTCTTTTAGATGTTCTGAAGTATCAACAGTAAATACATTTTATATTATTTTATCAAAACATATGTGTCATTCATTTTTTCTTATCTATATTTTATTTATTTATTTTTGTTTGTTTGTTTGTTTGTTTGGTCTCCTGAGACAGAGTCTCTCTGTGTAGACTTGGCTGTCCTGGACTCGCTTTGTAGACCAGGCTGGGCTTGAACTCACAGTGATCTGCTTGCCTTTGCCTCCTGAGTGCTGGGATTAAAGGCTTGTGCCACCATGCCTGGAAACATTTTTAATTTTTTAAAGACAACTTGCTTCTAACACAGTATCAACCCTGTCTGTTATAGTGTGCTAGCCATATTTGAGTCTCTTGTATGTACATGTTTAATAGCTTATTTGTAAGATGACCAAGTTGAATTGGATTATGACTTGGAATATTGTCATATGATATCATAAATTATCAATCACAAAGCAAATTGACATAAACAAAATAGAGACTGTAGAATAGATAAAGCATATTTTGTTCTTAATTAGTAGAGTAAACATAGATCCCTGCTGGTTAAAATGTACATACAGTCTTGCTGGCGTTGGTGTTAAGGTATTTGAAAATACAAAAGTAAACTGAAAACTCAGGTATGGTTTGAATCAATAATGAAATGTGGCTTCCACATACCAAAGACTATTAAGAAATGGATTTATATCTTATGCTTTAACACTTATGACATGATAAAATATACTATCTTGTATAAACTTTGTAGATGGTTTAGGTGCTTTTGTCCCAAAAGCTGATTTGAGAACAAAATCAAAGTCTTCTACATTATAGTTACCTCTTTCAATTATCATTATCTTCAAACTTGAGATTCAGTGAATTTATTTCATAAATAATTAGTATTTATAGACAAAGCTAGAAAAAATTCTAATACCTGATGTCATTAGCTGTGACCCCCCCCCCTTCTTTTGAGTAAAACACAATGAAAACGTTATGTGAATTCATTGACTGGAAAAAAGAGGGCACCTTGAAGTTTTGATCTCTAAAGCTGACTTTCAAGAGCAGCTCAACTAGATGGTAAACTGTGATTACTCCTTACTTGAGAAATTAAAGTGTATTTACTGGTTTTTGAATGTGACATGTGGTACATTTCTTTCTTTTGATTTTATTTATTTTCTTCTCCTAATATTTGTTTCATATTAAGTAAGTAGATTGTTTTGTTTTGTGTTTTTTAACCACACTATGAGGAGCCATGAGATGGCTCTGAGGTGAAACTGCACAGTTCAAAACCCTAAGTTCAAAATCTAGAAAGCATGAAGTGGTAAGGAAAAAAGAAAAAGGACACTGGACAGTTGAACTTTGACCTCCATAAAGTATTTCTGAACTGAGTGTAGCACATTTGCAAATACTTAAAATAAGTTTATCAAGGATTTAGTTTTCATGCATGAAACTATTGAACTAATTTTAATTTCATAGTTTTTACTTTAAGCTATATCTTTTGATTTCAGAATAAAATTTAGTAAATGTAATAAAAATGTGTATAAAACACAAAACAACACATTGTGAACAAAATACTGTTGGTGATTTTTAAAAAAATTTTTAATTAATTTATTCATATTACATCTCAATTGTTAGCCCATCCCTTGTATCCTCCCTTTCTTTCCTCCCTCCCGCTTCCCCCTCTACTCCCTTCCCCTATGTCTGTGACTGAGGGGGACCTCCTCCCCCTGTATATGCTCCTAGGGTATCGAGTCTCTTCTTGGTGACTTATTATCTTTCCTCTGAGTGCCACCAGGCCTCCCCATCCAAGGGACATGGTCCAATATGGGGCACCAGAGTTTGTGTGAAAGTCAGATCTCCTTCTCCACTTAACGGTGGAGAATGTCCTGTCCATCGGCTAGACTGGGTAGGGGTTCGAAGTTTACTGCCTATATTTTCCTTGGCTGGTGCCATAGTTTGAGGAGGACCGCAGGGCCCAGACCTGCCTGTAGCTTTCCAGGACCCTCTGGATCCTTCTATTTCCTCATTCTCCCAGGCTTCTCACCCCTAAAGTCTCAATAGGATTTCCTCCCTTCTGACCCACTTTCCTGGTAGGTAAAGTTTTTCATGGGGGCGTACCCCTTGGACTAGTGTCTCGATATAAGTGAGTATATACCATTTGACTCTTTTTGCTTCTGAGTGAACTCACTCATTATGATAATTTCTAGTTCAATCCATTTGTGCACAAATTTCGGGAATTCCTTGTCTTTAATAGCTGAGTAGTATTCCATAGTGTATATGTACCACAGTTTCTTTATCCATTATTCTACTTAGGGACATGTAGGCTGTTTCCATGTTCTGGCTATTATAAATAAGGCAGCTATGAACATGGTTGAGCATATGTCCCTGTTGTGTGGTAGTGCATCTGCTGGGTATATTCCAAGGAGTGGAATAGCTGAGTCTTGAGGAAGCCCTATTCCCATTTTTCTGAGAAAGCGCCAGATGGATTTCCGAAGTGGTTGTACTAGTTTGCATTCCCACCAGCAATGAAGGAGTGTTCCTCTCTCTCCACATCCTCGCCAGCATGTGGTGACAGTTGAGTTATTGATCTTAGCCATTCTGATGGGTGTAAGATGGAATCTCAGTGTTGTTTTGATTTGCATTTCTCTGATGACTAAGGAGGTCGAGCATTTCTTTAAGTGTTTCTCCACTATTAGATATTCCTCTGTTTAGTTCTGAGCCCCATTTCTCTATTGGGTTATTTGGTTTGGTGGTGTTTAAATTCTTGAGTTCTTCATATATTTTGTATATTAGACCTTTGTCAGATGAAGGGTTGGTAAAGATCTTTTCCCAGTCTGTAGGCTGTCGCTTTGTTCTCTTGACAGTGTCATCTGCCTTACAGAAGCTTCTCAGCGTCATGAGGTCCCATTTATTAATTGTTGATGTTAAGGTCTCGGCTGTTGGTGTTCTGTTCAGGAAGTTGTCTCCTGTACCTATGTGTTCCAGACTCTTCCCCACTTTTTCCTCTAATTGGGTTAATGTCTCTGGTTTTAGCTTGAGGTCTTTAATCCACTTGGACTTGATTTTTGTGCATGGTGACACATAGGGGTCTAATTGCATTTTTCTACATGTAGACAGCTGATAAACACCTTCAGCAAATTGGCAGGATACCAAATAAACTCAAAAAAGTCAGTAGCTTTCCTATATACAAATGATAAACAGGCAGAGGAAGAAATTAGGAAAATTACTCCCTTCACAATAGCCACAAGCAATATAAAATATCTAGGAATAACCCTAACCAAGCAAGTGAAGGACTTATTTGAAAAAAATTTTAAATCTCTGAAGAAAGAGATTGAAAATGATATCAGAAGATGGTGGGATCTACCTTGTTCGTGGTCTGGGAGAATTAACATAGTAAAAATGGCCATTTTACCAAAAGCAATTTACAGATTCAATGCAATCCCTATCAGAATACCTACAAAATATTTTGAAGATATTGAAAGATCAATTCTCAACTTCATATGGAGAAACAAAAAGCCCAGAATAGCAAAAACAATCCTAAACAATAAAAAATCCTCTGGAGGAATCTCTATACCTGATCTCAAGCTGTACTATAGAGCAACAGTAATTAAAACAGCATGGTACTGGCACAGCAATAGGCTAGTGGATCAATGGAATCGAACTGAAGACCCAGAGATGAATCCGCACACATTTGGTCACTTGATTTTTGACAAAGAAGCCAAATCCATTCAATGAAAAAACGACAGCATCTTCAACAAATGGTGCTGGTCTAACTGGATGTCTACATGTAGAAAAATGCAATTAGACCCCTATTTGTCACCATGCACAAAAATCAAGTCCAACGTGATATTTTTAATAGTTTTCTAAATTATGCTACCATAGTTAAAGATTTATAGATGGTTTGGTAATTCTGTCACTTTAGTTAGACCCAATTAATGCTTTTCCCTCTGTAAGAAACTAGTATAGGTAAATATCTATTATGGTAAGAAAAATAATTATATGGATGAACATTTTACTAAATTACAGTCTTAGTTAAGTTTCAAGTGCACTGGTATTATATTTGATAAGCCATTGGGAATGTGGGGGTTAGATTTTAATTCTTTAACAACATCATAGTTTCATATCAGTTGTAACACACTATCTTCTGGGCATGGAATGGCCATCACTGTTTTGAATAGCCAAGAAGAGGCAGCATACTTATATTCCCTAGTGCATGAACCATGTAACTCTCATATACGGAGGCATGAGCTCACAAAACTGCACATGAGTAGCTCATAGTGTGCATAAGGTATCCTTCCCCAGGATATATAAAACAGAAACAATTTCTGGGGAAGGAGACACTTCTTCCTAAGCTGTTGACTGTAAGTCATCCATGCACTTGTAGGTAATGTTCCTGTCAATAACCTAAACCAAATTAATTAATTCAACAAGAAAGTCTTGGGATATATACTTGACATCCCCTTAGATACATTACCCAACAATATTAAATAAACAGTAAACTTAAAATATTTGCAAGGACTGGGGATATTTTTCCTAACTTCTTTAATAATTGATACACCTTACTCCCACAAATATCAATAAAACAAACAAGCCTATAACCAAAAACCAAAAAATGAAAATGAACAATTGGGAGTCCATACTTCTTGTGTTTATGTGTGAGAATAAACACGCTTAGCTAACTTTCAGTGTATGAGGAAAGAGAGGTCCCTGAGTAGATACAAGGCTCTCTGGTGTATGCTTCCTCCCTGCAAAGTCACCATGCGCACAAACATTACACTGTAAGCAGTGAATGTGCTAATTAGATGTTTGTGCGTATTGTAGCAAATGTTGGCATGCTCCCTAAAGCTAAAATACACTGACTTCTCTCATTTTCATAACATCAGAGATCAATTTTTACCAAAGAGTAGAAATAAGGAAAAGATTTGTTATAAAGCAGACATAACCATGCAACCATCACTATGCATTTAAAAAGATTCAGCAAACTTTTTTCTTTATTAAAAAGTTTTCCATGCAATGTATCCTGATTAAAGGTTCTGCTCTTTTAATCATCTCAGTTCCTCCTCATCTGGATTCAACACCCCTCTGTCTTTTATTATAAAACAAACAGGTTTCTAAGGAATATAATAAAATATTGTGGATAAGAAGTGATATTTAGAATAATATAAAGATTGTAGGCATAAAACTAGGTCTATTTCATCATCAACAATAAAATGCCTGAATGTTTAAAGAGAATAAACTTTCATATGTATTTGCTCATAATTCTTGAGTGTCAAAAGTCCATAATAAAGGTGTTATCACCCAGACACTGATTGCTGGAACCTCAAAGGGTGGAACACAGAGGGAAATGTCAAGATTTGTCTGGCCACACGATGTAAGAACTTGAAAGGGAATGCTTACCATCATCCCTGCTTTCAAAGCCTATTATTGGCCCTTCCTTTTACAAGGCCACCTAACCACATCCAGTAAATATCACATCTTAATATTGTGGCACCAAGAATAAATTTCAATATGAATTCTTGGAAAAGATAAGATTTCAAACCATAACAGTATCTGGAAACTACAAACAGAAAATAGTTTGTATGCAGTAGTACACTGCGCCTGTTTGCATCATGTTTTTCTCCATGGAGACTTTTAAAACAAAGCCAGTGTCAGAGTTTAACAAAATTCTTCTGTTGTTAGTGTATTACTGATATTTCAAGTCGGTGTATATCCATGATTCAATTTCTGCAGCTCATGCAGGGGAGAATTGCAAAAGAGAGATTGGTGACCTTCTGCTCATATAGACTGTCAGAAAGAATATGACTGTTGCCACAAAAGAGACACGGGAACAAAGCAAAAGAAAGCCAGCAAGGCAATTTACTCCTGCACAGGAGGGTGCTTAGCCATCTGAAAGTAGGAAAGGGAGCCCAGGAAGAGGAAAGTTCACTTGGTGTTTACTCCCACCCAGACAGTACCCGTGTCTCATAGCGTTGATGGAAGTTCTGCTTCAAATTCTGAAAGTCATTGCCTAATTCATAATGGGTCAGAAAGGGCAACACTGTGGTGGAGAAGAGTCTCAGGAGTGTCTGGTGGTTGAGTAAACGGATATGTATGCAAGTTTTCGCAAGATGAAAGAGGCGTATGGAGTGTTGGCTATTGATGTAGCCATCTTTGATAAAAACAAACAAACAGACAAAGGCAAAAAACAAACCAACAAAAAACTTTTCACGGACTATACAAAGTTTTGGAAGCTTATTGGACAGCTAAATTAGCTCAGAAATAAATTTCTGCCTTTTATTGTGTTTTCAGTAAAATTGCAGCAGGGTAACTTGATAGAAAGAAAGTAGGATTTTTTTTTTCTCTATTTCCCTTTGTTTGACTTAATTGTAAACAAATCCATTTTCTTCACCAATTTATGTTTCCTAACGTAGAGGGAAACTATGTGGCATGTTATTGGATCTAAGTGAGTCTTCATATGTGTGTTTTTGAATTTGCTTTCCTGCCAAAGTGTAAACAAATTGCTATTTATTCCATACAGGCAGGAGAAAGGAAGACATGGAATCCCAGGGGGAGACGTTGCCCATTTGTTCGTCAATATGGAGTGTTAACAGAATCACTAAAGTCATGTGTTGTTATTCTTGTTTGTTTTGACAATGATGCCAAGCATTCCATAAACTGCCACAATAATCACAGCATACGTTACAAATGGTTCTTCTCCTATACCTCAGAACCTTGTCCTTTGTAGTGTTCTGAATACATTTTCTTGCTTTCTACTCTGTGTAAAGTTCGTTGATCTCCTGTCACTAGTCTCTTCCCTTCTACCGTAGTGACTAGTCCTCAACCTCCATTGTGCCCTTGCGGATACAGTCTGCACTCTGTGATTGGATGATGACATGAAACCTATCCCTTGCAGAATGCTCATATTTCTCCAGTTATAATAGTTCTTTGCTCTTCAGCTTTTTATGGGTCTGGAGAGTCTGGAGGTCTGGAGACCCCTTTGCAGCCCTGTACACTCTTCAAGTGACTGTGCTTTATAAAACCTAGCTGATCTGTGGTGACTCATATAGTGTCCCAGAATCACCAGCTTCGATATAAACTGGACGTAGAATACTCATTTTTATTTCTCTATTCAGTGTGTTTTCATGTCACAAAGATAAATTTAATAAGCATTGTAGAAGAAGCACCAGTTCTTGACACAATCGGCATCTAGCTTCAGACATTCTTTGAAGTCTTTACTTGAACTCAGTAAACTATGAGTGTCGTTTTTGTAGGATACTGTTTCATTAAATACTAGAGCATTGTTCTTTAGTTAATGTCCATGTTTGTGTAATGTAAATTATTTCTCAAAAAAGATGATGGAAGTATTGCAGAGTTTTTTTTTTCTGTATTTAAATTTTTCACTCAGTTCTGAAACTAACCCAAACATAAAAATATAAATGCTGTATTACTCAGGTTCGCTAGACTCACAGAACTTATGTAATGAATATATTCAGGGATCAGTCAAAGTTATAGGTCCTGGAATGAGGCACAGGGTATGGGATACAGTTTGCTTCTATGGGGTGTGTTTTCATGCAGATTTGTGAGCAGGCCTGGGTATTTCCTTTTTAATGTAAGTAACAGTTAGAGGTATAAAATTTTATCCTAGGCCTGCCTTCATCTTATCCCATGGATTTGAGTACAATGCCCATTAATATCACTTAGTTCTAAGAATTCCTATTTTCTTGTCAACCACTCATCAGGACCAATTTTTCTGACCTGTAATGAATCCTACAATTTTTTTTCTTTTCTTTTCCAGGATGCTGCATATGAGTGAGTGTCCAAGAATAATGGCCTGTAAGCCTAGTAATACCTAACTAGCTACTTAACAAATATACAGGGGGAGGTAATCCCTCTCAGGAACAGTCATAGGGGAGGGGAATAAAGGGAAAATGGGAGGGAGGGAGGAATGAGAGGATACAAGGGAGGGGATAACCATTGAGATGTAACAAGAATAAATTAATAAAATTTTAAAAAAAGAAAAAAAAGAAAGCTAAAGAAATAAATTATCTAGGAATTAAAGGATACTCAATAATTAATATATATACTTCAAAGAAAATGATTTTATTCGGTTTATAGCTACATAGTGACCACTAGAAAAGTTAAAATGAAATAATTTTTTATGGAGTTATTTCAATAAAAATAAAAAGTCTGTGAGGAATATATTTCTAAGAGAAATGGTAAGTTAATAGGAAATATGTTTTTAAAGCTAGTAACAATTAGCTCTAGAAATTGCTAATGGAAGAATATTGGTAACATAATAAGGCTTCAAATTATGGGGCTTTACAGATTAAAAAAAGATAAATAAAAAGCCCAACTGTTGCAGAATGTGAGCTAGGCTGTTTTGTAGAGAAAGTCTCCTGTACTTGATATTTTGTGATTAGAGAACATAAATTCTAAATGGAAAAGCTACATAAAACAAAACAACAACAAAATGTGGGAAAGCTAAAACATGCCAGATTCTCATCAGGTGAATAACTTAGACACTCTGTCTTGGGGTGATGTTTTAATTGCAAAGTAGACTCATCTTCACTTCCAAATTCAAATTCAGTATTTGTACTGTGTTCTCGGAGACACGTTTATAGTCAGGTGCCTGGATAGGCACTTATAATAGTGCTGAGTTACTATTTAAAAAATTTAACTCAGAGAGACCTTCTTAAATATTTGTTATTGGCAAGGTAAACAAATCTACCATATAAATTAGTATTACTCACTCAGTGTGAAGCAAATTTTTTACTACATTATGGTAATCAAAACATTTAATACCAGTCCTTAAAACAGGTTTAAAAGAAATAACTCCAGGATCAGGTCTTGTCTTAGGACATTTATTGCTGTCTCAAAAACACTGTGACCAAAAACCAAGTTTCAGAGGACAGAGTTTATTCAGCTTACACATCCACATTACGGCTTCAACACCAAAGGAGGTCAGGAAAGGAACTCAAACAGGGCAGGAACAAGTTAGTGAGATCTGATGGAAAGGCTATGGAGGATGGCTGCTTGCTAGAACTCATTACAGGGGCCCAGGAATGGTACCACCCACCTCGAGCTGGGCACTCCCCCACTGATCACTAATTGAGAAAATGCCTTAGAGCCGAGTCTCCTGGCGGCAATCCCTCCTCAGCTGAGACTCCTCTGTCTCTGATGTCCCTAGCTTGTACCAAGTTAACTTACAAAACCAGCCAGAGCAGGTCTCTATTCTTTTCAACTTTAACAAACATAGATCCTTAGTATATCAATCTGCAGGATTATCAAAAAACTTAATCCTCAGATCCTAATAATGCTATCTTCCAGAAATAACTATATTAAAAGGATATTATAGGAGGATTGATTAAATAGTTAGAGGTTGAATAGGAATTTTAGAAAGTCTGTAATAAAATATGACATCACTTAATAATTGGAATGATAAGTAAATAAATTATTGTGCTTTAATTGGTGTTTCTTATTAAGTATTTTTTACAATATAACTTGATACAAATTATTCTTATTCAGTTTGAAATCCAACTTACATTTTTTTCCTCTGATCAATTTTCTTTTACATTGATTTTATTATTATGATTGCCAAATACTACACTGATAATTATACAATTGATTAATTGTAAAATCATATATGTGATGAAGCTATGTGTACTGCAATGGATATATTTTTGTATTCATTATTAAGAATATTAAAAAATCAATTAATTGCATAAGTGTTGGCTGTTGAAGAGCATAAATTATCTTCAGTGCAGACAGCACTGTTTACATGTAAACTAGTTAGCTCATTTGTATAGATTTGTATTGGGAAAATAATGACCTGGAGTATTAAAATAACTGAAAATATATCTATTATATATGCTTAGATATTCTTTTTTACTAAAATGTTGGGTATAGAGGTTATATAAGAAATGTTTACGTACATTTATAAGTCAACTGACATTGTTTCTTCAAAGAGTATAAATAAAAAAATGACTCACTGGAATGAAATTTTAAATAATGCAGTTCTTCTCTTTTGTTTGTTTGTTTCTTTCCTTTTTGCTTGCTTTTGTTTTTAGAGACAGGGTTTCCATGTTTCTCTGTGTACTCTTGGTTGTCCTAAGTCACTGTGTAGATGAGGCTGGCCTCAAACTCACTGAGATCTGAATGCCTCTGCCTCCCTGAGTGCTGGGATTACAGGCATGTGCCACAACACCTAACTTCCTCTTTTATTTTTATAAACATTTGTTTACCTATTTATTTATTATATGTATGTGGGTATGTGTCTGTCTCTGTGCATGTGTGTGCCTGTGTGTGCCTGTGTGTGTGTGTGTGTGTGTGTGTGTGTGTGTGTGTGTGTGTGTACTCTTACCACAGCATGCAGGTGGAGGTGAAAGGACAAACTACAACAATAGTGTTTTTGGTGCTGGAGGGGTAGCTCATAAATTAACTGAATGCCTGCTCTTGTAGAGCACCTGACTTTGGTTCCTAGCACCCATTTTTGGAATACTAAACCAATTTCTTGCCTACACAGACACTGTACTTTTATACACAAATCCATAATCAGATATACACATAAACAATATTAACATTTAAACTAATAATAAAAGAGTAATTTGTTCTTTCCTTTCACTGTAAGACAACTGGATATCAAAGCCAGGTTATCAGAGCTGGGTGGAAATATGTTTACCCACTGAGTGATCACCCTGGCTCAAGTAATGCACTTCTAAAGTGAAAAAAAAATCACTAGTGTTGTTATGTGGTTATGTATAATCTCATTAATGTACAAAGTAAAATCCAGGTAAAAAATGTTGACTTTTTTGTCTAATAATAATGTCACAAACATGAGGGCAAGTTGTAGGCGCTTTGCTTGACAAAGTTCCGGAAACCTCTGACTGCCCAGGATGATTTCAAGATAATCCAGCACAGCTGTTGAGGCTTTGCTTGACAGAGTTCTAAGATCTCCAGCTGATCACCGCTGCCCTTAAATATGATGTATGGTCTGGGTGTAATTTGTGTAAAAATCTGCCTTTTTTCCCTAAAACCGTCTTTTTCTCTTTATTTCGCAGCCCTAAGGAAATTCATACAGGGAGAACATTTTCCCACAGAGAAAGTGGAAAGAGGGCATCTGGCCAAAGCTTGAGACAATGAAAGAGTTTTTTCCTCTGGCTGTGAGCACCCAAGCAGAAACTGCATGAAAGAAAGTTAAGACCTTGACACAACAGTACCTGGCTAGTTACTGTTACCTGTAGAAAAATTTCTTTAAAATCTTTTTTGAGAGCAATACAAGGTGGGCTTGGAACATCATAATTACATTATTGTATAATAAAGGGCCCCTTGGCAATTAGTATAGGCTTGGATAGCACACCTGTTGGGTTGGGACTGGTAGTAAGTCAAGTTGTTTCTTTTTTTAATTAAAGATGGTTAACTTAAGTTACATTGCTATGACAATTTTGTAAACACAAAGGCTTTAGCCTGGGAAAATTTATGATTAAACTTTTCCAAGCATTATTTAAGAAATAATAATCAGGTTTGCTGACCATTACTCAGGAAATTGATTGATTTTTGCTGTATGCTTTATTGTAGGTTATACAGAACTTTTTTATTTCCTTGTTAGACTATTCTCTTGCTGTGTTGATTTTTGAATGCCCTATTGATTGTAAAAGATAAGAAAAATCATGATGTGATCTGTAACGAAAAAAAAATTGAACTTCACTTTAATTAAAATAGTGGGGTTGGCCCAAGGAGCATGAGACAGACAGCAAGCAAGATAGAGACAGAGACTTATAGACAGTAAGCATGTGAGAAAGACAGAAAATAAAGTTCTCCTGGGCTTTAAAACCTTCAGTTTTGCACCGCATATGCCTGGGTTTCCAGTATTTCTTTTTCCTCCATTCCTCAAACTCTCCTTAACAGCTAGTTACTATAAATTAGTTGTTCCCCAAAGATTAGTTTTCCTTAACAGCTGTTCACTGCCTACTCAATTCTCTCTTCTTTGGATCCATCAAGATTTTCTCTTCTCTTCTCTTAACTGATCCCAGAGCTGGTCTGCAGGAGCAACATAGTAACATATTTTTTCTAAGCAATCTGAGGAACAAGACATTTTATTTTCTTGAATTACCAAAGCCTCTAACTATCTCTCTAATGATTTCATGACATTTAAAGTGTAGTCGACGTAGACATGTTTTTGTTTTCATCCCAAGTGTGGGATATTAAACAGAACTGAATAAGAGTGTGTAATATTTTTTCCACTGGAAATAGGCTTGTAAGAGAACAGATGATGATTGTCCACTAGAAAAGGAACCACCTCTTGTGAGGTGAGTTGTCTTCATCAACTGATAAAAATCCTAGTTTGGATTTTAATATAGATATAGAATCCCAAAACAAGGGGCGAGGCTTTTTGGTCTTTAAAGTCAAAGGAAAATAGATTATTTTGCTTTAACTCCCATTTCCGCTCAAAATTATGATGGGTACTCCAGCACAAACTGCAGCTATCTCAAAGCTTTGAGGAATAAGGAAACTCTATGGTACTTGCTCTCCTAAAGGCCCATGGGATCTCCCCACAGATGCAAAATTAGCTTCCTACCCATGGCTTTGGTTTGTGTTGCCATAAAATAAACTAAAATTAAGTACACTAGGTTTCTTTGTTTATTTTAGTATCATTTTATTGTTTGTGAAAGCTTTTCCACATTTCTCTTTTTGTTCCCTTTCTTTATTACTCTAAGGTATTTGTTCACCAAACACTGCCCAGACAGCACAGAAGCAGCAAGCTAAGCCCTGGGACTGGAAGCTCCTCCGAGTTCAGTGACAGTGGCTTGTTGCTAGTGGAAACCAATTGTCTTCCTGTGCTGATCTCTTATGTCCTGTTTGTAATGCAGTAAAATAAAATTTACTCTCACCAAGCTTTACTTGGTGAGAAAGACCAGACTAGCCGAGTGGCCTTGGGAGTGTGCAATCTATTTGTCAGGGTTTCTTTTTGTTGTTGTTTTTCTGGTTTGTTTTGTTGTTTTTTCTTTTTGGTATTTCTTAAAAATCAGAAAATGTTGAATATTTCATGTAATTAATTCTGCTACTGACCCTATGTGTGTAACAATTTCAGTATCATTATTAACAATGAATTAAGTTAGTTTTGTCCCAGTTAAAGTAAAACAGAAACTATTAATAGAAAAAAAGCAACATATTGTTGAGCAAATTCTTCATTTCTATGAATGTTTTAAAAAGCAAAAAAATTTATAGTCTGTAGGCTGAGCTTAAATGTACAGACTACTAACACCTGGGCAGGGAACAAGGCATTAGATTCCATACAAATGACTTTATATATGCCAGAAGTGGTTTTTTAGTACTTAAAAAATTATTATGATTTATTCAGGTTATATTCTGATTGTTATCCCTTCACTTGTATCTTTTCACTCTCACCATCCCTTCCTCTGCTGGAAGTGGTTTTAAAAATCCAGGGAAACACTAATTGCTAAATGGTAAAATCTAATTTAAGGTGAATTAACTTCTGTTATGTAAATAAAGTGTGTCTCACACTCTGCTGCATATTTTCTTTGCTCCTCTGCCTTTTGTGCCTAAGAAATGAGAAAATATTGATTGTCCTTTTATGTTCCACAGTATATGACAATTTTAAATAAAAACAATTATGTTATTTTCATATTTCATAAAATAAGCATTAACTAATACTATTCTCTTTTCTATTTCCCTATTTCATTTGATCCCAAGTTAAACAGTTTTTATTTCATTCTAAAACAAACATTTTTTAAAAGTGTCAAACTATGTTTTTGAAAATCTATCAAGGCATCTCTGTGCCTAGAGAGAGATTGTATCCTTTTTTTTTTTCCTGTTTATATTTGTACATCATTCTTTCTTTTCCTATTAATTTATTCAGATTACAACTCAATTGTTACCCCATCACATGAATCCTCATGTTCCTTCCTCCCTCCCACTTTCACCCTATTCCCCTCCCCTAGGTCTGTGACCCAGGGGGACCTCCTCCCCCACTATATGGTCATAGGCAATCAAATCTCATTTTGGTAGCCTGCTTATTCTTTCTTTGAGTGCCATATGAATAGCTAAAAGAATCCTATACAATAAAAGATTCTCCAGAGAAATCTCCATACCTGAACTCAAGCAGTACTATAGAGCAACAGTAATTAAAATTGCATGGTACTGGTACAGCAATAGGCTGGTTGATCAATGGAATCGAATTGAAGACCCAGAAATGAATCCTCACACATATGGTCACCTGATTTTTGACAAAGAAGCCACATCTATTCAATGGAAAAAGAACAGCATATTCAACAAATGGTGCTGGTCTAACTGGATGTCTACAGGTTGAAAAATTCAATTAGACCCCTATTTGTCACCATGCACAAAACTCAAGTCCAAGTGGATTAAAGACCTCAACATTAAACCAGAGACATTAAATCAGTTAGAAGAAAAAGTGGGGAAGAGACTGGAACACATTGGCATAGGAGACAATTTCCTGAACAGAACACCAACAGCCAGGCTTAAGGTCAACAATTAATAAATGGGACCTCATGAGGCTGAGAAGCTTCTGTAAGGCTGGAGACACTGTCAAGAGAACAAAGCGACAGCCTACAGACCGGGAAAAGATCTTCACCAACCCTGCATCTGACAAAGGTCTAATATCCAAAATATATAAAGAACTCAAGAAATTAAACACCACCAAACCAAATAACCCAATTGAGAAATGGGGCTTGGAACTAAACAGAGAATTCTCAACAGAAGAATATCAAATGGCTGAGAAACACTTAAAGAAATGCTCAACATCTTTAGTCATCAGAGAAATGCAAATCAAAACAACTCTGAGATTCCATCTTACACCCATCAGAATAACTAAGATCAAAAATTCAAGTGACACCACATGCTGGTGAGGATGTGGAGAAAGAGACCCACTCCTTCATTGCTGGTGGGAATGTTAGAAAACTTGGAATAGGGCTTTCTCAAAATCCAGCTATCCAGTCCTTGAAATATACCTGGAAGATGCTCCTCCACACAAAAAGGACATATGCTCAACCATGTTTATAGCAGTCTTATTCATAATAAGTAGAACCTGGAAACGGCCTAAGTGTCCCTCAGTAGAAGAATGGATAAAGAAACTGTGGTACATTTACACCATGGAATACTACTCAGCTATTGAAAACAAGGAAATCCCAAAATTTGTGGACAAATGGATGGAACTAGAAATGGTCATACTGAGTGAGTTAATCCAGAAGCAGAGACTCACATGGTATATAATCACTTACAAGTGGGCACTAGCGCAAAATGCATGTCCCATGAAAGTCTTCACTTACCAGGCGATTGGGATATATGTGAGGACATCCCACTGGGACTCTAGGTAAGACAAATGTGGGAGATGGGGAAATAGAAGGACCCAGAGGGTCCTAGAAACCTACAAGATAACATCATGATGGGTAGATCGGGGCCCAGGGTCGTATGCTCAAGCTAGTGCACTATCCAAGGACAATACAAGTAGTAAACATCAACCCCCTACTCTGAGCTACCCAATGGACAGGACCTTCTCCACAGTTATGTGGAGATCAAGGACTGACTTAGACTTGAATATGATGCCACATATGATGACCTCATATTTGGGGAGGCCTGATGGCACTCAAAGAGAGATAGTATCTTTCTTTATTACTGTTTAAACTTAACAAAAAGCTGCTCCTCAAATGCAAAGACAGTGGTGTTAGACATCCCCATTGTGTTTGGTACTTTAATTTACATATGGTCTTTTTCATACCAATATATTACATTTCTATGGAGTTGTTTATTCCAAATTGTTTTTTTTAACTCATCAAGTCTTAAGACAGTTGCTATTGGGGGTTTTTGTGACCTTTAATAATTTTACACATTTTATATTTGCATTCATAATGAGCTGAAATGGTTGAATATTTGATGTTACATATGGATTCAGCTTTCTTGTTTGCAAAGTAGTTCACGTAAGATAAAGTATCAGTAAAATCAGCATTTCATCCCATCCATATGCTGTTTTTGAAGCAGGTTCCTTTCTGTACCGGCCCTTACATAAGCAGTTATTTCTGATGTGCTACCTACATAGTAGTGGAAACAGTCTCTGTATTTCACTGCCCACTCCTGACCCTCTGGAACAGCCTTATTCTGATAGTTTAAGACAATGATTTCCAGAGCTGGCTTCCAAGCTTCCTGCTTTAAAGAGTGTGGTCCCTGGGCTGTGAGTATCACTGGTTCTTTCTTACACCTCATCTGTTTAGCTAGGCATTCTATCTATGATAATAGCTCTAGTCAGAAGAGATGCAAAATGCTAACCACGCTGAAAGCCTCACATCCAAGTCAAAGTCTTTATGCTGAATAAGA
Organism: Acomys percivali; assembly: GCA_907169655.1. Lineage (NCBI taxonomy): Eukaryota > Metazoa > Chordata > Mammalia > Rodentia > Muridae > Acomys > Acomys percivali. The sequence continues at coordinate 83,332,851 of OU015756.1, forward strand.
ACTGCAGCATAAACTTTGGATGGAAATGCAATAATTGCTGCCAAACAAACCCAATTAAGTATTGTTGCTCTGTGTTTTGACATCTGGTAAGGACAATCCCTGCCTGGTTCTTTCAGTGTTGTATTTATTTTGGCTGTACTCCACAGTTGCCATGCCAGAGAAATTTAGAGTCAGCATAAAAGAAAACTATTTGTTTCTTATTATGGTTTTTTTTTGTACCAAAACCACATTATTTTATATATATGGAATAATTTATTTGACCTCATCAGACACATATAACAATACTGAGCATTAGATGCAGCTTTCCACAGTGTGGTCTCTTCTGTCCTTGTTTGTCTTGGTTTCTTCATTAAGCTATCTTAATTTCTAAAGTCCCTTCTGCACCTTAACTTTTAATATTGTGAGCAATGAAGGCAGCTATTGTCAAAATTCATGACAGCTATTGATATGTGACTATTTGGACTCCTTATAAAAGTTATTGTTGAATACTAATTTCCCATATTCAATCATCTATTTGTTATCCTCAAGGAAAAATGATTTTCCTGTCAGTGTTTCTGTCTCCTCTCCTTTATAAGTGACAACTATAAGGAAATATTTACTTTTTTAAGAAAACTCTGTACTGTGTTAGAACTTTTTTATTTGACCTCTGTGTCAGGAAATAAATAAAAACAGAAATTAAAGACTTAATAGATTTCCATCAAAATGAAGACACAACTCACCAAAACTAATGGGACACAATGAAAGCAGTGCTAAGAGGAAAGTTCACAGCACTAAGTCCCTTCATAATGAAACTGGAGAGATCCCATTCCAGCTACTTAACAGCACGCCCGAAAGCTCTAGAACAAAAAGGAACAGACACACCAAGAGGAGTGGAGGGCTGCAAGTCATCAAACTCAGGGTTGAAATCTAGAACCACCAATGATGCATGTATGATAAGGAACAGTTGTGAAAACGTCTATGAAAAGTTACATTTCTCAAAGTTATTTAATACAGATTTCCAATTCCATGACAAATTACTATGTATTGATATGTTATACAACTCCCAAGATTTGTTATGTGTGCTTTTCTTGTATGTGTAGTACATGTATGTGTTTATATCAGTGGGCATCAAGTGTCCAGATGTTGACATTAGTTATCTTCTGCAAGCACACTCACTTTTAGATTGAGTCTTTCATTGGATTTCTAGGTCATCAATTTGGTTTCTGAATGTCAAGTTTACTCCAGGGGCCTGACTGACGTCGATATTACTAGCAATCAGGTTGCAATGCATGCTGCCTACCCAGAAAACTAATTTTGTGTTGGGGATATATATTAGTTTTCCTGCTTAAATGACAGATGCTTTGCTAAAAAAGCCTTCTCTCAGTCCTTATAGCTTGTTTTCCAGTTTTAGAATTTCTTATATAGCTTGATTGATTTAATAGTTTATTGATTCTTTTTAAAATTTCTTATATTTTTTACGTATCCATTTATATTATTACATGTATATAAAATAAACTACCTATAGCAAGAAGAACCATGAAACAATCAGGAATTATATAAATGTTACATTCTTAGTGTTTTGGCTATCTGTATTTGACAGTCTTGAAGAAAACATCTTTGTTATCTTGAAGCATCTAAACTTCTGAATGTAAATCAATCTCCATCACATCTTGTAATTATCAATTTAAAACGTCTATCTAGACCTAAAAACATCTTAAGCACTAAACAACTAAGCTGCATTGTAAAACTAAGCTACCTGGTCTTCAACTCCACCAGAGACTTGAGACTCTGCTAGTAATATTGACTAAGCCACAGTAAATTGTTGCTTATAATTTTTTTTAATCTACCACATTTTACCTTCCCATGTTACCTTTCCTTTTTATGTCAGGAAAGTTTAGAATGTTATAGGTACCAATATATGAAGATTATGCTATAGACCAACAAATTTTTTTTTAATGTTTGCGTTCTTATTTTCAACCCCTTAGATTCAATTGATTTCATTTATGCAGAGGACAGTGTCTCATGGCATTATGGAGTTAATTAAACCACTTCACATGTCAGTGTGGTTTAAGATGAAAACTAACAGCAATCTTTGTGCAAAAAACATAGCATTTCCATTATCTGTTATTTATTTAGTAGGCTGCCTCCATTATCCAGGTATTCCTGTTGCCAAGGCTAGTACCTATATTCTGCTAGGCAGAAAAACATTGACCTGCTACTTGAAGCTGTGTACATTTTGTTCCCCAGCTTCTGTAAGTTAAGCTTTATCAAAAAGAGAACTTCATTCCCTACAAATCAGAGAACTCTCCACAGTCTTAAAACATCTGTTCATTCAAGGCATTGATTTTTTTATTCTGTATAGAGTTCATACCTGAAATCTATGAAAATGACAGTTTCTTAGAAACTTACTCTTTCTTGAGAAATAGGCTTTCTGATTTTAAAGTTTTTGATGGAACAGTATTACAGGTAGCATTAGGTAAAATATAATTTGAAAAAAATAGATGTTTAAAATCTGAAGAAAATTTCAAAAACATTAATAACAAATTGGTATATTATGATTATTTTGATAAATACTATTTCATTATGTAGGTACATTTTCTGTGTTGTGGATTTTTAGTAAATCATATCTTAAAGTGTAGGCAAATATATTACAAAATGCATATAAGACATATTATGACTTAATACACTATTAGCCCAAATTACCAAAACATATTTCATATTGATTTCATAACCAGAAACTACAAGGCTCATTGACTTTATGATATATATGGAATAAAACTATTATCAAATAAAACTATCACACTATAAATGTGTGAATTCCAAATTTTCTTAAGTTTTATAGAGCATTGTATGCACCATTACAATATACTAATAGTTATGTTACTTTAATTATAATCTAAGTAAAATCATATGGAACAATTAGAGTTCAACTAATATGAGCTAAGCAACATAATTTTCATTGATCTTTAATAATTATTACATAGTCTTTCATTTCCCTCAAGGATTAAATTATAATCAGAAGTTCAATTTTGAACATATGGCCCTATTTCTATTTAAAAAGAAATAAAAGTTATCATCTTAAGGTTTAAAAATAACAGTGGGGTGTGGTGATGCACACCTAAAATGCTGGAACTCAGGGAGGCAGAGGTTGGAGTATTGATATGAGTGTGAGTCCAGCCTGGTCTAAAAATTGACTGTATGACAGCAAAATCTCTACAAAGATTTTATTTTACTAAAAGTAGTAGTGTCAAACATATAGAAAGCTTTATAATTATTATTAAAATATTACAATACTATTTTTATTAAAATAAAAACTGAAATATTATTTTTAAATAAACCAAATGGTTCCTTTTTAATTATCATTTGTTAATTTCAAATAACATTTGATTTCAATTTAAATTTATTTATGGAAGAAATATGTAATCTAGTCTCATGTATTACTGCATGTCATGGCTAATGAATTAAAAACAAATAAGTCAAATAAATTATTGCTTTTTATGCTCAAATATATGATCAAGACCTTTGAGAAGTTTTTCCTTTTGGAACTCAGGAATCTGTCCTCCCTTCCAACCCTTTTTGTTCTGGATTCCAATGTTATTTTCAAGTCATACTTGTATTACTTATGATCGTTATTGCTTATCTAGTATGTTCTCATCAAAATAAATACAGAAATATTGCAAAATTGTGTGTCTCAATATGAAGTGGTTTCCTATTTTCTGATTTTTATTATAAGAGATAAAATGAGAATTTCAGTCTACATGCTCTCTTGAATTATTTTATAATTAGGTAACAAACACATTCAATTATTCTGTCTTTGAGACTCAGTCAGTGAAACAGGTTATGTAACCATCCATCTAAACCATTGTAGCTAAGAATGTTTTATCAGGCCCGAGACAGTTCCCATACTTTTCAACTGGCCTTTAGCTTAATATGGACTTAGGGGTTTTGTCTTGGTATTTATTTGTGAATGTATATTAAGTAGACTATTGTTCTCAGTGTGTTCATTCTAAATTTAAAATTTAGAGGAATAGAGCAAAAATATGGGGCTATTTTTTTAAAACTTAAACTGTTTAAGTAGTAATCAATATATTACCTAAGAAATAAAGTTCTACAGAAAACCATTCTTTTAAAGGTCTCTGTCCACGGCACAACACTAAATTTTGTCACCTGTCAGGGTCCTGTTGTCAAAAGCTACCCTAACACACTGTCATACTCCTGGAAAACACATCTTACTTCACGATATTTTGGGCTATTTTTTAAATAAATTATTGGTAAGAAACAAGACATCCGTCTTTTTAACCTAGTTTCCTATTCATTTCAAGACTATTTCAAAACTCATTACATGATCACCACAGTATTCATATATGTCTACTTTGTATAAATTTATTTTCTACTATACATTATAAATATGTTTTTAATAATAATTACAAAGCTCTCCACATGTTCGAAACATCTACTTTAAGTAATATGACCTCCTTGTATCATCACATTATGAACAACAAACAATTTTTCCCACAAATATTTGGTTAATATTGAGCATCAGCTATGTGTTAAGCCTGGTTGTAGTCAAATAAAAAGAACATTTTATAAAGAGCATCTATTCAAAACCAAATAAATAAGTAAATATGGTTTACCTTGAAAATGATCTTTCTAATTTAAAGGCCAATGACTTTTCTGTGATACTGGTCAATACAAGGCTTCTGATTTATTTTTTAATTTATATATTCACTTAACATCCTAATAGTGGCCATGTCTCTTCTATACTTCCTGTTCCTCACTCCTGCCCTCTTCCCTGTAGTCTCCATCCACTTGTCCTCATAAAAGTGGAACACCCCCCTTCCCAACCAACCCCTAGTGCTTCAAGTCCTGTGAGGACTGAGCTCTCCCTATCCACTGAGGCATAGCAAGGCAGCCCGATTAGGGCGAAGTGATCAGACGCAGGCAACAGAGTCCATAGACAGAACTCGCCCAACTTACTAAGGGACCCTCACAAAGACTAAACTGCCCATTGGTTACATATGTGTAGGAGACCTAGGTCCATGTATGCCCTTTGGTTGGTGTGTCTGTCTCTGTAAGGCCCCCAGGGTCTAGGTTAGTTGACTCTGCTGGTCTTCTTCTATCTGCCGATCTGAATCTGCTTAATGCTTGGCTGTGGGTCAAAGCGTCGGATTGTATTAGCTTTGGTGGGGGCTTGTCATAGAACTGTTAAGTTAGTCGCCTGTCTGTAAATATAGCAGAGTATCGTTAATGTTGTCAGGGGTTGGTTCTTTCCCACGGGGTGGATCTCAGGTTGAGCCAGGCATTGGTTCCTCTTTCCCACAATCTCTACACTCTCCACATCTTATAGGCAGGGTACATTTTAGTTCAAAGGTATTGTAGCTCGATTGGTTTCTCTCCTACCACGACAGGTCCTGCCTGGTTAGGAAGAGGCCTCCTCAGTTTCCTGTCCTTTGCTGCTGATGGGAGGCTTAGCTATAGACATCCGCATATACTCCCTGTAACCTATCCTGTCACGGGGCTCTAGCTGGTCTCAGTGATGGCCCCACCTTTGGTTTCCCTTTTTTGTACAGGACCTCAAACCTCCCCTAGCCATTCTCCCCCTATTCTTGCTCCCCCTCATTTTTCTTCCAACACCCTCTCCTATCCATTCCCTGATATAAAGTTTTCTGAACCGCCAGCACATAATTGACGCAGTAACAATGATCACTATATTTAAGTATCTGTATTTTACAGCTTGGCATTAGTGTCTTAAAGCAGTATGTTCATGTATCAACTGTCCACGCCCTGTGGTACATCCATTATTAATTTGATATGTTTTATTCATTTTATAAAAGACATCATCCTTGGTGAAATGTTTTCAGCAACCCATTTATTAATATTGCTGAAGATGATAAACTTCACTTTTTAATGCTTTAGGGCGGCTCTATTTAACCCTTCAGAAAATGGAATCATTCCTTTACAAGTATTTGGCTTAAGCAAGTAATATTCTAGGAAGGTTTATTCTTCCTAATTTATATCCATTTTGTGCTTGTATTCTTTCCTTCCCAGTAAGAACCTTTTAAACATCAAGAGCATCTTACTAGTGACCTCCTGCCCTTGTCTCATTTAGATTAGCCTTAATGCACAATCATTTGCTTTTAGTTGACCCTCGTGACAGTAGCATAACTATTTTTGTTGTTCTCAGCAACTTTATTTCACTACTCTTTTTGAAAGACAGAAATGAAAACTCATCTGTAAGTGCAAAGTTAATGACACATTTTAAGGTCTTAAAGAGATGAGGACAGTATTTCCATTTCACTAGACTATGAGTCCAGAAACCCTATTTTTTTTTTTACTTGCTTTGTTTTGTTAAATTTAGCCCAAAACCTAAATGGATCCCAGTGTATGCTTATCTTTTGCTGCTTTGTTAAGTCAGTCTTGATGCCATTGGAGTGTTCTTCACGCCTCTCTCCTAACACTCCACAAAGAATGGGTTTGGTTTTGTCTTTTGTTGCACTGGCAATGGAACCCAGGGATTCAACAATTCCAGGCAAACAAATGAACTATAACTCTATCTCCTCCATCCCATCATAAGGCTTAGGCTTGGCAAGACTAATCCTGTGACACTTGACAGCATAATCCTACACAACACAATTAGGCATAATTTTCACTCAGATCTTCTTGTAGTTGCTAACAATGTTTGTTCCAGATTTCTCCTCATAGTCACGGAGTAGACATTTTGAAATCCTCAGAACATTAACTTTAGTGCTTCTTTCATTTACTAAAAGTAGTTAATACAAAATTTGAACTGCTTACTAAGCCATTATTATATGTATAATTGAAAAGCAAATCAATTTTTAAAATCATTAGAGAAAATACATAACTTTATATGGAGGAGGGAGAATGCCTAAGTAAATGCACTCAAGTTTGCAAAATTTACTATGGCAGCATTTACTGAAGTTTATTTATATGCTGTAAATTCTTCAGCTACCAAAGAAAGATTTCACTAGGTATAATCAAACAAACAAGGGAGATTTTGTTTAAGAAGGCTGCACTAGAATAGAGAGGCTGAATTCAATTCCCATTGCAAGGAAATGTTGGAAAGCTTTATCCCTGGGATGTGTTAACGGAAAAGTACCAGAGAGCAGTAGGAATGAGTCTGTTCAGTGTAAGCAAACCTTTTCGGTTACCTAATTGTCCCTAACATGCTACATTGGTTCAGGGAAGGGGACACAGTATCTATAGATTATTGGATTTCAACAGGATGTTCTCTATGTTCTAGAAAAAGACATGTCGTGATTGCCCAATTGGCACAATGCCAAGAGATTTGTATCTTGAAGATGCAGAGGAGGAATTTGCAAGTCTTCTAAGGTAACTTTTCATAGAAATTAAGTTGGGACCTATACTAGGGAGGAAATTAGCCCAGGGACATGTAAGACTCTGATCATAGTGTACATAGAAATATTTAAAATTACCTTATGAAAAGATATAAATCATTCACCTTAATCTGTACTCCACTAAGATCACAGCACACAGGCCTGTCACCATGGCAATAACATTAACACATACGTATTACACTGTCTAAGCTTAGCTAAGCTAGATGCAAGAGTTTGATATGGCTATGGCTTCTTCTACTTCTACCCAATTTGGTACATGAAGTTATCCTGAGAAACCCCTCGTAATTCGCAGACTATAATTGCATTTTATGTTTTATATTCATCCAACCATCTACTGAGCAAAGACAATCATTTTGTTTTTGAAGATTTGTGGCAAGCAGTTCAAGTTGCAGTCTGCAACATTACATAATTTTCCAATAATTCAAAAGCTGAAAATAGCCTAAGAAATGTTATCCTTGAGCTACTTATGTTTTTGGCAAAGAAAGTTCATTTAATATAATTACATATTCTCTACATTTTTACATGGGAAATTATGTCAGTTCCCAACCTAATGTCTCTAGGCAGTAAATTCCGAATTACAGCAAGTGGGTCATTTTGAGAGCTTAGAGAACACTCTTGAGGTTAGAATTAGTCTCTGGGCTATGAGCCATAATTACATACTGGTTCTTAGCTCTCCTGGTAGTAAGGTATAGAAAGTCAATTAGATGGATTCCTTGACAGACGAAGGCAATGCTAAAACCCCTCCTCTAGACCGTTGCGTTTAGGAATTCTATGTCTAAGTAAGTTTTATCAGAGAGACTGTTATGGGATTCACACTCATGCAACTCAATTTGAAACTCAAAATTGTTTTTAAAATATGCTTTGTGAAATATATGCAGATGTAAGTAGGCAATTCTCTAATCTGTAATAATTTTGTAAAGTAAAATTTCAATGTAGCTGAAGCTTCTTGTGCTTCTTTGGGTGTGATGGTAGAGATCTAGTTCAAACTAATTTAACACAGAAAAATTAAAAAAATGTTATCAAGCAAACACTGTGGGACCTGGGTACATGTATGTGATATATATTTACCTGTGTGTTTGTGTGCATGTGTGCATATGCATGAAGTGGAAGCCAGAAGTAAAAATGATGTTTCTTTATCCAAAGTCTTAAACTTAGATTTAAAAAAACCTTTTAAATTTGTTCACTTTACATCCCCATTGTAGCTTCCCCTCCCTTGTTGACTCCCAATCTCTCCCTCCTTCCCTCTCATACCCTTTCCCTCCCTCCCTCTCATACCCTTTCCCTCCCTCCCCTAGTCCTTAGAAATGGGAGCCCTCCTCCCCTAACATCTGACCTCAGCCTAACAGGTCTCACCTGGACTGCTTGTATGTTCCTCCTCTGTGGCCTGGCTAGGTGGCCTGGCTAGGTGGCCTGGCTAGGTGGCCTGGCAAGGTGGACTGGCCAGGGGAAAGTGATCAACATGTGGGGTCCAGAGCCCATGTAAGAAGTAGGCCCTACACCCAGTATTATGGTACCCACAAGGTACTACATCTGAGCAGAGAGTCTAGGTCCAGGCCATGCATGGTCCTTGGTTGGTACATCTACACAATGGAATGGCTCCTCAGCTATGGCGGGGGAGACCTAGTGGCACTCAGAGGAAGGACAGCAGGTCACTGAGAAGAGACTTGATACCCTATGAGCATATACAGAGGGAGGTAATCCCTCTGAGGAACAGTCATAGGGGAGGGGAATAAGGGGAAAATGGGAGGGAGGAGAGAATGGGAGGATACAAGGGATGGGATAACCATAGAGATGTAACAAGAATAAATTAATTAAAAATAAATAAATATAAAAAATAAAAAAATAAAAATAAAAATAAAAAAAAAGGTAATATCAAAAGTTGCAGGCAAATGGATGGAACTAGAAACAACCATCCTGACTGAGATAACCCAGACCCAGGAAGACAGGCACGGTATATACTCACTCAAAAGCAGATATTAAACTTAGTTTTCAAGACAGGTTATATCACTGAACATAAAGCTCACCCATTTGGCTGCCCTTGCCAGCCCAAAGATTTTCCTGTCTCCTCATCACTCATGTTGATATTGAAGATGTACACTAACTTGTTTAAATTTTGTCTAGATGTTAGGGATATAAACTCACATCACATGCTTGTCTTACGAGTACTGTACCAACTAAGCCACTTCTATAACCCTGCCAAACTAATATTGTTTCCAACAATGGTAAAGTGAAGAAAATATATATGTGTACATATATGCACATGTGTACAGGAGCACACATAAAGCTCAGCAATCAAACATATTACAAATGACTTATAGTTCTTATAAGTAGACAAATACTTCCCTGTTGGGCTTTAGAAGAACAGTTCACTATTTATGCTAGGAATGTAAACTATTGGTATTTCTTCTCTAGATGGCTATAAGAATTACCAGAGTATTTCATCTTTTGTTTTCAGCATTCCTACTCCTTATCACAAAGTCAGACAAAAATATTTATATCTCCTTGAAATTATGTGGTTAAGAGTGAAGCTCAGTTAAACACTGTAAAGTTGGCCTAAAGTTAAAGGCATATCTATAAAACACTCATTTGAAATTCTTATTTTCCCTTTATTTTCTATAGCTTTTCTTGAAAATTAGCCATGATAGTGGTGGCTACAGTTTATTCCCTCAGTGATAGTGGTTAGACCCTTCCCTGGCGTCTGGCTGTTGGTCAAGAGCCTCTAGGACAAGTAGCCTCTTTTTTTTGCAGCTGGCTCATCCTCACTCTTGGAGTGGTGGCAGATGTGTATATAAAGTATAATTTTGGAAGAGGCAGAGCTACAACCACATCTGTTTCCTGCTGAAGCACAACTCTTGCTTCAGAAGGCATTGCTCTAGCATCAACTGTTTCAAACACTTTGCCTTACATTTCGTGTCGATATCAAGTGGCAGCATTCCTACCTAAGCCAGAAGAGGAGCACTTTCCTTGGTGTTCCATCAGAAGGACTATGGCTAGTGCCAACCGGACAAGTAATTTGCATAAAAGGCTGCATCATGAATCCAACAGTTGCGCTCGTTACAGAGCTCTACAGATCCAAGCAGTATGGGACAAATTTGGATCACCCTTTCTGTGTTGCCTCTCCAAAATTTCATCACCAGTCCCTTAAAACTGCTTCTCTAGAGAGATTTTGTCCTCACCAACTTTTCATCATTTATATTAGTAGAAAAAGTTTACATAGACTGTTGCCTTAGTTTGAGTGGGACCCCTTGGCCCAAATCTGCCTATCATAATGTTCTACTTGTAGGTTTCTAGGACCCACTGGATCCTTCTACATTGCTATTCTCACATGGTTCTCTCATCTAGAGTCCCAATAGGATGTCCTCCCCTCTGTCCCACTTTCCTGGTAAGTGAAGGCTTTCATGGGACATGCCCCTTGGGCTAGTATGCAGATATAAGTGAGTATATACCATTTGAGTCTTTCTGCTTCTGGGTTAACTCACTCATTATGATCATCTCTAGCTCAATCCATTTGTCCACAAATTTCGAGAATTCCTTGTTTTTAACAGCTGAGTAGTATTCCATAGTGTATATGTACCACAGTTTCTTTATCCATTCTTCTACTGAGGGACATTTAGGCTGTTTCCATGATCTGGCTATTATGAATAAGGCTGCTATGAACATGGTTGAGCAAATTTTCTTGTTATGTGCTGGTGCATCTCCTGGGTATATTCCAAGGAGTGGAATAGGTGGGGCTTGAGGAAATGGTGGTGGAAGCAGCAGAGTGGTAACAGTTGGCAAAAGCAGCACTAGTTTTCATCCTAGTAATTGTAGCAATGGCTGTACTAACAGCAGTAGCAGCAACATGATTGCTGAAGATAGTAGTCATAGGCAAAAGTAATAGAGGGCAGAGAAAAGAAACTGTATGGTATACGATCTAGAAAAGCCTTAAGGGCCAAGGACCTACAGTCCATGTTATATGTAGGGGTTGCAGTAGAACCATCGTCAGAGGCATAGGATCTTGACACACATGATCTGGGATCTATGAGGCTAGCCATGTTGCAGCTGAGTGGCCCAAGTAATCTTACTCAGGAATTTTAACACAGGCAGGCATTGGCTACCTCTCTCTCTCTCTCTCACTATTTCTGAGTATTGATAATTACTGCTTTGCTGAAGGACCACCCTGATGATGGTTAACACCCAGAGCAATAACACGTTAACCTAAATAATTGGAGCCATATGATTCTGGTTCCCAGTGTAGCCCTGAGTCTCAGAGCTTAGAACTAGGAGAGTCTGGCTTTGCTGGCCCAGTTCATACGCTTCTGCTCACTGATCCAAAATTGTTCTCTAGGTAAAATAAAAGAACTTAGATAAGTAATAATCATATTTTCACCCCTAACTTACCTATACCAAGGGACGCTACATCTTGATACCATGCAAAGTGGGTTATTAACATATTAAGCATATAGTCTTCAAATGGCAATATACAGAAACATAAGAGAGTTCAAAGTTAGCACCAGAGTGGATTTGAGTATTGAGGTGTGATGAAAGAGTAGGGAGGAGCTGACTATTTAATTGATGGAAAAAATAGATGCTACAGATTTAAGTCTGCGTTGAGGTTGAAATGTTTATTAATTTTTTAATATGTAGAACTGTTTTAAGTTCTATGCAGATAATGAATTTATTTACAGAGCATTTCTGTCTTAATTTAACTTTTGTATTTGGTACTAGTTTAGAGATTGTTAGGTTTTCTAAAGAAAATAAGTGATAATGTTGTTGTGGTTATTTTAACAGTATTGCCTAATAATGTTTATTATCAGGCCTATAATTATTATTAGGGCAATATTTTCTAACCTGCTAGTAATCAATCAAGACACAGACACCAGTTATATTTTACTTTAGTAAACCTGGGGTAGGGCAGATATTAATCTTCTAAACTATATCCCATATTGGGGTATGTATCACATACCCTGCCCTAATCCCATGGCATCTGCTTCTAATGGTTTCTGTCAAGCTACCTCCCATCCATAATCTCAAATACTGGCTAGTGCTCTTCATCTGGGCTGAACCTTCCATCCATGCTGGCCATGTGCTTCTTCCTTTCTCTAAACCATGGTGTGGCCTCCTCCTTCCTACCTTTCCCCTCTGCTCCTCTTTTTCCTAAGATTCTTTTCCTCTCTCTCCAAGCCCGGGAAACCTTAGCCATGCCTATTCTAGTATTGGTCAAACAGGAAGTTCCTTAGACAAGGTTATATAGTAACCTTGGAGTATAGAGACAGCAAGCAGTAATTAACATCAAAATACATAAGACCAACCTCCAACTATGTGTGTGTGTGTGTGTGTATATATATATATATATATATATATATATATATATATATAAATTTTTACTAAGTTTTTCCTGTGATTAGAATTTTTCCTCAGTTATGAGGGAAGGATGTACTTAACCAGAAAAATTTCACATGGTAAGTTATATCAAAACTTTTGCAATGAGCAAGGGAAATTAGAGTTAGTGAATGAAGCACAGGATGGGTTTAGAGAAAAAACATGCATTTAAAAATTAAATAAATAATTAATTACATGGTTAAGGTATTTTCAGATATAAGTGTGTGTGTGCATGTGTGTGTGTGTATAAAACAGAGAGAGAGAGAGAGAGAGAGAGAGAGAGAGAGAGAGAGAGAGAGTCACTATGACCAAATCAAAGTTAAAGAAGAAAGTAGTATTTTTAACTCACACTTTTCTGAGACTCTGTCCACCATGGTGGGAAGGCATGGTGCTAGGTAGATCCATGACAGCAGCAATGTGTAGGGGGATGTCTCATTTTCTCTTTTTCAATAAAACAGGAAGGAGAACGTGGACAGGAAGTAGAGCTAGGCTACCAAACTTCAGTGCTTATTTTCAGTAACCCTCTTCTTCCAGTGATGGTCTACCTCACAAAAGCTCTACAACATCCCCAAACAATGCTACCAGAGGGTGACCAAAACTTCAAATACATGACTCTGTAGAGTCATTTCCTGTCCAAAGAACAATATGAAAGATAAATGGACTGTTGAGAATACCCTTAAAGAACTCACTTTAGACTGCAAATCACTTGTAAAAGTTGAGATAAAAAATAACTAAGTTACAGAGCACACTTATTGGGAAACATTGGACATCTGGGAAGATGATAGAATTTTATGGACTGGAAAAAGTTCAATCTAGAGTGTTTCCAGCAGAGAAAATAACTTATATAAAGATTTGGATGTTCAAAATAAGAGCTTGCTGCTCTTAGCCACAGTTACTTTTCACAGATGTTATGGCTATCTAATGATGCAGCATTTAGACAGCTAGAGACTGTGGTGCTTATGAAGGAACTTGTGAGGCACCCTAAGGAGTTTTGACTTTTTAAAATAAAAAGGCATAATTGTTGAATAATGTGAACATCAGAGTAATATTAAAAGTCTAGAGAAATGTTCATTGTTTATGACTGTTTCACAGATACTATAAATTAACTGTGGCATGCTGAACAGTGAAGTCTTGGAGACAACTAATCTTCATTCAGGACATTGCTGAGCCTGCCAATTCAAAGGCCTCACATTTGCGGCTAAATTTTATGGTTGTTTCTGGATGAGCCTTCTTGGCCAGAATGCAAGGTTCCTTACAGCAAAAATGCAAAAGGATCAAAGCAGCAAAAGTAGACTTGTATTTAGAGAATCTGCAGTAGACTGTTGCAGTTAGAACCAGCAAGTGAGTGGGCTTTCAAGTTGAGAAAAAGGAAGTAAATCAATTATCTTCTGAAGCTTTTAGAAGAAAAGCTTGGATAGCAAGTTATCAAGAAGAGACTCAATACCCTAAGAGCATATATAGGGGGTGGAGGTTCTCCTCAGTCACAGACATAGGGGAGGGGAGTAGGGGAGAAGCGGGAGGGGGGGAGGGAGGAATGGGAGGATACAAGGTATGGGCTAACAATTGAGATGTAATATTAATAAATTAATAATTAAAAAAAAACAAAATAAAGAATTAATAAGAAATGGCAACAACAACAACAAAAAATCTAGCCCTGAAAAAAAAAAAAAAAGAAAAGGAAAAGAAAAAAAAGAAAAGAAAAGCTGGGAGTTTAGATTCTTGTTGTCTAGGACTTCATAACAAAAATCTGATCATGTTTAAACTCTTTAAATTTGTCGGTATTTATTATAACACCAAGGAAATTCAGCAAAATAACATCATCAGTAATTAATAAAGTTAGAACTTGAAATAAGAGTTTTGGACATTAGAGATTCCTTTCTTCATTCTCCTTTCAATTAGTTAGATTTAAATAACCTATTGTTACCACATAATATCTAAAATTCATTCCAACTATAAAATATATGAGTGTATGAAACAATTAATTAGTAGCAAATGACAAGCATTTAACTGGATTGTGTAACAAATAACTGCAGCTTATTAACTATACTCAATTTAAAATGGGTAGAATAGTATTATATGCAGAAAAAAGAGAAAGAAATGAAGAAAGGAAGGAAGGAAGAAAGAAAGAAAGAAAAAGAAAAGAAAAAGGAAAAAGCTCTTTCTTGATTACTTAAGTCTTCTGAATATGAATCCTGGTTTAGATACTGTCTCAAAATATGTAATTATAACACAAAAACACTGAAATCCAGAAACTAAGGACACTATGAATCTTTCATTTTACAAGAATGGATAGCATCAAATGTCTCCTGACAGGATTTTTGTTGTTGTTGTTGTTGTTGTTGTTTTGTTTTGTTTTTGAGACAGGTTTTCTCTGTGTAGCCTTGGCTCACTTTGTAGACTCACTTTGTAGACCAGGCAAGCATCAAACTCACAGAGGTCCTCTGCCTCTGCCTCACCTAGTGCTGTGATTACAGGCTTGTGCCATCAGCCACCGCCAAGCCCAGGTGTCTGAAGTATTTTTATCCCCAATCTACATCCTTTTAAAGGGAAACAGATAATGTGAAATACAGCACATTTGAATTGAGCTGTAAACTTGAACTATTGAAAAGATAATGAAACAAAGTACATCTTTAGTTATCCAATATATATTTTATAACATGCTGAAAATAATTTTGTATGAAATAATAACCATTAACTGTTAATTGCTTTTTAAAATATTGAAGCTATACCTTGACAATAACATATAACTATAGTGCAATCACTATTTGGAATTATATTGCATTTAAAGGGAAGTTTTAGGCATTAAAACACATGACTGTATATGTCAGGTATGGCTGAGATAACAAAAGAAAATTCAAATACTGTAATTCTGACAAAGCATATACATTGATACAAACTTAAAATAGTTTTACAAAAAGGATATGTCCTAAAAATTAAGGCATTAAATACTCTCTGATTTGAAAAATATTTTACATATATGATCACAATAATTTTGAGATGAAAAGTTCATCCTTTACTATGCAGGCATCTTTTAAATGGTGTCCTCTGTCTTTTTGTGTAAAATCAACCGGTTATTCTGCACTGCAGCACATACTTCTTGTTTAGGTAAGTAAACAATATGTACCGTGTAAATTATCATATTTAAAAGTATTCTAATATACAATATTAATTTGTAAGATTGAGATGAGAAAAAGAAAAACATTGATACTTCTGAACAATGATATGTAATGAAGCAACTGAAAGTTTCCTACATTTCTGACAGATATACAATAAAGTGATCTAAACACTTGAGAATGTGGTTTTATAGTTTTTTTTATAAGACTGTAATTGACTACTTCATATGCACAGTAAATCCACTTTTTAATTAAAAGTATTTCACCAGTGAATTCCTAACAACTCTATTTATCAGAGATCAAACTAGAAACTACTAAATGTCAACTCTCCTGGGACTGGAGAGACGCCTCAGCAGTTAAGAGCAATTGCCTCTGCTCCAGAGAACTCTGGGTCTACTCCCACCACTTACACAGCAACTCAGAATTGCCTGTAAGTCCAGTTTTAAGAAATTGCATTCCCTCTTCCAGTATCCATGAACACTGCACACTCACAATGCATTAATACGTGTGCAGGCAAAAACACCAAAACCCATAAACTAAAACACAATAATTAAAGTGTTTTAATCAGAGAAAGAATAAGTTGTAAGATATTGGTATGTACAATGTTTTATATATATTGAAAAGTAAAAATTATGGTTAACTACAACATGAGTGAATAATAGATACACTCAGTACAAAATATCCAGACACAAACATATACCTTATTGTCTATACAAATTCGAAACAGGATATGAAGATAACACTGAACATTGTAATAGAAAGACAATCCTCTCTTTTGATAATGAAGTTATCAAAGTACAGTACTCTCCTAACTTAGGGTTTATGGGTCTTTTTAAAAATATATTTTATTAATTTATTTAGATTACTTCTCAGTTGTTATCCCATCCTTTATATCCTCTCATTCCTCCCTCCCTCCCATTTTCCCCTTACTCTCCTCCCCTATGACTGTGACTGAGGGTGACCTCCTCCCCCTGTATATGTTCATAGGGTATCAAGTCTCTTCTTGGTAGCCTGCTATCCTTCCTCTGAGTACCGTGGGTTTTTTGTTTTTTGTTTTTTTTTTTTATGCTGCAATACAATTTTGGATCATTAATGTAACAACTGTATTTCTTTTTTTAAAAATTTAAATCTATTTTTTATATTTATTCACTTTACATCTCAATTGTAACCTTCCTAACTCCCCCTGGTCCCACCTTCCCTTCCTCCTTTGCCTCTCCCCTCGTCCCCAGAGAGGGGAATCCTTCTCCCCTGTCAGCTGACCTCAGTGTATCAAGTCTCATCAGGACTGCCCGCATGCTCTTCCTCTGTGACCTGGTAAAGGACTCCTCCACTGGGTAATGGTCAAAGAGCAGGCAACAGAGTCCCATGCAGGGACAGCCATTCCTCCCTTACTCAGGGACCCTTATAGAGACTGAGGGGCTACATCTGAGCAGGGGTCCTGAGTCTTCCCAATCATGGTCCCTTTTTGGTGGGTCAGTCTCCATCGGACCCTGGGCTGAGAATTGTTGGCTTTGTTGGTCCTCTTATGGAGCTTCTGCCCACGGCATGTCCTCCCTGCCCTCTCTCCAAAGTCTGGATGTGAGACTCAGCTGTTTCTCTGATTCCCTGCTGGGTGGAGTCTTTCAAGGATTTCTATGGTGGACTATGGTCCTGTTCTCCCTCTTCAACAGCTCCCAGGTTCTACTATATTTGCACTTCTGAATGAGAATTAAACATCCTCCCTAGGCTCCTCCTTGTTCCTTACCTCCTTTAGGTGTCAGGATTAATATCTCTAAAGATTTGAAACATGCTTTCAATCATGTATGTGTGTTTGTACGTTGATACACAGATGTGAGTACAGTATCTAGGAGTAAGGGAAGACTATTCAGAACACCTGGAGCTGTAGGTACCAGAAGTTGTGCGCCGCCTGATACAGGTGTTGAGAACCGAACGTGGGACCCTCAATGAACAAATTGCATGTTTCACTAATTTATTTATTTTTACATTTTTATTCAGTTTATGTGGGTTGCTTGTGTGCAGAAGTCAAGGGCAATTTGTGACTCTGTTCTCGCCTACTGCATTGTGGGGCCCAGGGGTCAAGCTTCGGACACCAGGCTCAGCAGGAAACACTTTTACGCACTGAGCCTTCCTTCCAACCAACTTTTATCTGTAAATTACTAAGGAATATAGACGGAAGAATGAATTAATTAAAGTCACGCTAAAGGTAACTACAGACTGGAACAAGTCTACTTGGACAATTCACAGTTCTCATTATTTACGTAGTGTCCTGAAAACAATTTTAAGTATGAACAAAGCAACAATAGTATTTCAGAGAATATTCCTTTAGCTTCCTGTGGTGCTTTGAGGAAAGTTGATGCCCATAGGCTCGTACATTTGAATGCTTGGTCATAAGGGAGTGGTCCTGCTTGGGAGACATTAGAAGCTAAGGTCTTGTTGCAGGAAGTGTGTCACTGGGGGAGGGCTTTGGGTTTCAGAAGTCCAAGCGAGTACCAGTCTCTCACCTCCTGCTGCCTGTGGATCTGGTAGTAGACCTCTCAGCTGCATCTCTATGACTTTGTCTGTCTGCATGCTACCATGCCCTCCGTCATAATGACAGAAGGCTAAACTCCTGAGACTGTAAATAAGTCTCAGCTGAGTCCTGTTCTTCGCAGAGAGAGTGCACTAAGACAGTTCCTCTGTTTCTCTAAGAACTGCGGCATTCCTCTTCCTTCCAAGCTCCACAACTATTAGCAACACGGACGGGACTTTAATTCATTTTTGAGTCTGCATCATCGTATCACTCCCTTTGGTTCCTATCACACGGCTTATGTTCATGGTTACTGCTGGGAGATGCCCTTTTTGCAAGTTTCTATATTCTCATTTCACTTTAAGACCTAATATTAGAAGTTTTACCATCTACAATTTTTGCTTTACAGACTAAGTGCTTCAGGAAACTGGATATTATTATTTTATAGATTAATTTACAATAAAAGTGGATTTTTTTTTGCAAAAACCTTCCATATTTATGATGCATAGTGAAATTATATATGCCAGTCTTGGAAGGCAGCAAATGAGAACAATCTTGAATGAATATGTGATTAGAGAAATATGAAATTAACACTTTAATTTATTTGAGCTGTAATGAGTAATCTGTTGCTGGCCTTTTTCCCGTTTTAAATTCAGTGGCTCTTAACTTAATAAAATGAAATAAAACCTGGGCTTTTTATCTGCCATCAGGGCTTTTCTGTTATAGTCTATCAATGAAGTACTAATGCTAAAACCCTGGGAAATGGCCTTCACTACTCTTACTTTTAATGCACCAATTGGTGATAATACTCTATCATAGCAGATCATGAAAACCAATTATTAAAGGGAAGAATTTACCCGGCAAAATGCATAACTGGAAATACTGGGAAAATAAAGAGGCTATTTTATAGTGAAGTAGTATGTTGCTAGATCAATAGACAAGTAAATTTGTTACACGATTTCAGTCACAATCCTTACAAACTTTACAAGATTTTTCAAAATACATACTGAAATGCTTTAAACATTTAAACCTTGTCCTCTTACTAGTTTTGCGTGTTTAATTGTTGTATTGTTTATATTATCATAGTTTATTCGAAAGAGTTTCTTACAATGTATATCTCTAGTTATGATGCAAAACATGTGTTTCTATTGTTTTAAAAAGATTTATTGATTTTGCATACACAATTGAAATTATTATCTTATTTAA
The DNA here is from genome assembly GCA_907169655.1 of Acomys percivali. Lineage (NCBI taxonomy): Eukaryota > Metazoa > Chordata > Mammalia > Rodentia > Muridae > Acomys > Acomys percivali. Next base: position 83,352,392 of record OU015756.1, read on the forward strand.
AAGATGACTATAATTTTCCAAATATGCTATTGTTCAATTAGGTAAATTTTGACCTTAGCTAAATTGTAGCTAATTGGTGCAAATTAATCTTTTTATTAAATATTTTTACATATGCATTTGTATTATTTGACATATATACAATAAACTACCTACAGCCAGAAGAACATGAAACAATCAGGAATCATATAAATGTTACGTTATTAGTGTTTTGGCTGTTTGTACTTGGCAGCCTTGAAGAAAACGTCTCTCCTATCTTGGACATAACTTTATTTTCAGTTATAATGTTAAGAAATCTAGTGGTATTTTAGATTTTTTAAAAAGATTTTCAATGCTAATTAAATTAAAGTTTTAGAAATTAGATACACTATTAAGATTATTAAGAATACCAATGTGTTTTATATTATATTGATCTTAAATGTTATCAGAATTACCATGAAAATTTAAATCTAGCATTAATTGAATTACCATTTAAAGTGCTATGAAATGCTAAAATGAAGAATTTGAAACAAATAATTGTGTTTCCGAAATAAGTTGATAGTCTGCTTTCTGTTAGTCCTACTTTAAGGAACGTGAATAAGGTATTCACACCAATCACTCACAGGATTATATGTATGTAATGTGTCTTTAGAAAGCCCTACTACATTCTTTGTTTTTGATTTATAAAGAATGAAATGGTATCTCATCTCTTCATAATTTTATTGAAATAATTACACCTAAGAAGTACTTGGAGAGTTTAAATATTCCCCAGTTGTGCCTGGATTATACATCTTGGACACATCATTCTAATATTCACAGTGTTGGACTTAAATGTAATCAGCGCGCTGCCTATTACTGTTAGATAACTCCTCCTCCCAGGGTACCCTTCTAAAGGCTTTATATCTTGTGCTGAATGCTTCTAAAGATGGATACTGTGAACATTATATAACTTTTATTATCGTGGAATACATTCATGTATCCTTTGAGTAGTTTGAGCATATTATACTCACTCTTTTAAATGTGTTTCTTGTTGGCCCTCCCAGGTTATTGTCTTCAGGGGGCATTATGATGTGATTAGTAACTTCTAAGGAAATACAGGTATGCTTTTGGTCATCTTTTCCTTTCTGTGTTTTGAACTGCACATCTGGAGTTAGTTGGTAGAGTACAGTTGTAAACAGGGTACTTATCATTTGTGCACTGCTGATCTTTCCACACCTGGATCTTAGGTGGATATGTGGATCTGAAGTTAGGGTCTGAGGACTTCTTACATGTCAGTACTAGGGGCTAAAGGATGGCAGAGGAAGTTTGGACTACGTGCTAAGGGGCCAGGAAACCCTTTCCTGTCAGTGTCCAGAACTCACGGTTAAAGTAGAGTGGAAAGGTTGGGGTTTAGGAACTCTTACTTGTTTCTGCCAGGAATTAGGTGGTGGGTAGAAGTTTAGGTCATGTGTTTGGGTTCTCTGCTCCAACCTGTTTTACATCAATATTCTTTACACACACACACACACACACACACACACACACACACACACACACACA
>OU015756.1:83353916-83367338 GCA_907169655.1 Acomys percivali
ACACACACACACACACACACACACACACACACACACACACACACACATATGATTTATTATAGAAGCATGAGGGAGAGAAATAAAGTGGGGCAGGAGTTATGGTCTTAATGGATCATGAGGGGAGAGAGACAGTGGGAGAGAGAAAAGGGAAAGCAGCCGCCACGTGGAGAAAGTGCAAGAGAGAGGATTACTTAAGTATTCTAATCAGGTAATGTCCAAACAAACTGTATTAGTATAATATATTTTTCAATTAGTCTATTGAATATATGACTAAGTTCAAAGCAATATGCTTAACAGTGTTGTGTAGTAAGTAAATGTTACAATTATACCTGGCTTATTAACAAACCATTTATCATTTCTACCTCTTTCTATCCTTGTCTGAGGTAAGTGACTAATGGTGTTTATTAGATTTACTTAATATAAACATCTACTATTTAAAGATGGTTACTAAGCATGACATACAGGTTTATATATGAGTTTCAATGACCACAGCCCTGTGTATCAATGTCCAAACCTTTACTTAAGAGCATAGGCTGGACCTAATAACTTGTTTCTAGTCAATAGATCACAAGAAAATTACTGGGTTGCAAAGCACTTTGAATGTCAACCCCACTCTCTTGCTGCTGTTACTGAGGCCTTCTTACTTGCTCAGCTCCATGAAAAAGGTTCCATGTTGTGAGGTATTCTGTGGAGAGGCTCACAGTCTAAAAACATACAGAGCCCAGAGTTAAAAGGTTATGATTAGCGAGTCAGCCTAACCACTTGTAAGAACCCAAATAGAGCGCACCATGAAGGATGATCAAGAAGATGGATCTTTCTAAGTAAATTTATAGGTTGGCAACAGTCTCTGAGAGGCACAAAATTAGAACAGTCAGAGAAGATGTGGAACTGGGAACCCTGGCCCACTTGTTTTGGGACATGATAGCAGTTAGGTATTTAGTTCACTAAAATTTAAAATAATTTAATTTTAGGATTGTGATAGGAGTTATAAATTTAATAAGGAATAAATACATATTTATGAACTTTAAAGAAGATACTCCCTATAGCTGTTGTATTTATAAACAAGCTCAATGCATTTCTAAATTTTTCTTTTTCTTTTTGATAATTTCAAATTGGAACACAAAATATGATCACATCTGTATTCTATTTCCCAGAGTTTTCTAATCTCCATATGTCCTCACCAGCACATCCTCATCTACATATGTGTTTGTTTAATAGCCTAATAAGTGGAATTATTGTCTCTTACATGTGCATGAGTGTGGGAGGGGTCATCAACTTAGTCATGCCAGCCTGTGAGTGGTCACATCCTCTAAAAAAGAGCGACGGCCACTCCCCTGGGCACTGCCCAGTGAAACAGCTACTAAGCAAAGGGTGGGAAGTACAAATCATCTGCCTCTTATATGCTAGGATTTTTTACTGTTCTGATATTATCCAGGTCTTCCGTATGCATCCACTGTCACTGTGAGTCATTTGTCATGATATCTATATCCAGGGGACAGTACTTTGAACTCCTCATTGCTGTCTCACGTTCTTTTTGTTTCTTCCTTGGTGATGTTCCCTTGGTGTCTATGGTAGGGAGATAAATATAGATGTCCTATTTAGGAATAAGCACTCAGGACTCTTAATTTCAAAACTTTGACAAATTATGTATCTCCCTATTGAGTACTGCTCACTAGAAAGAAAATACTCTCTGACCAATGTGGATAATAGTTCAAGACTGTGGGTATAAAATTTATATTTAGAAGGTAATTGACATCATATCAGTTTAAAAAATAACAATAGTAGATTATATCCTATGGTCTTATGAACTTAATAGCCATTGACTTTTACTATAATTGTAGAGCACTAAGCATGAAATCTCTCTCTGTGGATCACGCTTCAGTTCTAATCAGAGAGCAGAACTCCACCACAATACAACACGACCTTTTTACCCAAGTGGCAGCATCTCTTGCCTGCCAGGCTTCTGTGTAGCATTCGGGGTCCAGCACTGGGTAAGACCACTGATACCTGTTTTCCCACACTGGTCTGCATAGCACTTTTTTGGTGTTTTGAAAGGTAACCAACAGGAAGGAAGGCTCCCTGTCACTTTGAGATTGATTTTTCTACGTCCTTCAACCAAAGTAGGTGCCATCTTCAGCAATATGGTTCTGTGTATTTATGTCGGATAAAGAAAGGAAATAGCAATATCAGTACTGCAATCTAGACGTCTACTGTGATTTTCCTTTAATAATCTGTGCTTTCTTGGAGCAATATTGTCCATCCATGAACTCTTTTGTTTTTTCATAACCTCAGATTTGAAATCCTTCTCTTGTGAGTCAGCTGAGATAGCATCTCCCGGGCATGTTGTGGTGGTGGGTCACCCAGTGGACTTTCTGGTTGTATCAAATGATGCTGGGGATTGTTGCTTAAGTTCTTATGTTTACCTCTTCCTATTGTGATGTTTCTGGTTGGAATGTAGGCCTAATGCCTGCTTGGACCTCAGAACTTTCTGTGGATTTGCTCAGACCACAATAGAATGCAGAGGCTGCTTAGAAACCCAGGAGCTGTCCCTGTGGCTTTTCTGGGTGACTTGAGATTAGATATGCTTGCGATTCCAACTGTGGGGTCTGCTCTGTACTAGAACCCACAGACATCGGTGATTTTGCAGTCTCAAGCTAGTTCTGAGCCCCAGGGAGTTCAAGAGCTGCCTGCCAGTCAGGCGTGTGGCAGTATTGTGGATGCAGTGGCTCCTAATGAACCAGGAGCTCTTTTTGTGGCTTTTCTGGGTAACCGGAGATCAGATCCGGTTGTGAATTCAACTGAGGCGTCTGCTCCGTGCTAGAACTCAACAGATGCTGGAGAGTTTGCAGCCCCCAACTACTTCTGTGACCCACGGGGATCTGGAACTGCTCACCAGCCAGGTGTGTGGCATTAGCCTTTGGAGGCTGTGTGGGGTTTCTGTGGGGACCGTGGACTTTGTGGTTTTGCAGGGTGGCCAGAGGCCAGACCCGAGCGTTCTCCATAAAATTTAGACCCCGCTCACCTGCGGGTCGCCAATGTTTGTGTTTTGTGGTTCTTACATCAGTCCTTAGGTTGTTGAATAGTCACTGCTGTCCTGCTGATCAAAGAAGGCTTGCATTCGGTGCCACCATCTTGGCTACTCCTGCCCTTTTATTTTAAGTAATCACTGAGTCCAAGGCATTGTCTAGTAGGAAACAGAGAAATTAATGTTTCCTTTAGTCAAGGATAACCTTTGCTTTTTTTCTTCTTCTGTGGTTCTTTTTCTATCTTTTATGTACAGTAAGACAAAAACCAAAACCCTTCTTCCTGAAATGCTCATATACTTGGCTACGTTGGCTTATTTAGTTGCTCACAGTTTTAAAAAAACATGATTTAAAAAATAAGATCAGTTCTCACTATGTTAATTTGAGTTTCCTTTTCTGCCAAGGGCATTTCAAGAAATAGGAAGGTAAATTCATGTTTTCTTAAATGATAATGAGAATATGTAAACACGCAGAATTAAAATCTGTGGACAATTTGCTTAAGGGTCTGGAATGGTTTGCTTTAACTTCTCTGTTTGTGATATCCACTTTCAGGTCCTTCCTAAAACTGGTGCCTTCTACTATGTACTTGACTGCAGCACGTGAACACAGTGAACAGACCATCCTTGGGGAACAAAGTGTCCATGCTGCATGGACCAGGACAGAACTGAGTTCTGTCAATATGACAGCACTGTGTGTTGTGTTTGTGGCTGCCTTAGCAAACTTCCATTGATAACACACTTTGTTATCACAGTTCTGCAGTCTATGACGCATAGCACTAAACCGTTTCAGATTGGGACTTGCTTCCTGTCTCATAGGATGCTGGTTTCTCAGTTCTCTTCACTTGCTAGGACGCAAGGACCAGGAAAAATGCTTTCTAATCTTTTTATTAGAAAACTAATGTGAGACATGATAGGCACTGATTTAAATGCACCGAGATAGGAAAGATGTGTTCTTCAAGGTTGCCAAATACAAATAGCCAAAATATTAAGAATGCAACATTTAAATAATTCCTAATTTTTTCATGGTTCTTCTTCCTGTAGGTAGTTGATTGTATATATGTGTAATATAAATGTATGTGTAAAAAATAAAAATAAAAAAAGAAAGCTAACGCTTTTCATGTGGGCTGTACATTCAAAACATTATCCCTTTCTTACTAGGCCTCCTCCTGCTGCAAACATACTAGAGGTTAAGATGTTCACATATGGATTTTGGAGTGCACAGCATCATTCCATAACTTTAAGTACTTTTCACATGTTATCTACAGTACAATCTATATAGTAGGAGGAAATGCTCATTTGTTACTGCCACATGGGGAAATAATGGAATAGGTATGAGGACAACACTGCAGGGCACAGAATAAACCATGTGCATGGGAAATTCACTGCTCAGAGTCATTAGTTCTCACCTCAGTGGTTAAAATTCACATCAGGAAGTTGCCTAAAATCACTTTCCCTAACACTTTAGAGTCTTCAGCGGTTTATTACAGATGATCAGTATTTTGATCTTGTAATCAATACTGAGAATACTAACTCTCATAAATTCACTGTAGAAAATTGCAGAAGTATGCTTGGGGCCTTTTAAGAACTTGTGGGGAAAAACATCTCTCCTTAACACCAAGACCAAATTCACTTATTTTTTTTTATTATTATTGTTATAAAACTCAGCCAGCAACCCACACAGAAAATGGTAAACTCAATCTTCTAACATAATATGATTTAGTTTGATACACATTAAGGAATGATGGAAACTATTGCCTGTGTTTTCTGTAATTATACAGTTATGTTTCTATAAGAATAGAAAACATGCAGTGAAAATTCACAACTCATGACTCAAATCTGAGCCCAGAAGTATCAGCTGTGTCGAGTGACATGAAGTCTCTCCCAAAGCCATACTGTTTTCAGAGGCAAGTCTCCAGTGGAATCATGCCATGCAATTCAGGTGACTATTGTACATTCAGAAAACTTTTACTGTCAACCTTTTTATGACTTACACCCATATTCAAACACACAATTCTTTAAGAGATTGGACAACCCAAAAACACATTATTCCTGGAGGACACCTGACCCTTTCCTGTCAGCAGTCGTTGAGTAAATGAGTTCTTCTTTTAAGGAAGCGATTATATTTTGTTTCCCATGTTCACTCTGGACTGTGTGTAATGTTGTAATTATGCTGTTTGTACAGACAGGTATGTACACATATTTACACTTATATCTGTACAGGTTACATAAGCAACTAAAAATGAGGTCACAAGTTTGAGAGGAGGGAAAAGGTGCAGTCGGAGTGAGAGGTGAACATGGTGTAGCTGCAATACTCATCTATAAGTTCCTGAAAATGTACTTTGAAATTATTTATTACTTATAAAGTACTAATACAAATAATTCCAAAAGCTAAGTCAATATAATAAATGAACAGAAAAAATTGTGTATAAGAAATAATGCATATTAAATAATGTGATATAAGTCAGAATATCAGTGTGTGTGTGTGTGTGTGTGTGTGTGTGTGTGTGTGTGTGTGGTTTTATTGTTACTCACTAGACAATCTTCATATTTCCTTGGTTGGTATTCATATCTCTAACTATGTTAGAGATAAATTACTTCAAATGTTTTTGCTTTTCCTTCTGTGCTCATATTTTGATGATCTAATGAAATACTAGGGTTCTTAAAATCGTCTACATAATTTGTGCTCCCAGATGTTTGCAGTGATATTTAGAATCACCATTCAGTCTTAAGTTCATACGCAAAAATATCCATTATATCGCTCATAGCTGTGACCATGTTCAGTTGGCAGGGTGTCTGCAGCCTAAGCGTTATTTATGGCCTGAGATCGAAGCCTTGGCATCCAGCTGAAAAGCCTGGCATAGCAGCAGCACCTCTATGACGCAATGTTGTTAGGGCAGAGACTGGGGAATCCAGACCACTGGATGGCCAGCCCATCCGGTGAAAGCAGAAAGCTTGGGCTCCAGGGAAAAGCATTTTAAAAAAATAAATATTTAAGGAGAAACAATTTAAGTAGACACATGGACTTTTTATGTTAACATTTTTATGACTAACACCCACAGTCAAACATGCAATTCTTTAAGAAGTCATAATGTACAGTTGAAGCAATGAGCCTCTAATCTAGCTGATTTCCTTCTTGACACTGGCATTCACATACACCTTGACACACATGTACACTTTTACACATATGCACATGCGCAAACACACACAAACACACACTTTAACAGCTTTAAGTTATCTTTCCCTTTTGGCCTGTGGCACTATATTCAGAAATAGGCCTTGTGACCTCTTCCACAGGAGATGGGAATTTTACTTACCAATGGGTCACAGCCTGTTTTTTTTTGGTCACAAATGAAAAGTGATTTATTTTTGTCATTGATGAATTTTCTTTTGTGTTAACTTGGTGTTTGTCTTTTTTTTTTTTTTTTTTTTTAATTCTGGATACTGAACTTAACTAAGGCTGATTGCTCTTAGGCAAACAAATACATCACCCTTTACCATTGACCTGTATATACAGCATGTAACTTGTTCATCTTCAGTTCTGACTTTCGTTTGCTTACTTGGCCATCTGTTTGCTTGACAGTCAGATTTTTGGTATGTTTCCAATCTGGCTTAGACCTTGTGGCTGTCCAGTCCCAGCTACCTGAGGATCTGAGACTATCCGAAGATGCTTGTGACAAGTGCAGACGAACAATCCCTATTGCTAAGAGTTGATTCATGCATAATTAGCCCAACTCTTCCCTATTAATCAATCAAAGAAAATGATTTTAAATTGATTTCTTTACTTCCAACACTGAATATGTTTCCAAAGTAAAATAAAAGTAGCTACTGGAGAGAATAAATTGATTCAGGGGTGTGTCTATTTGCAGTGTTTTCTGTGTCTGCAGGAGAGCTTAATAAAATCTACTTTAGAGTTCAGTCACATAAAATGTTGTAAATTGGTTGTTGTTTAGTTTTTAAAAATCTCACTCACCAAGTATCAAAACAAACTGCTCCAATAGTTCCTATCATTAATTAAAAAATGTCAATAATCCTTGATGCTTGGCTCTTTCCTAGAATCATGCAATCAGCTTGTTCTTTCACTAGTACACTTGTGTAATTGTTTTAGTTAAAAGCCAAAGGTTTATAGTGTAGACAGTTAAATGGCGTAAAGATAGATTGCCCTGAGCAGACTTTCACGGCAATTGAGGTGGTATCATTTGCAGCATGGACAGAGGATTGCCAACTCTGAGCCCTGGGAACACAAGCCCCTCTTCATCCATTGGAGACAAATTACCTGAGTCCTAAAAATATACTGTGCTCTATACACTATCTGGTGATTTTCATTTCCTGTGAAAGCATGATGAATGCTTTATGTATTAATTCTCACTCCCTCTAGTAAATGCAGGGCATAGCCATTAATTAAAATGTGGCCATTCAATTCTATAAGGCATAGCTTCAACCAAACTGGCAGCTGTTACCTTTACCGCATTTCTCTTTGTTACAGAAGGTAGCAAGAGGTGTAATTAACCTTTCTGTCAATACGTCTAGAGAATTTTGTATTTCTTTTATAATTTACCAAACAGTCATTCTCACACACATGCTCCTGCAAAAGACAATGCTGACATTATGTGATTCATGTGGGCTTTACAGAAAAATGTATATTTTAAATTTTATATGTAATGTATGTTTTATTGAACTCCATATATTTAAACATTAAGTTTGGATGAAACACGTTTTTGAATATCTGAAAACTCTTATTCTTTCTAATAATGAGTCTGCATAATGCAATGACAGGTGTTAAAAATATTTTAAGTGGGTACAAATTTTTAAAAATGAAAGGATATTTCAGTACTTATATGAAAATTTTAAAAATGACTTATATGTATAATTGCATCAGATAACCAGGCATCATCAAGTCTTTGTAATTTGAACAGTGTTTTCACTCACATCATTTACATCCTAATAAAATATTTGTATTGTTTGTTGCTATGAAACTGGGATTCATATGAGCTTGTAGGATAGAACTGATTTTATTTAAAAGTTTTTCAATATATGTTTCTTTTTTATTATGAGACAGTCTCTTCTGGGATTGTAGCAGTTGGTTATGCATTTATAACACTCCTGCCTCCACCTTCTAAGAACTTGGGATGATGAATATGTATTATAAAAATCAGAATTTAAAGATTTTTATATGAAAATATTAGCGATGCCATTTATACAATTAATAGCAACTAGCTTTTTAATTACTGACAACAAACACTATTTAATATCAGAGAATAGAATAATAGATTTTGGTTCGTTGACACTCATTCCAACATTAAATTAATCTTGTTCATATAATAGAATTTATCTGTATGAAACTTTGACCCAAGAATTCTATAACTTTTATAAAATTCTTTTTTTGCATAACCAGCTAAGTCGTTTTAATAATGCAGCAGTTAATTAGGCAAAGTGAGTGTCTGACAGAAGAAGTTTTAAATAAATTACAATATTTTATATTATCCTTATTATCCTCAAAATAGCCTCAATCTGAGTAAGATTTTAAGTTGCTCCTAAATTTAGCCATGAATTATTGAACAGTGCTGATTTTATAGGTTGGCTCCCTATGAACTTGATGGGAGAAATATTAAGTGCTTTCTATCAATGATGCAAATAATTTATGTAAATTGCCTAACAATTAAAATAATAAATTTGTGACTCTTTTTGGAATGGTCTTAAAATTTCCAAAGCACTACAGCTGACTATACAATCATGTGTCATATGCCTGCACCTGGAATTGTCAGTTCCTTCAGAGGGTCAATACTAGGTAGTAGATACATCAATAATTAATGTCACACGTATCATCTGACTTTTTATAGAGATTTTATTATCATGTTAAATAAATAGTAATCTACTTCAATTTTTATTTCCATAATTTAGGAAGAGCAATGCCTCTCAATTTCTATAGCTGTATTTTTATTACATCTTTATACCAATTTTCTGCCAGTGCTTAATACTCTGAAAACTCCAATTTTGACTCTTACTTTCCCAGTATAGGGAATCATAGAAATATTTCCAACTGAAATTATGGATCCTGGGCAATAAATTGAAAGAGCTTTACTCTTTCCTTCTCACTATAGAATACTCTCAAATTTTCTAACAATATTTGGACAATTATATTTATAATACTGAGAATGCTTCACAAGTAACATCACAGAAATATTCTGGATCACAACAATGATTATAAACTATTTTATGTTGAAGACCAAGAGCTTATATTTTCTGGTGAAGAAAAGAACCTAAGCCCCAAGGTGGTCCCTAAACCATAAAAATAGAGATGCCAAGACCTTTTTTTCACAATGTAGGCATTATCTGGGAAGACTCTCAACTATCTCACTAAGTTAAATCATACACCTTGCGTCACTCCACTATGTGACAAGCTCTCCTCCCAGCTCTCGAACACAACTGTTTCCCTCCATGTCTCCTGGCAAAATACTTTTTTCTTTTCCCTTCCCAGAGTTCCTTTCTCTCTACCAGGTATTCCCAACTTCCACTTCCTGTCCTTCTGCCAGCTATTTAGTCAAACAGGTATTTACTGATAGGGCTACATCTACACAAGTAATTCCTCTACAATTCCCATTTTTAGTCCAATAATAAGCCCCGTTTATATGTACATATAAATTATTATACATATATACAATAAACTACATGCAGCAAGAACAATCAGGAAATCATACTTAAAAGTTACATTCATAGTGTTCTGCTTAGTTTTTGACAACCTTAGACAAAACATAATCTCACCTATCTTGGTGAATCTAAAGTTCTGAGCCTATATTAATCTCTATCATATCTTGTACCTATCAACCTAAAACATCTGTTTAGACCTAAAATCATCTTCTTAGCTCATAAGGAAATAAGCTTAATTGTAAAACTATTACTATCTAGTCTTCAACTCCTACAGAGGCTTCAGAAGGAATAAATATTACTTAATATGTAGGAAGTGTAGGCAAGCAGCTTCCAAATGTGTAGAAATGACAGAGATGTTTGACTGCCTGGACAATCCACTGAAATTTCTTTATATCATCTTCAGCCTTCTGACTCAGATTATTTGATAGATATTTATGTGAAGTAAGAGTCACAAAGGAGACGTGTATCCCTTGAGCTTGCAAAGCTTTGCAGTAAACTCTCCATCATCAGTTTGTCCAGTTTTGGACAGTATTCTGTCTGTAATTGACACTATGTAATTTTCTCAGCCAGTGGCTCACTTACCTCATGTAAAGATTTTCATGCTCTTTGAAGTACAACTTGTGAGCTGCCAGGAGCAGACCCATATCAATGTCCAAAAGCCTTCAGTTAATAAAATCCTTAAATGTCATATCCTGTAGATCTCTCAAGTTTTTGAAGACCATCTATCTACCTAACTTATATGAATTTTTTGTTTCTAGTTAGTTTTTATCGGAAAATCTAGGAAACATGGTGTTTTTTAAATTATGTAAACTAGTATCTGACATGACCATGAGTTTGATTGTCTAACCGCTAATATGCTTAAGTATCCTAAATAGTTGGTAATAGAAGCGTTCAATAGAACTGGACTGACCAGTTCTTCGGCTGTAATAAGAAAATACAATCTTAAATCTATATCAATAAGCAAAGACCTATACCAATGTAGTATCTTTGGCTTATTAATGTTCTTTGGTCTAAAAGTATATTCAATAATCTTCCATTTTATTTATCTTTCCTATAACTTACCCTTTTAAAACCATAACAAATATTTGTCCTCCATGGAATGATCAAAAACCATCCACCCCATCTCAGGAGTGGGACATAGTTTTCTTAAATTGCTTTCTGCTGGTTAGGGGCATAGTTTTTTTTTTTTTCAGGGCCCAGGAAAATCAGGATATTGTCCAGTCTTAACAAAGTTAACTGGAACTTTTGCTTCCAGTCTGTGCATGCTAATACACTTCAAGGCTTAGCTGAAGTCCTAACTGGACCCGTCTATAATGCTGGGTGATCTAGCTAGCCGTTTTGAAATTGTCCTAAATGCAGATTTTTGAGGAAACAGTTATTGAGCCCATCTGTGAGGAAGGATCATCTGGGCTACTTGTCCTTTTTGGTGTCTGGTCCCTTTGCTCAGCAAAATATTACTTAATACTTTTTTTGTATTAACATATGTATGGACAGTGCACTGATCACAGTTCATGTACAGATGCCCCTCTGTCCTCTGTTCAAGCAGATAAAGTTTCTTCTATATGCATTAGTTTGGACTGTATCACAAAACTTTAAAATAAATTTTTATCTATGCCATTTAAAAGAATGGCATGTTAAGTCCTGAGGATTTTGTAGCCAAAGATTTACTGGCCATGCATAGCTGAAATCCTGGCTGGAGGCATTTTTATGTAGTCTCAGAGCTGTTCCCATGTGGAGGGTTCAGTAAATTATGTTAACTGTCGTGTTTGGACAGTCTTTTTCTGGCTCCTGCTTCCAGGGATAGGCTTTTTCTGGATCCCTCACGGAATCCTGACCCCTCCCTAACTCTGGGAAGTTATTGGGTCCACAATCATCTGCTCCTCTGGCCTGCATGAGTCAAGCCAGCAAGAGCCTGTTCTCAAAGAGATTTAGCTTTCAGCCTTAGATAGGAAAGCCTGATTTTGATAAGCTTGCTTTTGCTAAAAAGCCACTTCTTTTTCTCTTCTCCATATGTCTCTTGGAACTTTTCCGCGGCTCAATCCACTTCCTCCTCCAGCTCCTCCTCCCTTGGCTGGCCGGAAGTCTAGCCCCTATTCTCTCCCCTGCTTGGTGACAGGCTGTAAGCTACCTTATTGGCGTATCAGGGGACAATCGGGGAGCAGTATTTACACAAAATTGAGACAGAAGATTCTTGAGCAAGGATTACAACCAGATATGGGGGTACAGAAACCATCATTTGAATTACACAAGAACCTTACATCTACAATTGTGTATCAGGAAGTTTGGTGAATTACAAAGGCATTATAAAATTATAGGGCACCGTGTGTATGTGTGTGTGTGTGTGTATGTGTGTGTGTGTGTATGTGTGTGTGTGTGTGTGTGTGTGTGTGTGTGTGTGTGTGTGTGTGTATTTTAATTTCTGACATAAATACATGTAGATACCAGCATTGGGTTAAAATTTATATATATACCGAGAAGAGACTTGATACCCTATGAGCATATACAGGGGGAGGTAATCCCTCTCAGGAACAGTCATAGGGGAGGGGAATAAGGGGAAAATGAGAGGGAGGGGAGAATGGGAGGATACAAGGGATGGGATAACCATTGAGATGTAACAAGAATAAATTAATAATAATAAAAAAAGAGAAAAAATAAAATTTATATATATTTGTAATACACTGATTTGGGGAATTTAGCACCATTGTAACACTGTAGAAAATAGAAGAATGGGAAGTATGCTGTTTTGTATGTTCTTCTATATATGTGTCTCTCTTCCTTTGACTTATTTTATTTCCGCTCTTTATTTTTAAAAAGGTGTGAGAAAATATGACATTTTACACTCAGATAATGTGATGGAAAATATGTGTAACCAGCTCAAACTAACAGAGTCCATGAAATGCAGATTAGAATATAGCAACATGATAGCATAGTTAGTTGGGTTTTTTTTTTTTGAGTATGTTTTATGTTGCAATATGTTATGCCATTTCAGAAACAGATAACGCTGAGTTTTTTTCCTCTGACTAGATCAGGATGAATTTTGGCATTAATAAAAATTAAAGAACCTCTTCTCTCATGACTAGCAAAAAATGGGGCACAGGATGATTTGGATAAACTTAGTGTGTCCACATCACAAAACAGAGAGTAACATAAAACTATCTATATTAACCCCTGGTATGTGTTCCCGTGTGTGTGCTTAGTGTGTATTTTTATGTGCATGTAGGTATATGTGTGCAAGTTGATATGTAAACATGTGTGAGTGTGTAACAAAAGCAAGATAATTCAGGTTATAATTCCTCCAGTGTTGTCGACATTTTAAAAGCAAGGTTTAATTCAGTGACGTGCAGCTTGCCAAGTAGATCAGCCTAGGAATATGCTTATATCTGCATGCCCAAGATTGAGATAATAAATCAGGATTCTGTGTCTTTTTAATGTGGATTTTAAATACTGAATTCAGGTTCTTATGCATTCAAAGCAAGCATGATATAAACTTTGTTCTCTCTCCCTAGGCTTTCATTAATCTTTAATATTATAGAATTTTTGTTTTGTTTTTAAGGCAAGTTAGAGGCCATCACTGTTACTTCCAGAATATTAAAATGTTGGATTGGAATTAAATCCTCTTTCCCATAGTGTTATTTATTTTCAATAATGTGGTGGCATTAGTGTTCCAGTGTCTGAAGGACTTCCCTGGCTAGTAGTAATATATGTGTGTGTGTGTGTGTGTGTGTGTGTGTGTGTGTGTGTGTGTGTGTGTGTGT
>OU015756.1:83369276-83388685 GCA_907169655.1 Acomys percivali
CACACACACACACACACACACACACACACACACACACACACACACAGCCCTACATACATACTTCCTTCAACATGTCTGAGACAAGGCATACTTATTTAATTTTTGTCCTTATTGTGATAGAACGCAAAAGTCTTTGAGTAAATTTGGGTGAATGCCAAATGAATTAATGATAAGAACATACCTATACTATACCTTTCAATCTAATTTCACTATTTTCTTTTGAAATACTCAACACACTATAACACAGTACATCATTTCACTATCTGGAATATATTTCTTCTCATCTTAAATAAGCCTTCTATCAAGGCAATCATAATTAAATAGACCAAAACAAATTTTGAAGCAGTTGATTGTGTAGTTGATGAAAGTAAATAAGCTTTTCTCATATATTTGGTATTATTTTGAGATACAAATAAAACAGTTAAATAACTCTTTAAGAAATCTTTTGAAAACTGTTCAGTCTGGAATTTCATCTAAGATTGTGTCTCCATTTTCTGTGAATTTTTATAAATCTATATATACATATTAAGTTTCAGTTGCCAGGGTAAAATGAGTCGTTTGATGACATAACTTTGTGTATACTTTAACAAATTACTAATTGTGTTAAGAAGTAATTATACATAGTAATGGATACTGCTTATTGGAAATACAATTATCCTCTGAAAGTAATTTGACTTATGCACCATTTATGTTACAAACAAAAATTTCCCATCATACGAGGAGTAAGGATAATTGTACGAAAGGACACAGAAGCTTGCTATCATTTTGTTTTATTCCTAATCTATAGTTAGTCCAAAGACGAAAGTGAGAGAGAAAACAGAAATAGTTATGAATTTTAGTAAAAAATCAGAAACCCATATTCTCACCCAAAGGTTTGTGATGGAAAGTTGAAAATATTTACATTTCCACATATAAAAGCTCAGTATGCATGTGAATAAAATTTCTTTTGAAAGGACTATTGAAATGGTCAACAATAACCACATCTTGCTATTCAATGCAGTACTCCAATGTGATTGTATCATTATTTTGAAATATGTTTCCGTCTTTGTGTATATTTCTTTTGTTTTCATTATGAAGAACCAAACATTCTTTGAATGGCCTTGTACAATGGCTATTTATATCGTGTAGGCAGAGGCCATTAGAGACTACATGTGTTTCAAACTGCCATAAAGAGGGAAACAAGTTCCTAATCTCATACAGAGTTCTATATTTCCAAGGGCAATCAGATAAAAACTTGTGACCTTCCATTTTTATTTTTAAAAAAGAACTATGATTGAAACATTTATATATAATATACACCTTATAAAATACCTTCTTGATAACAGGGTTTCAAAGATTGATGTATAATATAAAAGCTATTTTGCCCTTCACTTCCTAACTTTGCAATACCTTTGAAAGGAATTCTTTGGGAAACTTTAAAAGCTGCATTTAACACATACCGTGTTGAGTGAGTGTATCATCTTATTACCATAACAATACTGGATAGAAGTACAGTTGTTCAATATTGTCAGCTACTGCGAAGCTCAGCAAAAAGAGTTCACAGACACATCAGGAAGCAAGTCAGGCTTTAAGGATACGTTGGCACACAGCTTCTGAATTTACTGTCACAGAGCTACAGCTGGTAAATGACAGAAAAAAATGCAGATTGACGGCTTTGGTGGCCACTGGAATCAGACTATGTTATATTAGGCAAAAATACATACATACATACATACATACATACATACATACATACATATATGCATACATATATTGGAAAAACCAATGTCATAATGTCATAACAAATGACAAATTACAAGATTAATATTCAGAATGAGAGAACTTGTGGTCATGTCCTTTAGCACAGCCAGTCTTCAAAATCAGCTTATGTTAATGAGTGAAAGAGCCTATTTGTTGGGTCGGAGAGATGGTTCATTGGTTAGGCCCATTTGCTGATCTTGTCTAAAAGCATCCGGTTTAGCCCCCGCTTGTCTTTTCTGACCTCGGTAGGCATGAGGCCCTCATACACGTTCATGCAAAACATCATGCATTAAATAAATAAATATTGAAATATAGAATTAATTGTTTAAATAATATTAGATATGAAAAATGGTCTCTCAATCCTCCCTTTCAAGAATCAAAGAGCTCACTAATAATAGAAAGCCATATTTTTTTTGGGGGGGGATCTTTTATATTTTTATACACATGACAAGATTTTACACCAATAGTCAGTTAAATAGTACAAATTTACATTCAGGAGGAATGTTAAAAAAAAAAAAAACAACAAAAACCAAAAAACCTCAACTAAAAAGCCCACTTCTTCCTGTGACCCATAATCCCAACGTTTTACAGTGCAAGGGAGAAGGAGGCTTGGAGGAGCATCCCAAACAAGTTTCTCTCAAAAGCCATATTTAACATATCTACTGGTTGTGAATAATGGAATAGCTTCTAAGTACCTAAATTGAGCTGCTCAGCAAGGCCACGGCTTTTTTTCTTAACCATTTCATGATAATTTGCTTATATGCCTCATTCGTAGTTAGGTCACATTCAGCAACTGCTGATAAAGCAAACAAAATAAAGAAGTTTGCCAAAGCACACCTCGGATCTAAGACGGTGTTTCCTGTCGTAGCTGCAGCAAATCAAACCGAACCTCCACGATGGCAATAGTCTGAAGGACTCTGCAAAAGTCAGTTCACTCAGGGTAGGTCACGCGGGTCTGGCAAGGGCTGACAACAGCGTAGCAGGACATTTGACAAATAGAGATATTAACTTCACCAGAGAAAGTCTGATTCTCTGCCATTTGGACTATAGGTTGATACGAGAGATTTTGACTAACCGTGGAGATAACAGTAAGTACAGAAAGATGATCAGACTATAAAAATAAAATTGTAGGGGACGACTGAATAGCATATATTTCTTAAATGCTGAGTGTGTTATGTCCCAATCTCTTGGGATTATTTAGCATTGTAGGAAATTTTTCTTTTTTAAAGAAGTTCCTAGAAACCTTTTCAAATGTTTTATTTGAATGAGAATTTTGTTGTTTGTTGGCTTTCTATTTGTTTTAATAAAACCAGACTCCAATATTCTTATTTCCTCCGTTGCCTTTTGTACTGTTATTTCAGTATATTGTGACCTCGTAGCCTCTTCACACTTCCATATCCATCTTAATTTTTTCATAGTGAATGACAAAGAGCAGACGATGAACCTCTCAATTTATTAAACTATTAGGCAAATGAAAGCTGAAAAGAAAATTATATGGTTTTATAACTATAAATGTTTAATTTTGAAATTTTAGATTTTAATTTAATTACAAAATTTCCATGATCCTTTTACTATCTCCAAACCCTTCCATAAACCCATATTCCCCTCCCCTTAAATTATCCTTCTTAACCTTATGAAAACTGTATTAAAAACTAGTTGTCATTGCATTCAAATTTTCACACACACACACTATATATATATATATATATATATATATATATATATATATATGTTGAACAAAGGTGATCCCAAAGAACAAATTTTGTTTTGTATTTTTTTATTCCCATTTTCCTTTGTTTGGTATCACATTTCTGTGTTGAGAGTGGCAAGGCCGTTACATCTTCACACAAAGAAAAAATAATTGAAGATGTATTTTAAAAGTTAAGACTAAGAAACAAATTCAGTTAGTAGCATAAAATCCAAATGCTGTTTATTCCAGAAATGTCATAGTTCATGAGGTAAATTATCTATATATCTTTCTTTCTGTCCGTCTCTCTGTCATTTATCATCTCTATATATTTAGAGTTCAAGTAGGAATGACTCTCATTAGTAATGGTTGCATTCGTGTACTTCCCAAGTTCTCTTAATTCTTCTTATGATCGTATTGGTTTTAGTAGCCTCAGTGCACACAGACTAAACTGCATGAAGCATAGCTGATAATTTTAGAAAATTATTATAAACTCTGAATAAAAAAATCTCCCTCAACTAAGTATTAGATAGCAAAAAGTACAGGAAAAAGAAAAGGCATTGCCTGAATATTAAAGCAATAGTGCAATTGATCTGTAAATTAGCTACATGCATGCTTATCCAGTCAGCTTTGAGAAGATAATGCTTTCAGTAACAAAGATTTCATGATTGTATAGATAGTATTTGGTCTGTGTTGATGAAAGTTTTCAGTTGAATTAATGATCTGGGAGGGTTCACTTTAATTGTTAACTTGCCAAAACCTAGGATCACCTGGGAAAAGGAATCCAGTTAGAGATACTCTAGTTTCTGTAGCATAGGAGTACACCTATGGGGATTATCTTAACTAAATTTATTAATGGTGGAAGACCCACCATTATTATTAGGTGGCAGGATTATGTAGAAGGGACTTTCTGAGCTATAGAAGAAAGGAGAAACCAATCTGAGAATAATAAACATGCACACAAAACATTAATTTCTCTCCGGTCTTGACTGTGGATGTAATATGACTACCTGTTTGACCTCCCCACAATGATGGAACACAACCAGGAATGACAGGCCGCAATATACCTCCTTTTCATCTCAGTTGTTTTTAATTAGGCTATTTAATCACGGCAACAGAAATAAAACTAGGAAACCTTCTGAGTTATTCACATACACACCTTAGCATACTCTAATAATCTTTGATGGTTGAGTTGAGAACAGGGTGATTGTTGTACTTTAAACCGATTGATGGCTACACACTGAATAATTCTTTGGAATTACCCTTGTATTCCACAACCCAACTTTTGATGAAACTTTTTTTGAATTAAAAAAAAAAAAGATTATTGGCCATGGTTATTCTATAGATGTTTTATTTCCAACGCCATCACTAATGTGTGTGAATTAATTTTATATTGTAAATGCATTAGATTCAGTAAATCTGAAATTGGAAACTGAGTTTCAGAGTAGGTAACATCTTGATGGAGTCTTCTGATTCTGTGAACATAATAAAGCCCCATGCCTTTGTAAACCTCAGGATTATATCTTCCTTAAGATTCTATGTGATCTTCAGGTCACCGAGAAGAGACTTGATACCCTATGAGCATATACATGGGGAGGTAATCCCTCTGAGGAACAGTCATAGGAGAGGGGAGTAAGGGGAAAATGGGAGGGAGGGGAGAATGGGAGGATACAAGGGATGGGATAACCATAGAGATGTAACAAGAATAAATTAATAAAAAAAATAAAAAAATAAAAAAAGAAAGAAAAAAAGATTCTATGTGATCTATAGATATCTAATGATTTATTTTATTTTTGTTTGCTTGTTTTTTAGTTTGGTTTTCTGAGATAGTGTTTCTCTGTGTAACAGCCCTGGTTGTCTTGGACTCACTTTGTAAACCAGGCTGGCTTTGAACTCACAGAGATCTGCCTGCATCTGCCTCGTAAGTGCTGGGACTAAAGGCGTGCACCACCATGCCCAGCTAATGAGTTATTTTAAATGCTGTAATATCTTTGTTGAAATTTTAGCAATAACAAGATGGAGATTTGTCTTATATATTTTAGCTAAATATAATCTTATTTTTATTTTTAAAGTTTTTATTTATTTACTTATGTATTGGAATATGCATGCCAGAGACATGGATGGAGGTAAGAGGGCCGGTTGCTGACAGATCTTTCCTTCTGCTTCCTGGGTGAAATCAGGTCAACAGTTTAAATGCCAAATGCCTTTACCAGCTGAACCATTCCACCAGTCTTATTTGTTTTCTTGAAATATATTTGGATCAGTGCTGGTAATTCTAAATGCAGAAAGAACTATATTTAATTTTTAGGTTTATATAAAATTGAACATTAATTTTATTGAAGAATAATATAATAGAGCAGAAAAGTTTCTGGTTGTGAAGGAAAATTATATTTTAATTCTTCCTGTCATATGACACTTGGTGTTTTCAACTAGTCTGCTACATTTCCAAATATAAGATTTTTCCAGTCATCAACAGTAAGAAATAGATTTAGTCGTAAGTCTCCTAAACTTGGAATAGGTCTCTTGTGCTACATTACTAAAAATCTTCCACAATGTTTTATAACTCATTCACCTCAATATTCAAGAAAAGAAATTTGTTATTTTCCACTGAAGTATTATTTATATCATGTATTTATTCTATACTGAATGGGGTACCATCATTAATGTACAGGCAGATCTGAACCAGGATAATTTATAGTAAGCCTAAGATCGAAAAGTGTGTGTTATAAAGCTATATGGAAAGTATTCTCATGTACCAGGAAATATTTCAATGTGAATTAGCATCGTTAAAATACTTTCACTAGAGAAAGACTCCATTGTCCATGTCCCAAGAAAATGTTTTTGGATAAAATTTTTTATTTCCATTTTAATGAAGAATAAATCTATATGGCACTCAATTTGCACAAATACCTTGCTTAGTCAGCTACATTAAACTCATCATATACATCAAGATTCCAGATAAAATTTAGTGACATCATAGGTACCACAAAATTTAATCCATTATTTACTTAGGTATATGGCCCATCTTAGCACACGCAGAGGATTCCACATCTACCTCTCCATTTTCTTCTCTGCAATCACATAATCCATTTTTATGTTTCTCATAACTTCAAGATTTTCAATAAGAATCACCTATCAAATTATAAAAGCTTTTTGTCTGGGTATTGAGGAATGAGTATTAATAAGGTTCACTTACGAATGTCAATGAGCTTTTTAATCCACTGTTATATTTTTCTCCACTGGAAATAGACATTAAAAACTAAATTTGAAACGATCTAATATATAATGTAAAGACAAATATACTAATTTCCCTAATAGATTGAGCATGGGTATAATTTATAACATTTTGAACCTGAGCTATAATATAAATATTTATTTGTAATTCCCTAGTTCCATCTAAATTGACACATGGTAATTATTTTATTATTCTAGAAGATGAGGTCCTTGTGCTGTCCCTTATTAGTTATTACTTTTTAAAAAGTAGAACTAAAACTGTGATATCAACTCTGTGAGGATTGTCTGCTGTCTCTGTCCAGGAGGCTGGAGATGTTGGAGATTGCTTCTGAGTTCAGATTGTAATAGATTCATTTTTTATTGCAAGGTTTATTGACTTTGATTTATAGTTCCTATTTTATTTATACACTCCTGTCTATACTTTATATTTAATCCTTATTCTCAGAAAATCCTTTCTTCTCATTCATTACCTCTATTTCTCTTCACTATATATAACACCTTTTCTAAATATATATTTTGTCAGCATTTTAATAACTTACTATTTCCCCCTATTTCTGCGTTTTTTTTCTTTTGAGGTGCAGAATATTCATTCTATGTTTAGTGTGCATTTGTACCTTTATTTACTATACTTATCTTTGAAATATTTTTCCATGAAACTTATCAATAGAATGTTGTGGAGTAGACAGCTACATGAACAGAATCTTAATTATTTGAATTATATTCCCTTTGATCTTATAAAAAATTTTTAAAGAATTCAACTCTATGTATTTTTAACAGACCAGAATATTTGGAGACAGTGCTTAGTGGATTAAGAGGACACTTCCCTCAATCCCAATCCCACCACCCACTACACTCACACCATGACTGTCCAGCTCTACTTTTTATTTCTACATCTAAGATGTCCTAAGTTAGTCTATCCCTAAGAACTTGATAACTAATACTTTGCTCTAGTTTTTAATGTACCACATTTGGCATGTCACTCATGAGAGATCATATGACATTTCTAATCCCTCACTATTTACTTGAACCTCAAATCCTATGATAGTATATATCTTGTGGTAAATGGTAGGTTTTCTTTCTTTATGAGGCATGGGTACGGTTATCCAATGTGTATACATGGTACACTTTCTGCATTATGCCAAATGTTTCCAAAATACTCATATTGCTTTCATGTTGGTGAGTGTAAAGAGTGATACAATAAACATGGGGGGGATTTTCTGCTAGAAATGCTGATTTTGTATCTTATAGGCTTAGCTTGCAAAATGATATGGAAAACCTGATTTAAGTGTTTAAAAGTCTTCAAATTATTTTACACAATAATGATATGGTTTATACTCCCAACAATAATGTACTAGTGTACCATTTCTAAACTATCAGTGTTGTATGGCAAATCTTGGGGAAAGAGCTTCCCTTGTGCGAAAGTTATAGTGGCTATTTTCAAAATGACAAATGTCAACAACCATTGGATAGAATGTTAAGAAAATGAGAAGCAACAATGAATGATCACAGTGGTTGATTGCACTGGGTATGCCTTTTGACAGTCTCTTGGGTAGGTGGGAATCAGTGTCGAGTGCTCATAGTGTTGAAATCTAAGCATGGCTCTGCATGGTGAGCGCAGTGTCTCTGAAACATGATTTCATAACTACACTGATTCTTGGGTTACAGGTACCCTTGCTCCTGTGTTGATTACAGAATATGAGGTACAGTGTATGCTGTGGTGACTGAGCCATCTGCCACTAATGTGTTAGTAAGAGAATGTGAAATGCTGGTGCTTGCAAAGCAGTAGAGCTGGGGCATGGCCCTGATCTCAGTGGCAACTTGAGGCAGTGTCCAGAGGGAGAGAGTACAAACCTGGGCTGTGGGCTTTGAGTGTAAACTAGCTTCTACTGACAATAGCTCAAGTATATGAAGTGTGGAAAAGTACCAGATGGAGAGAAGACATTTTCCTTCCCAAATGTGAATTGTGAGTACCTTTATAAGGAGGGCAGTGTTAAGCAGAGGCATCCCTTCTCTGTGAAATTAGGCATGACAGAAGACTCAACATACTTTCAATACATGTGTACACATGTGTGTCAACCCCAAATAGTTAACTTTGCTGGAAACTGAATGGATACACCAGAAACCATAATTTTCCATAAAAGCTTTAAAAAGGGAGCTGTCTTGGGAATGAATATTTTCTTATTAAAATTATAAAGTGAACTCAACCTAGGGATAATGAAAATTACATTCTTTAGTCTCTATAGAACAAATTAATTAAAATTTACTGAAATATTTTAGTATTTCATAGGATTATAAAGTCAAAGTTATAAGTAGATATAGTTTAATCATTTCATATGGTTTAAAAGAATAATTTAAAATTTATTGGAGAACACAGCTTACTGAATCAATTAAGCAGGGGTCATGTGGGCTCACAGAGACTGACGAAGCAAGCACTGGGCATGCGAGGGTCTAAACCAGGCCCTCTGCCAATAAGATATGACTATTAGCTTGGTGGGAACAGGTGAATCTCAGACTCTTTTGACTGATCTTGGGGCTCTTTTCCTCATATTAGGTTACCTTCTCTAGCGTCAATATAAGGAGTGCTGCCTTGTCTTATGTGGCATATTAGTTGTATTCTCCTGGAGGCTGCTCTTTTCTGAAAGTAAATGGAGGAGGAGTGGATCTGGGAGGGAGGGAGAGAGGTGGGGAGCTCTGGGGAGGAGTGGACTGAGGGGAACCTTGGTTGAGATGTACTGTAAGGGAGAATATGCTGTTTTCAATAAAATAGTATTGTTCCTTTGAACATGATTATGGTACATAGTTTTATGGAAGCAAAAGCATGTTATCTATAATTCTATAGGAATTATATCAAAGCATGAATCTTATTTTCTAATGCATTCTTTATGATAAAGAGTGGCGATTCTACAGCAAGTCATAAAAATGTAGAAATTAAAACACTCTAAGGTATTGGAAGAGGGCTCAGCATTTACAAACACTTTCTGCTCTTTCAAAGGACCCAGTTGGGCTTCTAGATCCCATGTGGTGGTTACTGTCTGTGCTCCAGGTCAGGGGGCCTAATGACCTCTTTTCCATGTCCATGAGCACCAGGCATGCACATGGTGCCCATGCATATATGCGGGCAAGATATTCACACACATAAAAAAACTAAAACTATTTTCTTTCAATATGGCCACTCACTATATTACAATAGGAAGTCTTCAGTTAACTTTCCATAGTTGATTTTAGTTCTGTTATCAACCACACGACCTTAAGACAGATATTTTAGCATTCTCTTTGTCTTCTGTATTACAAGTTTCCTCTTAAAAATTTTTATTAAATATATTACATATGCATTTATATTATCACACATATATACAATAACCTACAGCAAGAAGAACCATGAAACAATACACACCCTTGTAATATATATATATATATATATATATATATATATATGTGTGTGTGTGTGTGTGTGTGTGTGTGTGTGTGTGTGTGTGTGTGTAAAACATTCATAGTGTTTTTGCTATTTGTATTTGGAGGACTTAAAGAAAACATCTTTCCTATCTTGATAAGTCTAAGATTCTGAATGTAAATATCTATCATATATCAAACTTCATATTTAGTGGTCTCAGTCATTTAGAATGAGCTGTCTTCTGATAAAATGTGTATTGTTAAAAAGATAATCTAACACTTAAAATCTGAGTATTAAATATACATTGACTCTGATTATTAAAAATAAATGAGAAAACAAATACCTTTGTTCTATTCCTGTAAGCCAGATCAGAAAGCAATTGTAACTCTAAAACATATTTCAATCACTTTTATTCTTGACATTGAGTTAAACAGATGCTTAATCACAGAGGCTGTTATACTAGGCACTTTTTCTTTATTAAGTAACACCCACTCCTAATTTTCCATTAGCAGAAATAAAAACATTAATTTCATATTTAACTGATATGCATCTTTCTGAGGAAAAAGTATTCATTT
This sequence comes from Acomys percivali, assembly GCA_907169655.1. Lineage (NCBI taxonomy): Eukaryota > Metazoa > Chordata > Mammalia > Rodentia > Muridae > Acomys > Acomys percivali. The sequence goes on from OU015756.1 coordinate 83,379,904, forward strand.
TTTCATGTTGCTACTAATTTATTTTCCAATGAGCATTTAAATATAATCAGCATATTCAAACACATCTTCATGAGATAAGAAATACTTTAGTATTTAAATTATTTTCGCCTTATTAATTTGAAATAGAATGATAAAATTTTTACACTACAAAATAACATTAAAACTTAAATAATATATTACTAGTAATCATAATAATAGCACATTTTTTCCTTTTCAGTTTCAACCAAATTATTATTCTAAACCCTAGTATTTTCCTCAGAGAGTGATTTTCTATTTATCTATCACCCATCCACCAATATCACTTTCTTGATAATCTACTTTTCATTTATCTATAAAAATGCAAGTTATCTAATAGGAAACCAAACTTCTAAAGATGAGACACTAAACGTAGTGACTCTGAGATAACATTTTTATGAATTAAAATATTATACTATTAATAAGCAGAATTATATTTAAAGTAGAAGCAACCTTGAGTTGAACTGAACTTGGTATCAAAATAATGTTGTTTACAATGTTTATAATGTTTTATATATTTATTAGGTTGATATCATAATTCTGCCTAAGATTTTTTTAAAATTTGATTTATTTTGAATGGACTTGGTGCAGTAATTTTAGAACTAATGTATAATTTGTCAGCTTTGGTCCGAAACACTAATGGAAAACCACAATGAAACAAATTGAGAGGAAATGAAAGTTTGAGCTGGAAATTTCCTTGAAAATATTGGGAAGAGAGATGAGAAAAAATTCTTAATCTGGGATATAGTTGAATATGATAAAGAGGAAGATGAAATAATTAGTCTGTGTGTCAGGATCAGACTATCTATCATCTATCTATCCATCTATCTATCTATCTATCTATCTATCTATCTATCTATCTATCTATCATCTATCATATACCTACTCTCTCTCTCTCTCTCTCTCTCTCTCTCTCTCTCTCTCTCTCTCTCTCTCTTTATTTAAATATTTACCCTCCTATCATCTAGCTATCAAGCTAACTAGCTGTCTTTTAATTTGTCAAAGGTTTGTGGCTGGGTTGGTGTCCCAATCTTCCCACTGGAAGTCTTGCATAATTAGAGGAAATGGCTGGGTCAGGCTCCATATCTGCCATTGATATAGATAGGGTCTTAGATAGGGTCACCCTCAGAGATTCCCGGAGTTTTCCATTGTCCTAGGTTTAGCACCCATGCTAGAGATACGTCCTCCCCATTCTAGCTGTCTGTCCCCATACACACGCTCTCTGTGTGAATGATCTCATGCTGTCCTCAGCCAAACACTTAAATGAGAGGATTTTCCCCCTTACAACATTTCTCCACTTAATTCGTTCCCCATGCTCCAAGTTAGCTGCGGATTTTTTTTTTTCAGTTAGGTTGGAAATTCAGAGCTAATTGGAAAATGAATATTTACATATCTTACCTCAGTAGTATATAACACGCCTTCAGCTGTTTTTTTTAGACTATCTGTGTAAATTTAACAGCCTATACTACTGTCTAACCCCCGTACTAAAGGTGGCTGCTCTTACGTTTAGATACTTTGCACTTGTATTTGGCCAGCACCTTCTACATGGCAATTTTCATTTCTTTTTATGCTCAGGGTTATTCCTGCCAGTATATAAAGAGGCTTTACTATGACCCAATAGAAAATAAAGCAAGAAACCTCTTGGGAAGAATATTGCAGTATTTCTTATCCTCTGCTCACGGTAGGGCAATGTTCCTCCTTACTTTAAGTGGGAAAATGTGCGTTGGAGGTTAGTAATCATCTGCTGTCAGCCCTTTGACCCCAGCGGAGTACACATTCACTCTGGCTTGTCTGCCTCATATAATATGGTACATTCTAGACACCATGAAAGATAAACTAGTCTTTGCTTTACATGTACCTTCCCAGGCAATTCCACTGGCTTTTATGCTCAAAAGTAACCCATACATTGTTTAGAGACATCAGTTATTTGTTAGTATTTCAATCTTCATTAAACTCTTTGTTTCACTTTTTTTTTTTTCAAAACAAGGTCTCACTGTATAGCTCTCACCTGGGACATTCTATGGAGACCAAGTTGGCTGTGAATCATTAAATTCTTGAATTGTTTGTCTAGTTCACTTGCACTTTAGGATTATTCTCTTAGAATGTACCATTCTCCCATGCTTTCACAGTAACAAGCTGTTATTTTAGGTGTCCACTCTCGTAAAAATATGATGTAGTCATCTTTGATAAGTGCATTTCATTTGTAATGTATCAAGTCAATGAATATAATGGATCTAATTCAGAATGTCTCAAGAATTAAAATATCATCATGACAATATGTTAGCACAACTTTTCTGTATAACAGTCTTTTAATTTTTTACACATATTTAATCTAATTGGGTAGTCATATTATATAATCATATAGATGCATGTACATGTACAGACACTCACAATACATGGAAGCATATGACAGTGACAGCTGTACAGTATATAACTTCCCTGTTAAACTCTAATTTTTCCAAGTTCCTTGATCTTCATTTCCCATAGTCCTGCCAGCATTTTCTGAGGTCTGCTGGTACTAGGGACAACCAGTTCTTCCTGAATTCCTGGAGGCCTGCTGAAACCAAGGACATCCCTTGCCCGACTGGTCCCTTGGGATACACACAGTACCAGTGAGCTGGACCCTGTTTATGTTTGCCATTTTCCAGTCCACAACATAGCCTGCATCCCCAGAGGCTAGTCTATACCATGGACAACCGGATGGATAAAGGATGGCATAAAAGCACAATCAACAAGATCCAAAGCAATATGGCAACACCACAGCCAAGCTGCCATACAACCACAGGCTTGTGATATCCGAACACAGCTGAACCATGAGAAAACAGCCTTTAAACAAATCTTAAGAAGACAATAAAAGTCCATAAAGAAGAATTTAATAAATCCCTATCAAAAAATACAAGAAAATATAATAAAAGAGGTAGAGAAAATGAGTAAAACTGTTCAAGAGCTGAAAATGGAAATAGAAGCAATAAAGAAAACCCGCAATTGATCCTGCCAACAAAAAGTCAAAGGTATAAAATGAAGCAGAATTTGAGGGAAAGGCCAATCAATCACTGGTCCAGCTTGAGACCTATGCCATGAAAGGGTGCCCACCTCAGAACTATTAATGATATTCTGCTATACCTTTAGATAGGAGACTAGTCTAAATGCTATCAGGTAAGCTCCACACAGCAACTGATAGAAACTAATACAAAGACCCACAACCAAACATTAGGCAGAGCTTGGGGAATCTTGTGGAAGAGGGCTGAGGAAAGTTTGAAGGAGCCAGAGGGTTCAAGAACATAACAGGGAAACCTACAGAATCAACTAACCTTGACCCATACAGATTCATAGAGACGAACTGCCAACCAGAGGGCATGCATAATACTGACCTAGGCCTAGTGCACATATGTAATAGTTGTGCTGTATCTTTTGTTGTTATGATAGCTGGTTAGATAATACTGCTTCAATAATTATAGGCTATTATTAATAATAATAGCCTATATTTTTTTTCCTAAAAGAGTTGTACATCTGGGTCTTCATGTGGAAACCTTAACGTGCGAGCAGAGACAGTCTCTGACTACATTGTCTGCCTTTCTACCCCTTTCTCCTAACTGGGCTGCTTTAGTCAAGCCTCAACATTCATGGCAGGCCTGCTATATTCTGAGGAAATGGCAGGAGGGGTGGATAGGGAGGACGGTAGGGGATGGGGAGGGACTGGGAGAAGAGGAGGGAGGAGAAGATGCAGTCAGGATGCAAAGTAAATAAATAACAATAAAAAAAATCTAACTTTTATTTCTCTCAAAGTAAATGGCAATGTCCTTAATATGACCTCACTCCACAACGTTACTGATACTGTTTTCTTCCATACCCTGATTTGCTGAATTATTTTAAGAGCGCCTCACAGATATCTTGATGTTATTAAATATAGGAGATACTCAAGGGCTTTTCATTCCTGCTGTCTTTATTTTTAAAGGTCATCCTCAGATATCGTCATGACTCAGGCCTCTCAATTCTTCCAGATCTTTGTTCAAATGTTACATTATTGGAAAGGTCTTTCTTCCCTGAATACTGAATACTCTCCTCAAAGCAGGACATTTTTGCTTTTTTTTTTTTTTTTTTTCCCTTGGATACATAGTTTGCTCTTTCTTGCTAGGTTACAAAAGCTTAAATTTTGTCCTGTTCACTTTTACTGTAGAATTTCCCAGTTCACAGACACAGTCTATAAACACATTTTAAAGAATAAACAAATCTGATGAAAATATCAGCACTTTCTGTGAATGAGGATGAAAATATTATAAGTCTTTAAATCACACTGGACAGCAGAGCTGTAGAAAAAGGAGAAAGCTGCAGTAAACATTATGAGAGAGGCAGTGTTGTCAGAGTCAGGTTTGGCGCCATGGACCTGCATCTTTATAGCGATGTTTGCCACGTTCTAGCTACAGTAATTTCTGATGCCAATTATTTGACTATATAATTAAAGGCTATATAGAAAACTAATCAAATTGGAATCTGTAATGCGTTCCATATCTGGGTGGATCATATTTAAATATGTTTTTATATTAGAGACACTAATTGTGGTGTGTATCCTGTGCATTCAGATGACATTAAATGGAGCTACATGGCTCATTCTCAAGCACTGTGTGTAGAAAACTAATAATTTACTCATGTTTCTTAAACATATAACCTTTAAATCTGTGCTTCCATATTTATAAAAGCACAATAGTCAATGAGGAACATACAATATATAAAATAATGAAAGAAAGTTTATATTTTTTATACATATATACATCCATATATATTTAATAAGTTTTCAAATAAATATTCCACAAATTTCAGGAAAAGACATAGTTATGATACTGTTGAAAACAGTAGAAGTCATTCTGTTTTCTTTACGCAAATGTAGATGCTAATATGACATGAATACATACTGCAAACAACCATAGATGCATAAACACACACACACACACACACACACATATAAACAGAAAACAACAAAACATGTAGTTAAAAATTGCAGATTATAGCTGGGTGTGGTAGTGCATGCCTTTAATCCCAGCACTTGGGAAGCAGAGGCAGGGGAATCACTGTGAGTTTGAGGTCAGCCTGGTCTACAAAGTGAGTCCAGGACAGCCAAGGCTACACAGAGAGACCTTGTCTTGAAAAACAAACAAACAAACAAACAAAATGCAGATTATGCCTGGCCCAACTGGAGACTTACCCCATGGGAGAGAGCCAGCCTCTGACACTATTAGTGACAAGCGACACTCTGCTATGCTTGCAGACAGGAGCCTAGCATAGCTGTCCTCTAAGAGGCTCCACCCAGCAATGGATGAAAACAGATGCTAAAAGGCACAGCCAAACATTGATCCAAAATGTAGGCAGTTGTAGAAAAGTGGGGGGAAGAATAGAAGGGCTTAGAGGTGACAGGAGCTTCGCAAGAAGATCAACAAAGGCAACTTGCCAAGGCCCAGAGGAGCTTTCCGAGAATGAAGCACCAACTGAAGACCGTGCATGGACTGGACATAGGCCCTCTACACAGATGTGGCAGGTTAGTAAAGGGAGCCGGGGCTGTCTCTGACATGGACTCTATTGCCGCCGTTTCGATCACTTATGCCTGATGGGGCTGCCTCATCGGACCACAGGGGAAGAGGACCCGCTCAGTACTGATGCAACCCTATGAGCTGGGATGGGTTTATAGGGAGGGGTTTCCCCTTTTCTGAGAAATAAGGGCTAGGGAATAGGGAAAAAGAGAGGGAGGGTGGACCTGGGAGGACAGGAGGAAGGGGTCTGGGATTGGGATGTAAAGTGAATAAACAAATGGATAATAATTTAAAATTGCAGATTCTAAGATATGTGTCTGTGTTCTCCACCACGAATATACAAGTATATGGCGAAAAAATGGAGAGATAAACCATATATAATGTAGACAAATAAAAAGACAATACAAAGCACATTATAAAAAGTCAAATGAAGAACTGATAAAAAATATTACGTCAAAATCCTTATTGTTCCATAAAGCAGTGAACAAATATTTTCTTTAAAAGTCCAAGAACTTAAGTATGTGTCACATGAACAGTCTGAAATAGAAATTAGTTGTTCAAAGAAAAACTCAGCTACTGAAAGGAGATACAATCGTAGAGTTACCATTGTTTTTAAATGATGATATACAACCAAGGACAATACATGCGGTAAATGTCAAACCCTTACTCAGATCTAGCCAATGGTCAGGACAGTCTCCACAGTTGTGAGGAGAGTGGGGACTGCATCTGACATGAACTCAGTGCCCCTTATTTGACCACTTCCCCTCGGTGGGGAGTCCGGGTGGCACTCAGAAAAAGGATAAGTAGGCTACCAGGATGAGACTTGATAGGCTGTGACCACATAGTGGGGGAGGAGGTCCCCCTCAGTCACAGACATAGGGGAGAGAACAGGGTGAAAGCTGGAGGGAGGGAGGAACTGGAGGATACAAGTGATGGGATAACTATTGAGACATAATCTGAATAAATTAATTAAATAAAAAAGGGGAAAAAATCTCCCCTCTTTATTTTTATTTCCCAGTTTCAGATTACTTTCTTTTATTCAGTTATTTCATATGTATATGTATATATTTATATACTTTATTTACATACGTATATATTTATACAATTATAAATTTATAAACTTATATATTTATATAGTTACATACTTTATTTACTATATATTTATAAAGAAATACAAATGTAAGCATTTGTTTTTTCTTATTATTGTTAAAAAGTATGTTACCCATTCTCTTAATCTTTTTACCCAGATCTGTTTTTCATTTTGTTAATTACAAATACGCAAAGCAATTGATAGTCTGTTATTCTGAGATTGCATAATTTCTAGAAACTTTTTCTTCCATTGAGCTAAGCACAGATTACAAAATATGTAAAATTTGAAAATAGTATGATGGGAGTACTTTACTATTTACGTGATTCTACAAATCACAGCAGGATAATTTCATCAAGTAATCTACCATTCTGGTAGGCTATTCAGATCTTTTAAAGGGTCAACTGGAGAGGACAGTAATGAAAACACATCAGTAAATTTTGCCTTAGGCACTAAATAATCTCACCTGTAGGACTGCATATTTTATAACGGGCTTAAGTATATGAAGAATGCATGAGTGCTTTTGAGATTTAGGCTTACCTATATATTCAGAGAGAGAGAGAGAGGCATAAGATTTTTACTAAAATTTTGAAGCACATACAGCAAGCTAGGGAGCTCATGATAGAACAATTTACTTTCATAAATTGAGAACCTTGTAAATGAAAATAGATATAACAACATTTCCAGACAGATGATAGAATCAGGTATGCAGTATAAAAAGGAGGGAATTCTAAAATAATGTATTTACATCATAGGACTGAAGAGGTATCATATTTTCAGGTCAGGAATTCAATGTTTAGATTATTTCTCAGTATAGAACAGCATGGATCCTGCACAGTGAGAAATTTCTGGAAAATAAATAATGAACAGGAACAATAATTATGCGTTGCTAAATAAAACAGAAAACACAGCATAACTGAACTCTTGGAATATTTGGACACTTCTGAAGAAAAGGCTTGTAGAAATTTGCATAAATATAAATATTATTTTCTGTTTATTTCTATCTACAGTTTAGACAAGGGACAGTAGCAATATAGTTCATGACAATTATCTTTTCAATGTTGTCTGCAAATCTCTATGTATATATATGTATTAGTTGTGTGCATCAATGCAGAAAACATGCATGTACATTATTCATTCATATGTATATAATCAATGTTTTATCAATACAGAGAACATCCCAATGCTTATTATTAATATATTAATTGTTTGTTTTGTAAAATCTTGATTTTGAGACATCAATATATCTTATGCATTCCAGATTGGCTTGGGCATTGGCTATCATCTTGTCAGTTTCCCAGGTGCTAGGACTACAGGAGCATGTCAGAAGGGGTAACTGCTACTAATTATAATATGATAATTTCAGAAGATTAAAGAGTGTTTGTATGAAAAAACTAGTAATAGGTGAATCTGAGCTGATTTGAATAAACTTACTGGTTTTTAAAAATTGGTTGTGCTTCTGAGTATTTGTTTTAGTAAGTTTTAATTCAAGCTCAGAGAGTTTACAGTTTATAACATTACCCTGTTAGTTGTTTAAAGGTAAATTTGTAGCTTAAAGTCTTTGTTGAATACTTGATTCAATCTCCTATATTTCCTCTACTTTAAAAAATGCATATTTAAAGCATATACTTACCTAAAATAAAAATTAAAACAGGATTAAAATAGTTGTACATTTCTGTAAGTGAGTACAGAAGAAATGCTAATGGAATAGCAGATTAAACATCAAGTAGATTTAGAAACATGGTTGTCTTTTAAAATACACAAAAAACTACAGATCAGGGTAGAGATATTTTTAGGTAAACAGAGTTGAATATCTATTCTCTAATACACAATCGATTTTAAATGGGAACCTGGTAAGTAGTTGTTATGTGGAGAAAATAAAAATTATAAAATTATAAAATAATTGTAGTTATTAAATATTTCATTGAATTATGTGAAATTACTAATACTTAATTATACTGACTTACGACTACAATATCATGTCTCAGTCTATGAAAATACAGAATATTGATGATAAAAAGATTAAATTAGGAAAAATAAAATCATTAACTATGTGAGCAAAACAATTTTAATATTTTGACATTGTTTTCATGATTTGGACTCTTAGTTGAGAAATATATATATATATATATATATATATATATATATATATATATAT
>OU015756.1:83415400-83430563 GCA_907169655.1 Acomys percivali
CACACACACACACACACACACACACACACACACACACACACACACACGGAATTAATAAATCAATCTAGTCGTAAATCTTCATTAAGCTGAAGTTAGTCATTTAGCTTTACTTCTTTCAGAAAGTACTGAATTTTAAAGCTAAATTTATAATATATTTCTGGATTAACTTTTATATGTGTAAAATACATTTAAAATGTGTTTACAGCTTTAGAGAATGAATCTGTGTATTTCTGATCATTTTAAGCTTACTCCCTTCCTAATAGCATTTAGATTTCTAAGTCAATTCATTCTCACTTAAGAACCTTGATAATCTTGGATTTAAACACCCTCAGGATAAAATGATGATAGTGTTCAAAAGGATAAAAATGATAAATACATTTCTGAGCAATAGGTATAGATACCTGGAGAGAAAGAGGGACTTTAAGTCTGTAGTTTCCATCATAAACCAAGAGTGAGCTCATAATCATAAAAGTGCATTTGTTATTTCATCAAAAATGATTCTCAGTCCCAGTGGGTATACTATTTTTAAAAGAGGTAGTTTAAATGAAAATTAGACAACTGGAATAGAATAATCTTTTTAAAAATCACAAAGAAACATTTATAAAGCCACTTAAAATGAAGAAATTAAAATGAGCAGAGCAGATAATTTGTGCCCCAAGTGAGAAGAGAAGTGATACCTCCAAATCAAATCATTGATCCACTTAGCAGATATTCTAAATAGAAAAGCAGATGCCAACCAGTTCTGTCATGAGTGAGTCATAAACCATCAGATGCAAATTTTCAAAAGCATAAACAAAATATGTATAAAGCAATTCAAAATCTCTATTCTTAGGAGTAGCCACTAAGATCTGATCAATGATATGCCTTGGCACCTCTGGCTCTGATGAGGTGCACTACTTTAATATTTCATGCTGTTTCTTCATTTTTCTCTCCCTTGAATCTTGGGGAGAAATATTGGAAAATACTCCATCAAGTAAGTGGGGTTTTAAAGGTAAAGTTATAGCTTTCAAATACCTTACAGTACACATACAGAGCTGTAGAACTCATTTCAAACAAATACGTCTACAAAACCCTCCAGATCCTCAGGCTCAGGGACCAGTGTGGAAGAGGAAGCAGATCTGGATATTGGCTATTGCAAGAGAAGCTCTGCCTATAAAATTTCAGGAGCTTGACTCTGCAAAGTGAGCTCAACATGGATGATGCCAGGGGACATCAAACTGGAAGGGAAAAGCCCACAAGGCCATATCCCTAAAGCAAAATGTAGAAGCAACTGAGGAGACTTGTTACTGGGACACGTGGTCTTTGCTAGCCAAGAGCACACCAATTGATTGTCTTGTAATAAATGGTCTGTCCCGAAAACATACATGTAAGTAAATGGATTATATTTATTCATGGCATAATGGATAACACTTAGTAACAGATTATATTTAGGAATGTGAATGTATATACATTTGCATGTGCACATGCAATAATAATCTGTGGAAAAGAAGGACACGAATTTGAGGAACAACAATGAGCGTTATTAAGGAGAGGTTGCAAGAAGGAAACAGGAAGAAATGTATAAAAATGTATAAATGTATAAAAAAATGTATTTTTTTCTAAAATTTTAAAATATGTATACATTTGAGAAACGTAGTCATACATAACCAATTGAAAGTGACCACGTCCAAGACAAATACTGTTTATTTATTAAGTTCAAATTTATTACCTCTTATAATATATCACAGCACTCCATATTAATACTGTATTATTCCTGGATCTCAAAGGTTATTGCTTTTCTATTTCCTTGGTCCAGATCATTATCTGAGGATTGTTTTAGGTGTTGTTTTGCTTTTTGTTGTGTGTGTGTGTGTGTGTGTTTGTGTGTGTGTGTATGTGTTTGCAAATCTATGTATGTTTGATATTATCATTTATTTCAGTATTCATGATAGTAGTCAAGTCATATTGGATGACCTGCTGGTAAGCTCATTCATAAAGAATACTGAGTCTCCTTCTGACTTTCTTATCACAGGTTGATTAGGAGAGATCAAAGAGACATGGTTTAGGAGGATTGCTAGATTTTCAACCTGGCAACTTGGCTTGGTATAGGGCATGAGATGCCAGTCAAGTCATTAGGAACTATCCTTAGAAAAAACATTTAGAATCTTCTCCTTAGTGTCTGTGTTGTCCTCACTGCTCTGGGCAGATGCATGGCTCCTGGCTTCAGAGTCAGACCAGGTCATGCCTTTGTTCTGCAAAGCAGGAAGGAAGCACAAAATGAAAAATGGCAAAGACAATTTCACAGTTTGCCTCAAAGAAACAATATCAGTGAGACCAATTACAGAATGAGTTCATAGAAAAGTTAATGATATGGGTACTGATTGGCTTAAAAATATCGAGCGCCTACAAATCCTGCAGAAATTCTCCGTGTAGCCTCAGGGGGACATGTTCTCCAACTAGAAAACAGTTTAGTAATGTTTTGCAGTAAAAGACAAGGCCAGAGAACTTCCTGGAACTCATTTGATTATTAGGTCTACAGGGGCCATGGCTTGTATATTAATTCTGTTTTTAAGCTTTATCACTATGGAATATTTATTGACAGGGTATCACTTTATATATATGCCCCCTAACTTTAGTTTGGTGACTTAAATATAAGAGTTTACATTCTCCAGTCTGATTAATAACTTATATAAGATGTGTGTATTTGTATTAAAGAGTACAATTGAAATTTGTATGACTTCTCTAAACATCTCGGAGTAATTAAGCTCATGGAAATTACTGACGAGAGTCACATATAGATGATTTTCTAGACATGATAAACAGTTTGAGCAGATTCTATTTCAGATGCTTGTCAATGTGTACAATTATGTTAAAGCATGCATGAGGAGAAAAATCCTGGAACTCAGAGCAGAATTGAAGCTTAAGGAAAAAAATAGAAAATTAACCAAAGATATTGGCTAAGTATAATGAAGCAAAATATATTACTCTTTTTTAAGAGATTTAAAATGCTATCTCAATTGCTGTAATTTCTGTTGCATTCAAGTAGTAATGGTTTAAAAAAAAGATAGTTTAAATCTAATTAAATGTGCTATGTACTTTTCAAAAGTGAATATATTCTGAAATGAAATAATTATGGTTAGCATTTTCAAACACTGACCTTAAAATATCATATTCTCTACTTCCTGTCATCCAAAATGGCAAAATATGCTGGAATAAAACCTCACTTATTAATTACATGAGTAAATTCCTCTAAGATGATACCCATTATTTTCTCCAGTTAATTTATCTCAGATGAAAGGTGATTTGTTTATATTGATAACACAAGGGATTTGTCTTTTATTCCAGCACATGGAGTCTGTTAGAATGTGATTTGTTTTGCACTGGATTCTTCTCTTATCTTATAAGAGCTAAAAGAACATTTCACAAACATGAGTGAATAATTAACAGAGAAAAAAATGAAAATATTAGACATATAGTTCAGAACACTAGAAATCCCAAACAGGATTTAACATAATTTCTTGAAACGTAGAAGCTTATCACATGTTCACTTTGCAATTGCAAAGGTCTTGTTAATGTCTGTCTAATATAGAAGACCTTACTCTTTGTTTTCATAACCACTGCATATATTTGATTTTGGTAATAGATTTCCGTCTGCTCTGTGTAAATCACTAAGCTAGAGGGACCAGTTAGCCTGTGATTACTTTTGAGATTGCTGAGGTAATTGTGTAATTTTCTTCTAAATTAGGAAAATAAGCATTATTGAATTGTGATATTCTTTTAAAATGAACATTAGAGAATGAATATATATATTCTTTATTTCTCCAAGAATAATTCAAATCAAATGAAATAGGAGGTGTTAGATGTTTAGATCCTATTAAAATCAAATAAAGACTGCATTTTACTAGAAATTATTTTCTACAACAATGTCTGGAGTTTTCTCACTTCCAGTCGTAGGTTAGAAACCATACTGATCACAATAACCCATAACTTATACCATTACAACTTTACCAATCATCAATAAAATCTATGTTTTGTCTTTGAATCACCAATGTTTTTAAACTTTTTTTCCACACAAACGTTTTACCTCACTTGCTGACATTGTTCAATGTGCCTGTGCCTCTTCCACTCACTTTTGGTCTCAGAAATTTTATTTTCCTTTTATAAGTCATACTTGCATAAATTCTCTTTCAAACATAATGAATAATTTAAATAAACACTGTCACATTTCCAAATGAAGCTTTACAATAAAACATTAGAAAGAGAGATGAGGTGAAATCTAGTATATTCGTTTCTCTTTTTTTATCCCATTCCTTTATCCCACAAAATCATACCTTTTATAAAGGTTTGTGTATTGAAAAGGAAAAAGGGGAAGGAATGCAAGCAAAGAAAGAAACAAACAAAATGAATTTAGGCCCGTAAGAAGAAACCACAATCATATGAAACAGTGACACATTTAAAATTTAAGCTACCTTAAGAACTTCAAAAACATCTACAGTAAATAGTACATAGTTCATTAGTTTGAGCAGGAAAAGCTACAAAGCACAAGTGTCTCTGTGATACACACTTGGAGGAAACCAAAGTAACTTAGAGAGAGAAAAAATAGATTACTATCTACTCATTCATTGTGTTGTGAGGTTTATCAAAATAATATAATAGAGTCTTAATTATTTGTGTGATAGCTAGGATAAGAGAGAGAAATTTGAAAGCAAACGTAGTTTTATAAAAAGAAAATATTTAGTTCAAGTCTAGTTAATCCAATATACATTGAGTGACGTCATATAGGTATGATTCTTAACTTGCGCCAAGTTTCCTAGGTGTACAACACATCTGTCCATCTCTTGTAGCATGGTAAAGCCTAAGAATTTTGTACACTATGACTGTCAAGAATCGGTTATAAAACCTAGGACTTTATTTAATCAAGAGAAATATTATTTTCAGTATTCTTGAATTAATCAGGTGAGCTTTTTAAATCACAATTTTTACTGGTACCATTGGAAATAAAGCAACCAGTATTCAGTAGAAGGGCATCATAGACGTATCCAGGGATCATCTTAGAAGAAAGACAATCTTAGAAGAAAGACTCCCAGATTCTGAAGACACGGTGGCACCAGAATACTATCCAATTTAAGGCTCCTGAGATCCTAAATAACTGAATTGGAAAACAACTTTATCTGACAGACCTAGAATATTTAAGTAACTGAAAAACTAAATATCTAAGAGATAAATTTGAAATTTCATTTTAAAACATTTTTAATACTGTCTCACTTTTAGTTATTCTTTTTTTAATTCTTTCAAAGTACATCAATAAAGTAACATTTTCATTATGCAAATGAATAAGATATGCAGATCCTTGTTAAATGACTAATTCCACAGGTGTCTTTTTTTTTAAATTAAATCTATTTCCTGTTAGTTATGCCTTTTTCTAATTCTTCTTCAAGCCTGCCCTCCCTTCATCCTATTCATTTTACACTTTCTTTTTCATTGTTCTCTCTGTCCCCCCTAATACCTTCCTGACTGCTATGGCCATTCCGGTGTAAACATTCATAGTGAAAAATGTAAAGGTAGGATCCCCAAACGACCAAGAACATGTGTTGTCTATCTTTTTGGCTCTTTGTTATCTCCATCAGAATTATTTCAAACGCTGTGCATCTACCTGATAATTTAACTTTTCTGGCAGCTGAATACTATTCCACTGTGTCTGTCAACTGCCTTTTCATTATCTGTTCATCAGTTGATGTATATCTAGACTATTTGCATTTCCTGGCTATTGTGAATAAAGCAATAATGAACGAAATGAGAAGGGATCTCTGCAGTAGAACCTGAATTCCTTTGTCAATATGCCAATATCAGGGATGATACTGCTTTCAATAATGTGTCCTAAAATGTACTGAAACTTCTCAGTATATTTTAAACCATTGTCCTAACACACATTAACATCTTTGGATTGCAAAGTACTAATAAATGGCTTAACTGCCATACTCATAACTTATAGGGTTTTTTTGCCGTATAGCCCAGAGGAAAATAATATATTTTGATATAAGATATAATTAAAGATTATTTTACAAATCTATCTTATTGTCTATGCTAGGAACAAATCCAGCACACTCTCACACACACACAGTCTTTTCTTTTTAACCATTGACAACTTTGTTATTTCTGATGTGTCTAAAATGTTTATTTGTGAAAATTTCATGATCTGGGTTAGTCTGACATTTTTTATAAATAAGAGCTTTAGTTAATGATGAAGTGTATTTGTTTTGGTTTTATGATAGTTTTTATCTATATCAGGCTGACTATGAACACTTTATGTAACCAATGACCATGAAACTCCAATTCTTCTACAGATACTGTGACAGTGCTGATCTGAGAGGCATGTCCCAGCACAGTCAGTGTACCTGGTTCTGAAGATCAAACAGAGTTCGCTGCATGTGAGTAAGGCATTCTACCAGCTGAACTAAATTCAGCCAGCGATGTGTGGCCATATTCTGTAGGACTCTGAGGGTTTTGAAGATCTTAGCTAACTATTTAACCTTATCTGTCTATAGAATCATACCTATCTGTTACACCTAGAATGTATATTCTTGTGGTATAAAAAGACGAATAATTGACATGACCATGATTTGATCAAATAACAATGAACTTGTACTACTTAATTATCTGAAACAGCTTGCAATAGTACTTTCAAAGTATTGGAAGAAAACCTTGTATTATACTTGAGTAGTATGGGTACAATACGTCATATTAGCACAGAAATATATACTTATACACACACACACACACACACACACACACACACACACACACACATATATATATATATATATATATAATATATATATAATGTGTGTGGAGAATAATCTTAAGTTTGAATTCTATATCAATGTATAAAAATTAACCTTATTTTGCATCAACATACACATTTCTATACCAGTGAATTGAAAATAACCTTGTGAGCACAAGTCCTTAAGTTGAGGAATTGACTCAATAATCTACTTTTTGTCCTATCATCCCTATATATTTCTATATTCCTCCTTCTTTCTTTTCCACCCCTATCTCCAAACCTAAAAGAAAAAAATAAAAAAAAAAGAGAAAGATATAGAAAAACAGAGATATCCCTCACTCCAACCTCATTTTCTCTCTGGATAAGACTAATAGTAACTTATAACCAATTCCCAATGAAAACAAACATCTATAGTCCAAGAAGGCAACCAAAAACCTACCCAACAACACCCCTAAAAGGAGATGAGGAATTGTTCTCTTACTTCTTATTCTTGCTTATTAGGGGAGAATAATACCTTTGTAGGAGCCCAGATAAAATTAGGGAAAATGGTTAAACAATCTAGGAATAGCATTTTTGGTTCAGTTTCTAAATGTTGAGAAATTCCAGTCTTTTTATTTTATTTTATTAATTTATTCATATTACATCTCAATGGTTATCCCCTCCCTTGTATCCTCCCATTCCTCCCTCCCTCCCATTTTCCCCTTACTCCCCTCCCCTA
Source organism: Acomys percivali (assembly GCA_907169655.1). Classification (NCBI taxonomy): domain Eukaryota; kingdom Metazoa; phylum Chordata; class Mammalia; order Rodentia; family Muridae; genus Acomys; species Acomys percivali. The sequence continues at coordinate 83,422,879 of OU015756.1, forward strand.
TGACTGCGACTGAGGGGGACTTCCTCCCCCTGTATATGCTCATAGGGTATCAAGTCTCTTCTTGGTAGCCTGCTATCCTTCCTCTGAGTGCCACCAGGTCTCCCTATCCAGGGGACGTGGTCAAATATGACCAGAGTATGTGTGAAAGTATGACCCCACTCTCCACTCAACTGTGGAGAATTTACACTATGGAATACTACCCAGCTATTAAAAACAAGGAATTCCCAAAATTTGTGGACAAATGGATTGAACTAGAAATGATCATAATGAGTTAGTTAACCCAAAAGCAGAAAGAATTAAATGGTTTATACTCACTTATATCTGCATACTAGCCCAAGGGGCATGTCCCATGAAAGTCTTCACTTACCAAGAAACGGAGACAGAGAGAAATTCCAGTCTTAATAGAAGTCCTGTGTGTGACAGTTTGAAATGCTGGACCAATTGGGATCAGAAGCTTTCTGCAAAGCTGTCCTGGGAGCTGTCCTGTGCAGATGGAGAATAGCAGCCAAAACACTTGGAGCTGGAACATGAAGGATGCAGGATGTCAGTGTCCAGCATGGAGGGAGGAATGAATCCTTCATGTCTGATCCACCTTCAAAATCTGCTTCTTTTGTTCTGAAAACATTATTTCTCTCAAGCATTATACAGTCCTAAAATCACTAGTGTATAGGTGTGCAGGGTGCACATAACAATCGGGCTAGTTCTATGCTCATTGCCTGAGCAGAAGAAAGACATCTGTAAATCTTCATTCATGCCCTATGAAGAATGGCATCTAATCCTAAGTCACAAGGATTCTGTAACCAATAAGAAGCACTCTCTATGCATAGACAGTCACGTCTCAGCCAGTCTTAGAGCTATGCCCATGTAGTTCAATTAGGAATATAAATTGCCTACTTGTTCTGGAGTTTTAATTCTTTACATCCCAATTGTAGTCCCCTCCCTCATCCCCTTCCCCTCCCTCCCTCATCCCTCAGAAATGGTGGCCCTCCTCCTCTAACATCTGATCTCAGATGGTTATGTTTCATCTGTACTACCTGTATCCTCCGTGGCCTGGCCAGGCCTCCCATCCAGGAGGAAGGGATCCACATTGGGGGACCAGAGGTCATGTCATGTGTAGTCCCTACTCCCCATAGTGTGGAACTTGCAAGGCAGGCAGCACTTCCAGTGGAGGGAGTGGGACACCAACACACTCATAAAGCTTTTGACCCAAAATCTTTCATGCTCACGAGAGGTATAGGGATAAAAACGGATTAGTGAGTGAGGAAATGTTCAACCAAAGACTGGCCCAACAGGAGACCCCCCCCCTCCATGGGAGAGAGCCAACCCCCAAAACTATCAATGAAGCTGTGCTGTGCTTTTAGACAGGAGCCTAGCATAACTGTCCTTGAGGTGGCTTTATCCAGAAGCTGATGGACACAGATGCAGAGACTCACAGCCAGACAATAGCTGCAACTTAAGAATTATTTTGGAAGAATGGGAAGAAGGATTGAGGAAGCCAGAGGTATCGGGGACACCACAGGAAGACTTACAGAAGATACCAACGTGGGCCCACAGAGGCTCACAAGGACTAAATGACCAACCAAGAATCATGTGTGGACTGAACCTAGGCCCCCTACACATCTGTAACAGATGTACAGCTTGGTCTTCACTTGGGTCCCCTAACAATTAGAGAGGGGACTGTCTCTGACTCTGTTCCTTGCCTTGGATCCTTTTCCCTTAGCTGGGCTGCCTCTTCATGCTGCACAGGAGAGGATATACCTAGTGCTGCTGGACTTGATGTGCCAGAGTTAGTTGGTACCCATAGATGTCCTCTCCTTCAGTAAAGAGAAGTGGAGGGTGAAATAGCGAGGGTGGTGTATGAGGGTTAGACTGGGAGGAGAGACGCAAGGTCCTGTGATCAAGCTGTGAGTAGATTAAATAAATAAACGAGAGAAATAAAAAGAAACATAACAGATAAAGCTGAAGATAGTGTTGAGTTGATATTACCTAGGTGGTACAAGAAACATTGAAGAGTATATCTGGTTACCCATTCTTATTTTTGTTTTTAATTATCAGCTTTGTAAAATTTAGCAAGAGCTAGGTCAACAGATGGGAAGCCTGACACTGACAACAAAACATTGGCATATCTCAGTACTTGCAGTGCTGTAGCGATATTTAACAAAGGCACAGTTTTTCATTTGCTAACGAAGACACTCAATGTGGTGAGCATAGGTGTGTTTAAGACTGGACTTGGATGTTTTTCAAATTTAGACTGTTTCTATGTTTGTAAAGTTGTTCAAAATGAGATTATGGTAAAAATCAGTAATTTCATGAGAACATAAAGACTGTGTAATACCTTTCTTCTCAAAAATTAAAACATTGAGAATCAAATCTAGTTATATGGATGAATCATTAAGCAAATAATCTTTAAATTTAGTTAAATTTAACAAAATTAAGGCAAATGTACAACATTGAAGCATTAGATAACTTACTTGATAAAAGCCATAATTTTTACCTGAAGGTATAGATTGATATCCTGGGCAACGTATGTCTCACATTATCTTTAGTACCCTATATACTTAAATCTAGACAATATATATGCAAGAATATAGAAGAAATTCACATTAGTACTTGCTGATAGTCTATGTACTGTTTTATTTTCAATATATTTAGTTATTATTTGTCTTACTAGAAAAGTTCTGACTAGTGCTTATAATGTAATTTTCATGCAGTTGTTTTCATTGACCAGTATATGGTATTATTCAAGGTGGAAAATGTGTTAGACTAGAGGATCCTAAGCTCTCAGGAAAAAAATGGAAGAGAGACCATACTCTCCACTGTGTTTGCTTGATTAAACATTAAGAGAAATTTAACTACCACTCAGTTTCTACTGTGAAAGCAGCTTGATTGTCTACTTAGCACAGTTGCCTACACATTTTTTCTGAGAGTTAGAAATTTATATTGCCTTGAAAATTAGTTATTGAATATTACTTTCTTAATTATCACTTATAAATTCAGAAAATCACTATTGTTTCTTGAAATAAAATACTGAGTCTTGCAGAGGCTAAAGGTCCTGCCTCACTCATCACCTCCTCTCCCCTCACAAAATGCCCCCAGAATCTAGTGGGATGTATTGGTTAATTTGAGATCATTGTAATGCTGGTAACTATAACATCTATTTTTAATGACATGTTTTATAATCTGAATTTCCACCATTTTAAAGTTAAACTGTCAATAATTTAAGCTACAAATATACATTTATAACAAAGAACTATAACAAAAAATAGAAAGCATACCAAAGTAATTCATAATTAATGAACCTTTGTGAAATACATTAAATGAATTAAGAGAATTCCACAAAGAATAAGATTTAAGCATTTATAGGGAAAGTCACCAAAATAAGATTATAACAAAAGAAGCAAATAGAAGTGTGTTGCATTTATAATTTGCTTATGATATGGCTTTCTAAAAGTAAATAAAAAAGAATACTGCTATCTAGATCTTATTTATTTGCTTTTTCCTTGAAAAAGCATCATTTTTCAAGTGTGAGTAGGAATCTACATTCTATGAACATCAAAACAGCAACAGATTGAATATTAATATTAATAAGGCTTCCTAAGTACAGAGCCTGCCAGTCTTTAATCAAATTCAAGTTACACGGTAGTTTCATTTATTCAAAAACTTATTAATTCAAATTAAGCACACATGTCCTCAGGAGAAGAGTTATAGAGGATGTTCTCTCACAGGAAAACAAAGACAAACAAACCAAACCAATGTTCAAGCAAAACATTCCAGTTCTCCACCCCATATATGTTTTGAAATCTATATGAATACATGAAAAATGCATTATGCAAATGCAAAGAATTCCTATCCTATGTCATATAAGATGATTAGTGAATGAAAAATTAATTGGGTTATCAACAAAAGTCCTCAACTAAGAATGGTTCCTTGGAAGAAATGAATATTAAATTAGACTGAGGATTTATATAGTCAGTAGTGTTCCAGAAAGCTAAATATCATAGCAACTCAGACACGGCCGGATGCGCAGAGGGTTCCCAGTGGCTTTTGCTTACCATTTCCACATAGAAACAGACAAGACTAGTGATAAGTAGGTGATACTTTTGTTGAGTTTGTGGTTATTAAAATAAGAAAACAACTCAGACAGAAGTCTTGTTCTATATATGCCTTCAATACACTTAGTTTATAAAGAAATACAGTGGACAATGATGATCCCTTAACCCTATTCATGATATACTTTGAAAGGTACTCATTATGTGCAGAGAACATCTAAAACGTGAAGGCAACCATGCTCCTTCATGACAAGTCCAAATGTACTTTTTATGATTATTCTGTTGGTGAATTGGTGATTAGTGTATATTATTCTCCCCAACTTATTCTTGCACTTAATTATTTATATCAGTACACAGTAATGGACACTCATACATTGGGTTATTGTCTTCTATAGTCTAATCTTCTTGATAAAAAATATATTATATCTGGCCATTGGAATCTCTTTCAATTAAATTATTATATATTATATAAATTATATATTATATACTATTTGAACTTATCCTATGTGTCTGTGTGTATGTGTGTGTGTGTGTGTGTGTGTGTGTGTGTGTGTGTGAGAGAGAGAGAGGGGGGGGGGGGGAGAGAGAGAGAGAGAGAGAGAGAGACAAAGAGAGAGAGAGAGAGGGAGAGAGAGAGAGAGAGAGAGAGAGAGAGAGAGAGAGAGAGAGAGAGTTCATGTGATTGTGTATGTCTGTATACTGTGACCTGAAAGTCCTTGGAGATGACTTGAGTAGAGTGATGGGCAAATGGAGAAACAGAAGCCATATGTAAAAATATGTGGATGGAGTGGGCTGTGTGGTCTCATGGAAATGCACTAATAGCCACCTCGAAGCGCAACACATTTATCATATATTGGAAAATCAAAGCAGGGGTAGGTTATCTTACCTCAGTAGGAGGTGACTTTAATGTACCAGTGTCACATTGCAGTTCTCCTGGAGACAAGCTGTGGTTGACATGTCTGTGCACACACTGGTTTTAGCTAAAGATTAATACTTAATAAACACCAGTATTTAGACCAGATCAAGGTTTTGCCATTCCTCTTACCTGACAAAGGAAGGCTTTGCTGTTTCCTTGGCTCTGAGGCACTGCAGTCCTTGACAGGACACTTGAAATGTTGACAGTACCTATTCATTCAGGACTTCATATACTCCATATCTGTGTGTACACTTATGTTTGAATATAAGTATGTTGGTGTATATGTATACACATTTTAATATCAGATGATTAATAAACCTAAAAATATGTTTCGGGAAAGACAATAACTGAAAGAAAAAAGTCTAAATTCAGTTTTGTATTTGCGAAATACCTTCATAAATATTCTTAAAATTTATATTTTTATCATCAACATGACAGATATGTTATGATATCTAATAGCCCATTATAGTAACATAAGATGACATGATTTCTGAAAATGGCACCTACTTCCTTATTGTAACTTTTGTTTTTGTAAAAATATATTTTGTTTGTTCTGATGTGTCCATGTGCAACCCCATGCACTGAGTCCACAAACATATATGTGCAGGTGTCTGTGAAAGCCAGGGATGGCATAGGATTCCCTGGACTTGTAATTAGAAGCAGCTGTGAGCCATCTGATATGGGTGTTGAGAACCAAACTCTAGTCATTTGCATGGACAGCATGTTTCTTACGGCTGAGTTATCTTAGTGGTATTTCCATTGCAACCTTGTAGAATAGACAATATATCATTTCTATAGTAGTCATATATCATCTTTCCAATAATTTTTATTTATTTTTGCTATACATAAGTGCAAATATTTTCTAATTTAGTTCATACATTATTTTGTTGGCCCAACCTATACTAGTTTATAATACCAATATATAAAAAGTTTTTTTATTCCATTACTGAGGTTTCCATGTGGAGAAAAAAAAATGTTTATTTCTATCAATTAAAATATTTAAATGATGAGGAAAAAATAAAACAAAAGAAAAAATTTAAATAATTCACATGCGACAATCAGTTTAAATGAAACTCTTGTTCAGTCAAATTATTATTATAATTGGCTTTCTTACCAAGTCATTATAATCTTGCCCTCTTAGTAAATAAGTCTCAGTGCAAATAATCTTCTACAGCTGCTATTAGAATGTTTTCATATGTCTTAACATTTTAATAATGTCTTTATTCAATTTGATTCACTATTAATATTTTTCTCATTTAGTTTGACTATTATGTTATGCCTATTTTATATATTTTAAGACATAAAAAGCGTACAATGGCATGTGATGACAAACTACACATATAGTTTGTTTGTCCAGGTCACTAGAGGAACAGAACCTACATGTGTATAGGATATATGTGATGCTTACATATTATGTATATATATATATATATATATATATATTTGTGAGTATAAGAATATATGCATATAAATATACACATATATTTTCTAAAAGTGAATTTGTAGAATTGTCTTACACAGTAGGGTCTATATAGTGCAAAGATGGCTGTTAGTTTATTGGAAAGGCAGAGAACCATAGTTCCTTGGTATTCTAGCCTTCAGCACTTAGCACTCCCAGCCATATCCTAAAGGTCTCAGTTCTCCCTTAACCCTGCACTCACCGTGGAATTTGAGAATCCTACCATCTGAAATCTACAGCCCGCTACAGCACAGAAACCTCCACTTCGTAAGAATGGAGTTTATAGGAGAGTTGCTTTCTGCCTTCTTTTGCCTTTAATTTATTTATTTATTATTAGCTTGGAATCGTAGCTCACTCAACGGTGGGTAGAGGGTTTCTCACTCCCATACATCTGCACCATTTAGGTCTAGAAACGAAGAAAGTTATGCGGTATCAGTCCTAGAGATTTTCATTTTGATCAAGTTCACGAAGACCAACAGTCACATGTACATTATGTACTTTTCAAAGCCAGGTAGATGCAGGGACCTTATCAAATACACGTAACATTTGAAACAGACAGTAATTAGGATGAGGGGAAACAGGGTCAAGAGAAAAACACAAGTGCCTTCTCTAGGTGGCAATCTCTAATGAATGTGCTCGGTGGGATTGTTCTATGACTTCTGGCCTGCTTTCCATATCTGCTAATTTGTAAATATGGAGGTCTTAACTTTGAAAGATTTCTTTTTCATGATGTTTATAATTTCCCCAGCTTTATTAGTTTTTCACGTTCCTACACCGAAGTCCTTGCCCCTGGTTTATCTAAGTAATTCACAACGTTTTTTAATTAAAAAAAATTTGAGATTGTAACCTAATTACAACATTTCCTTTCCTCTTTGCAAATACTCCCATATACCCTTCCTTACTCACTGTTCAACTCCTGTGCCTTGATCAGCTCATTGCTCATTTCCAAACGTTAGCCGATTTCATCTCCTTAGCATGCACATTGCCAGGTGTATGTGTGGGCAGCTGCTTTCTGCTCTTTCTGCCCTCTCACATTGCCTGAAAACTGTTTCTAAAGACTCAGCAAGTTTTAAAATCCCCTTACAGATTAACTTTCTCTAGCCTGTATTTTCTATTGACTAGAATTCAATAGGCTTCAGAGGAATAAGGTAAATCTAGGGCTCAGCTTGTTTCTGTCCTACATGTGGAGAATTCATTCCTCTCTTCCCCCCTTCTCTCTCTCTCTCTCTCTCTCTCTCTCTCTCTCTCTCTCTCTCTCTCT
>OU015756.1:83448188-83521673 GCA_907169655.1 Acomys percivali
TCTCTCTCTCTCTCTCTCTCTCTCTCTCTCTCTCTCTCTCTCTCTCTCTCTCTCTCTCTCTCTCTCTCTCTCTCTCTCTCTCTCTCTCTCTCTCTCTCTCTCTCTCTCTCTCTCTCTCTCTCTCTCTCTCAGGATGTCAGGATGTAGCTCGTAGTGACTGCTCCAGCACTTGCCGTCAATCGACCATCATCCCCATCATGACATTAATGGACTAAACCTCTGAAATTGTAAACAAGCACCAAAACAAATGTTTTCTTTTTAAGGGTTGCCTTGGTTATTGAGGTGGTTTGAATAAATTGAGCCCCATGAGCCTATAGGGAGTGGCACAATAGGAGATATGGCCTTGCTGTAGTAGGTGTGGCCTTGTTGGCGCAGGTGTGTCATTAGGAGCTGGGCATTGAGGTCTCAGAAAGCTCAAGCCTGGCCAGTATGTCACAATCTCTTCCTGCTGCCTTCTGTTCTAAATGTAGCACTCTCAGGTACCTTTGAACCCATGTCTGCCTCTATGCCACTATGATTACTTCCAGGATGATAATGGATGAAACCTCTAAACTGTAAGCCATCTCCAATTAAATGTTAAACATTACTGTGGTCATGGTGTCTTGTTACAGCAATATAACAGTGACTAACACACTATTAGAGAAGAAAATAAATAACTAAAAGTCAATGGGAGAAAATAGTTTGGTTGATATGACCTGTATGTTTCACATGTTTAAGCATTAGTATATTTCATTAAAGGAATTTAACAATGACAAAGAAAGAATCGCTTTACACATTTTGCATTTTATTTCTCTGCTTAACAAACGTCATTGCTATTCATTTGTTCCACCGAAATCTGTGAAAAAATTAGACACTGGACTTGTTGCTATCACCATCACAGATCTCAAAGGGGTCCAGTCACAGGAGGCAAAAGAGGCATCCAGAGAATTACTGTCATTACAAGCTAATAGTGCTAACCACTTCCAGAAGGAAACACAGCAGTGGTAATCCAAACATTACAATGCTCAGCATCTTATTGAGCCTTGAAATCCTATGCTGTGTGCTGGGCTCACATTGCTACCATCACTGGGAGAGGATGGGGCGTTTAAACATTACCTGGCAACATCTTGCTTCTTTCTTAGTGTCCTCACTGACTTGTGTTTAAAGATTTTAGCTTTAAGGAAGAAGAAAAAACACACTGAAAAATTATATATAAAAGTTCCCATTTTGCAAAGACAGAATTTCTAATAGAATGGTGTCGTAACAGTTCTACTGCGTGCAATGTTAAGCTTAACCAATAAAGTGGACACTGCATGAGGCAATCACCGAGCATGAGTAAATTCCCTGTTCACTGTCGTTCTGGCACAGACAACCTGCATTGCTAATGCTATTCCCTCAATATTTTACAAAGCTATGTATCTCAAAATGACAGCAAGCAATAAGAAAGTGCACAATGTTTTACTTCCACAATTTAAATGGTACATTTTTAAATGATAAAAAAAGTTCCTGAGTCAAATAAATGACATAAACCGGGAATTTTAATTGGTTTTGGCAGAATATAAAATGAAACCTATAAAACATTATTATATGGTCAACATTTATGATGATAAGCTCAAGAAAGTCAGTGCCATTTACATATGCTTTTAAGGAAGACTGTGAAATACAATGAACACATTTATGATTCTGATTCAAACAGAACTTCCTTTTAACAGTAAAATGTCAGGTTTAAAAAAAAGGCAAGAGATGCCAGCAGTAGGTAGGGCTACACAGACACCGAGGGACTTTAACATTTCAGAAAACATAGGCTCAGACTTAAAACTACATGTTGTAGGTAGCAGAAAAAGCATCAATAATGGGACTGTTTCATATGGAATGAACATAGTAGGGCATATTGCAAAATATTCTCTTTCAAGAAATATCGTATAATGATGTAACAGGAGGTAGTATTCAAGTATGTTTAATATTATCAGGCATATAAATATGAGAGAACAAAACCTCCTAACTAAATAAATCTATATTAAGAAAAAAGATATAAATTTATTAATGTATAAATATATTTTTCAATTTTAGTGCATAACATTTTATCTCTGAACCTGTCATAAAACAAAAGAAAAATCAAAACAAAACAAAACCCAACGAACTCTCACATCAAAAAAAATAAAATAAATGGCTTATACTGGTGTTAACTACGAGCAGTTTTGGCTTGGTCATCCCCAATAACATTTTCCAGTGAGGGAGCTGTTTCATGAGTTTTGCATAGCAACAGAACAAAACTCATAACTTAGGACACCTTTCAAATACGTAAGTGTATATGATAAATCATCAGCTACAGCAAAGTGGGAAGCCTGTGTTACAGGTCTTAACTGCAGTATTTGTAGTGTCTTAGGCATTAAGTTGGTGGAAACTAGGGGCCCATTTTTATATTCCAAATGACTTTCCTATTTATTACAGAATGTGTTAGATCTTGTACAGAGAAGTGCAATAAATATCTATTAAGGGACTAATGGTATCCTGAGAAGCATTGTCTCTGGACTTGCAAAACTTCAACCTCTCCACCTCATGGTGGTTCTAATCGGTCAGTCACACAGATAAGAATTAGTCACATCGTCATTTCAGTAATTCTCCTAAGAGGCTGAAACCTAACGAAACTTACTCAGTGAATGCTTGTTAATATGACTCACATTAAGTGAACTCTCTTTGTATGTTTTATGCTGCTACAGCATTTCTGAAGTGAGGTAATTTGTGAAGAATATACATCGACTTTCTCTTAGTTAAAAATCAGGTAAAGGCCCATGATTTTCTGAAGGATATTTCAGGGAAGAGACCAGCTAGATGAAGCATGAACTCTATTCTATAAAAGCCTTAATTTCATCAAGGAGTAGAGCCTCACAACTGGCCAATCCTTACAAGCCACTTCTTCAAAGGACATTCTGGCACCATGTAAATTGCAGAGCAATATAAATATTTAGATCATACAGTTGGGCAATAACTTTAAAAATATGGCACAATATATATATACATATATATACATATATACATATGTACATATATATATACATACATATATATACATATATACATATATATACGCCATATATATAATTGGAATGCTAACCATTGGAATGGTTAGAAGATCCAAACAATCACACGCAACCCAGGCTTCATAGCACAATATGTTCTTTTAAAAAGGTATGTTGACATTCCTCCATTCAAAGAAGAAGCTGGTGGACATGGTAAATCAAGAGACATAAATAACTAGTTTACAGAAGGAAATCTTGATTCGTTTGATACTTCATGTATTCCTTAAGTCACCCAAGCCTCTCTGATGATCACTCACCTCTATTCCATGGTGTTAAAAAAGACTTCTATAGACTCAGTGTAGAATTAGTCTCACAGTCTCATAGATCCATTATTGTCCCGTGCACTGTTTGCTTATCTCTTTCTCTGGCCTTCTCTACTCATGCAGAAGACATACATAAGACTCTTGCTCTTGTGTTCATAAACGCTCGTTTCTCATAACTGTGAAACCCAAAGTGTAAGCATGACAGTTATCCACTATGCCATTCTTAAATAGAAGATGGGTCTGTTTTCACAACATAAATCCTTTTCTGCCATGGGTAAAATCTGAAAACAAGGATCTCTCCAAAGATGTATTGAGGTCAAATAACGGGTGTCCACATCATTACTTGGATTCATATCACACATTTCTATTGATTTTCTCTCCTGTTCTCTCTACTTCTTTGAGTTCATTTCACTCCTCTCTTTCCTGGTACTTTACACCTGATTCCTACAATGACTGAGAAAAGCCTGTTGTTCTCACAGTTTCTGTTTCCATTAGAATATGAAAGAAAAACTGTAGATGTGTCACTTAATGTAACTAATTTCACTCATCGTAATCATGAATGAGACACTCCAATGGTTAACAACTTCAATATGAGCCTCAAAAATCTGCACATTTATGCGTGCTATGTACATAATACATAGTGTAGATCTTTGTCACCTCAAGAAAAAGCCTCATAGCAAATAAAAACAATGATACCAATGACACAGTTTTATTTTTAGTTTCACAGATTTTATAGAGTGACTCAAATAAAGATTAAATTATAGTAGCTATAGTAGATATAGATAGGATATAAATAGGGGTTGTAAATAAAATAAGGGAGTATAAAGGTATGTGGGGATGATAGGGCAAAACGTATGCTATTGAATCTACTCCTCAACTTGAGGTTTTAATTGTTACTCAAGATTAATTTTAATTCATTGGTATAGAATTTTGTATATTGATGGAAAATAAGTTTAATTTTGATACACTGAAATAGAATTCAAGTTTAATATCATTCTTCACACATTATATTTCTACTGTAATATGAGGTATTGTCCACATACAACTCAATACACGCTTTACTTTTAATACTATGATAGTGTTGTTTTAGGCTGTTTACGATAATTAAGTAATACAAATCAATTGCTGATCAACTCATGGTCATGTCAAGTATAGAAATGTACATTCTAGGTTTAACAGATATTATTCTATAGTTAGATAAAGTCTTCGAAAACCTCAGAGACCTACAGACTATGACATTTAAAACATTTTTATTATTTTAAGCATTCTGTGACAAGAAAGTTAACTCCTGGCAGTACCCATCTGTGACAAAAAAGATTATGAGAATTGAAGAACCTCCTTGTGGAGATGACTTTGTGGCAAAACAAGTCACTGGACAAAAAATGTTCTCGTTTTTCCCACAGATAAAATTCTGCCTAAAATGGGCAAACTTGGATGCAGCCACAGTCGACGGCCAGAATCTGCCAAGACAGGGTAAGCAAGTCCTCATTGCTTCACAAAAATGTCTGTCAGATAAACTGGGCCAGAATGCTGAAGATGATGCTCCAGTGTAAGAGAGTTTTTGGTGTCTGTTCAGGCAGTAAACTGTCTCTGTCATTTTTTTCATTTCAGAAGCTGCCAACATGCAATTCCTGTTTATTAGGTAGTAAAATTTAATCCTTCTCAAGTCTCTGATGGGGTTGAAGACCGGTTAGTTTTAAAGTTAAGCTTAGTTATTTAATAGTTAAGAGGATACTTTTGGTCTAGGTAGATACTTTTAGGTTTATAGATTTGAGCTTTGATAGATATTGATTTAGTTAAAAACTTTAGTCTAACCAAGATAAAACAGATAAAATAGATATTTCTTCATGGTTGCCAAATACCTTTTGATTAAGTATTATGTATGTAAGTCTTACCTATTGGTTTTTATAGTTTTTCATAATTGTTCTTACTGTGTAAAAAAAGACCCTTTTTATTTAGAAAGAAAAGGGGAAATGTTGGAGGATAGTCTGATGTATTTTGATGCTGATTATTGCTCACGGTCTCTGTGACCCACCTTTTGACCAATAAATGGCCATCACCTGGGCAGGGCAGATGAGATAGGTGTGGCCAATATTCCTTGGCTTGAGACAGAAGAATCCTGGGAAGAGAGGAGAAGAAGGCCACCATGGGTTACATGGAAGAGAAGCACACGGCTGTTGTGGATGAAGAACATTAATAAGTATTTGGGATTATGGATGGGAGGTAGCTTGATAGAGGTTTTAGAGACAAATGGCATAGGATACCTGCCCCACTATGGGAAACAGTTTAGAGGATTAACGTCTGCCCTGCCCCAGGTTGATTAAGGCTATTTTAAAAGATAACAAGTTGTCTGCATTGTGATTGATTGCTAGCTGGGCATACTGGTAATACAAATATTTAACAAGAACAAATATGTAATCTCTTTCCCCCTTCCTCCTCTGCCAACCCTCTCTTATCAAATAGTCCTCTTACTATTTTTTTAAAGGCTCCATGAATGCATTTGGGATGCTCACATACCTTGTCCTTCAGACACTAAGGAAACACTTCAGAGTAAGAGGCAGAATGAAGGTAACCAACAGAGAAATATGGTGACTGCTTTGCAATCATAGGATTATGTATGTGGGCATTGCACCCTTAAACTCACAGGAACATTAGTTGCTTAGACAAGACATGCACAAGATTTGCACAAGGTTGGGCGAATGACATACTGCCATGGAGGAAGCAGGTGCTCATTAGGCCCTAGCCCTTTGGAGATATATAGGAAGTTAATGATGGATAAGGAAGGAGAGACATTATCTTCAGCGGCTATTGGCACATTGTCAGTTCTTTTGTGATCATCTTGGCTTTTTGGTCTTCACTGGAATCACAGGAAAGGACTATCTCCTTACTATATTTGCAACACTTTACCCTCCTTCTACCCTGTGCCATCTTCCAGACATACTTCCTCTCAAATTAATGATGATGATGATGATGATGATGATGATGATGATGATGATTATTATTATTATTATTGCATATGTCTACATATAAACACAATCTTCTGTGATTTTTTACTGTTGCTCTTGTATGCAAGTGTGAATGTGCATACGTGTTATGTGTGTGCATGTGTGAATGTGTGGGCACACTGTGTGCATGCATGCATGTGTGTGCGCATGTATGTGTATATGCTTATGTGTGTATGTATGTGTGTATGTGTATGTGCAATTGTATGATGTGGATTCATGTGAGTAAGTGTGTGTGTGTATGTGTGTGTGTGTGTGTGTGTGTATTATGTGGTGTGTCTAAGGCTGATTGCTTAAAATTGGCTAGCCTATTGGAGAGTTCATCCATATAGAAGACCAATTTTCTCTGTTTCAGCCGTCGTTACTTTTAAAAACACCTGCCTAGCATATTTTGTGCTTAATTATTTGTTAAATGAAGGAACCATTTGTATCTCATATGTCATGTTTTTGCTATGATTTTTGTTGTTGATTCCTTGCTTTTGTTAAACAATCAACTTTGTGTGGTTCTTAGAGTCCCATTTTTTATTTCTTACACAGAATGCCAGCTTATTATGGCTTAAAAAAATACGTCCTGTGCATTCCAATCACTCCTCTCCCTCATGGTGTTTTGCATAAGCATTTTATATTTTCTATATATTATGGAAATAATATTTTGAAGAAACATTCATCATGAATTTCAAAAGTTAATATTTAACTCATGCTTACTGCATTTACTTTAGCTTATACAGGAAAACATATTAAGCGTGAAGAAAAATTTATCTTATAAAATGACATACACAACTCAGTATATAATATTACTATGAAAATTGATTATTCATAGCAGTTCTTACTGAAAATTTCTGATGTATAAAATAGTTTAAATATAATTTTGTGTTCTATTTCTTTTTTATTATAAAAGAAACATTTCATTAGAGTCTTGCTTACAGATTCAGAGTTTTAATTTATTATGATCATGGCGAAGGACATGGATACACACATGGCAGATATGGTACCAGAGAAGTAGCTGAGAGTTACATCCTGACCTGCGGGCAGAAAGAGAGGGCCACGGAGCCTGGCATGGACCATTCCCAGCCTCCTCCCTGTGACACATGTCCTCCAAAAAGATCACACTCAATTCAGCATGGCTGTACCTCCTAAGCTTTCCAAGCAGCTCTTCAACTGGGGGCCAAAAGTGCAAATATACAAAACACTGAGCACCTGAGGAGTGGATGATGATCTTCTGTCTGTATCACCCTGTTGACTGTCTCAGGTCTCCCTGAATAGTTCAAACATCATTGGAAAGATTAGGCTGCAGCCATAATTTCCACAATTTCAAAATGATGGTACACTGCTATCAACATAAATCAGCACAAGAGTAAAATAAAAATGTGCAGATGCTGCATATTCTTGGAATCCCACCTGAGGAAAGAGCTAGGGTGGGTCTGCAAAAGCATGACTGCAGTGGGGTGATTTGATTTTGATAATCGTGAAGACTGAGTCTAGAGACACATAGTGTGTGCGCGCAGATATGACCAGCTTTACAAACGTGAAGAGGGTGGCCTTTGCTGATAACTTACAGCTGGCCAGATTGCAAAGTGAAGATGGAGCATAGAGGATGAATAGACAGGGTTGAATCTCAGAGGTCCATATACTCTATAACAGGTTGTAGAGTCAGCATATCGACTGAACAAGAAGAAGCCTTGAGTTCAGGGAATGAAAAAGGGGGAGAAAACCTGAGACCAGAAAGGAGAGATCGTTTGTCTGATAGACAGGACAGAATATTCATAGAGTGGCCAGAAGACACTGAAGTATGATCTGCTACTCAAAGCGAAAAGGAGTCTTTTAAAATGCCCTGGCAGGATTACATGTACTTCATGGCTATAGACCTTTACCTGCCCACCCATCAGTATGCTAACTATTTCTAAACAGTCTTCTGAGACTGTCCATTAGTGCACCGACTTCCACATTAAGTGAGAAAATATGAAAAAAAAAAACCAACAACAATGTACTTCAAGCTATGTGGAGGGTGACATTGTTCTTACATTAATCATGTCTTACATGTATGATAAGGCTAGAATAAATGATCAATTAGGATTCTTAATTTTATAAATTTTATTATAAAATTTGAAAATAATTAAAAGCATCTCATGCAAAAAATAAGCAGACGTAAAACAAGTTTTATTAATAAATAAAAATATTATGGAAGAAATTGAGGCGTTCAAATATAAAGAAATCATTACAATAAATCCTTGTGATATGGGATATAGCATTTTATCTACATTTAGAGGTGCCTTTTTATCTTAATGTCTTGTGATTTATTTTTATTTATTTAGTAAGTTTTAATATTTATTACTCTTCTCTAAGCCTTCAGGAGGCATTTTAATTTATTAACAAAATAAAATAAAATAGGATAAAACAAAACTATAACATCAAATTTGGACAAGGCAAACCAACAGAAGGAAAAAAGCCTCAGGAGAAGGAGCAAGAACCAGAGACTCACATTGGCATAATGTTCTTGTGAACTGTCTACAGTTTACCTTAGTTCATTCAAATACTGATTTCTCTACCCCACTATCCAGATCACATTGCATTATGATATTTATTCTAAGTATCTCCTCTTTCATATTTGTGTAAACATGTCACCATTTGTTCTCTGTGTTGCCAATAAAACCAACTAGCAAATGCTCAGGAATAACAGAGAATTGGGTAGGAAATTCTGATCCAGTGAGGGGAAGAGAAACAGAATGAAGGAGAAGATGGGGTCAAGAGGGGAAGATGGGAAAACATCAGGAGAAATGAACTGGGCCTAGGAGATGATTTAAAAGCAAGTATAAAGTTGGAAAACGGAATGGGAGGAAACTACACTAGCACGGAGGTTTAGGATAGAGTAATTATTGTGCAGCACTGCGCTATAGGCTAATTAAACAGATCCTGGTCTCTCTGTGTAGTTATTTGGGTATAAATCTGGTTAAATATTAATAATCCTTCAACAGACTCACTCACTCACACACTCAAGAGCCCCATAAAAGTACCAAACTGAAAGATATAATATATAAGTAGAGTGCCTGTTGTAGACTCATGTTGGCCCTGGGTTTTCTAATTCCATTTCTGTGAGTTCAAATGCTTTGCTCAGTTAATTTAGAGAGTTTGGTCTCCTGGTGTCCTCCATACCCTCTGGTCCTTGCACTATTTCTGTCTCCTTTGCCTAGGGATTTCCTGATCTCTGAGGAGACATCTCTTTTAGTGCTGTGTTCCAGGGTTCCCCAGCCCACTCTCTGTGAGTCTGCCTGGTGCCCTTGTTTCTCTATTTAGTCCTGTATGCTGCAGGAAGAAGCCTCTCTGATGACCGATGAATCCTGCAACGGTCTATGAGTATAACAAAATATCCTGAGGAATGATTTTGTTGTTACTTTTAATTTTTTTGACAAGGAGTATTTGGTTTTATTCTATGTCTGTATGGTCTGGTTCTTGATCACCCAAGTAGTTTCAGTTATGGGTTCTACCATTGCCCTAATCTATTTTGCAGGCATGACAGATTGTAGATTAAGGAGTATTTGCCATTGGGGACGTTCACATATCTTTTTTGATAGCCTCTGGTTTAAGAGGCTAGTGTTGGTAGGTGGATTCAGGCAAAGAGTTGGGGAAGAAAAGCTAGAAGGGAATAGTTTGTGGGATCTGCAGCAGATGTGCACAGGCTGCAGCTGGCATTGTATTGCAGATCTACTGACGAGATGGGGTGAGTGTGAGGCTAGGTTGGAGAGTGAAGTGATGAAGGTCTTCTGGTGGAATACCTGTTTTCCTGGCCTGCTCAGATAGCGTGTCGCAGAGGATGGATGCTAGAATTGAAGGCTGAGATACTGAGATGAGTTGGGGGACAGAGAGTTGGAGGAAAATATCTTAAAGTCAGTTGAGGATGGGGTAGATAGGGAAGGGAGACTGCCTCAGGTATTCTGCTGTGGAGCTGGAGATAAGACTGGAGGGGAAAAAGTAGAGCGGTCTGGACCTGCCTTTGGCCTATGAGTCGCTCTAGGAGGAGTGGCCTTTGGTTTATCGTGGTTTGCCTGCCGCCTGCTGTCGTTGGTGGCAGGAACAACGAAGTGGATGGAGGGCAAGGGGTCAGAAGGAGGAGATCTGTGAAACCCACTGAAGATGGCAGCAGGAGGGCAGTCCATGGGCATTCTGCTGAGGGGCGGGAGATGAGAATAGGAGATGGGATGTGCGGAAACAGAAGAAGAGATGTTCTGCAAGAACTCTACCTGGCATTGGAAAGGGAGGTCAGAGAGAAAAGGGAGGGGACAGCAGATGATCTGCTACAGAGCTGGGGGTGAAACTGGGAGGTTTTAATTGTAGGAGAAGAGAGCCTGGTGAAGATCAACAGTCATTCTATCATGCTTCCTCATGCTTTGTGATACATATGCATGAGCTTTGTCTTCTTTTACTTCTTCTAATCCAAATTTTATATGGTACTTAAATTCTGAAAATCATTATCTCTCCTTGAAAAGGTAGCATGCCCTGATTTGTTTGAATAATTTTAAACATTTATAATAAAAGATTAAGAGATATATACAAGTATATATGAAGAATCTGTGAATTTAAAATGCACATGAGACAAAAAGGAAGGACAACCAGTCCAGTGAGATGGCTCAGTGGATACAGCTGCTTGTTCCTGAGACTGATGACTTGAGTTTGGCAGAGGAGTCTGCAGAAATTTTAGAAGGACACACCTGATTCTACTAAGTTGTCTCTTCACCTCCACATACATGCCGTGGCACACGCATACAGACAAACATACAGACACATGAAGTAGATAAATGTTGAATAAAAGTTTTAATTAAAAATAAGGACAGTTCACCAACTTTTATTATGTTGAAAGTTATAAGATACCTCTCCTTCAAAATATTTATTAATGTAATAATTTTATCTTCTGAATTAAACCAAATGAGAGACAATTAGAAAATTTAAATTGAATGAGTATATCAAATTACTCAAACACTTCGGGGAATTGAGATAGATGCTGAAGGAAATAGCCCCAATATATAAAGAATTTTGTAAATGAAGCTATTACTCAATGGCAGTTACATTTTGTTTAAATAATGACACTGAAACATGTAGCATGCATTCTACGGGATGATGTTATTCTTTTCATGTGTGTGTTATATTTCCTCCTCACACAAAATTGGACTCAAATCAACATTTTAAATATTTAATGTTCATATTTCATGTTGTATCTGTTATGTATAGCTTTAGCATATAATTTTAGTGAAATAAAAAGAAGTTATTTTATTTGTCTTGAATTTGTGAATTGAAGATTAAATCTCAAACAAAGTATGCAATCACTACCATTGAGATACATCCCAGCCAATAATCTGTTATTTTTGACAGTATGCAGAAAAGTTGTAATCCATGTGTGGAGTCAAATTGAAATAGGTAACAAAAAATGCCTAGTGTGTTTTATGTGAACCATGTGTTTTGGTTTTCTTAAAAGATTGTAAAGTACTAAGGACAGAGACTCTCTCATCAAAGTGTTTCATGATGTTGCTTCCTCCTCACTAGCAGTGTCTTATCTGTAGTGAAAGGTAGCAAAATAACACAGTGATTCTTTTATTGTTAAGAGTTTATTATTTTTTCTGTTTCCTAACCCTTCTCTCATATAGGACATCTTGACTGTAGCCTTCTGTCTCCCTCCTCCTCCCTACCCACCTTTCCTTCATTTTTCATCAGAAAAGATGACTAATTTTCCGAGTTCTTGATTCTGCAACATTATGAGGAAACTCAGATAGTATACACTGTGATTATCAATCAGCCTGTTAAACAGAAATCAAGTACAAAATGCAAATTAATAAAAAGCAGAAAAAGTAGCAGTGTGGGGAGGACAAGGAGAGGAAGAAGTAGAAGAAACAAAGGAGAATGTTCCGGAACAATGTTTGGATTATCAAATAATTTGTTGTGTTTTGGATTTGTCTTTTTTATTTTTACAGGCACGTAAAATGTGTTTGAGAATTCTCACTGATTGTAAACATTTGTTGCACTAGAATGTTACACACCATATGAATAATGGTTTTGAAATGTGTTATAGGGCTTAGATAAAAATCATTCTAGTTATTCATGTATTTTATAGAATACTGAAAATAATGAACCAATGCCTCATTTTGATTAATGAAGACAGCATTGTAAAATTGAGAGAGAATTTATAGCCACCATAAGCATAGTGGAAATATTAAAAAAAGAATTTAGACTCCTACATTTAGAGGAAAAGACATTAAGAAAGCAGAAATGATGAAGACTATACAGCTCTTTACATCAGTAGTTCAGAGAAATTTTCCCATGCTACTGAAGATCCTCAGAAGGAATTACATAAGCAAATCTTTCTCTGTGGGAAAAGAAAACTCCTAGAAAAATATTCCAGGAGTTAAAGTAACAGAAACATAAGTCTTCTTTACTATGGCATTACCAAGTGAAGAAAATACCCTGGGATTTAAAGAAATCATCTCCTCTTCTCACTAGAACTATAAACAACAATGTTACATCACTCTATTTAAGACTACAAACAATTTATGTTTTGCCTTTGTGCTAGTTATATGTAATGTAGTAGATTTTGGTCGTAGTTTATCATCTAGCATATTGTCTCATGAGGGGGGAAATTCATGATTTGTTACAACTACCTCTTAATTTCTCAATTATTTGTAGTTATCTGAATAAAGTAGCAAAATAATTACTTTAAGCAAAATTTAATTTTGTTCATTGGTTGAATAAATTCCTTTTCTACTGAGAAAAAAATTTCTTTCTATAAATTTAACAGTTTAGAATATACTTGCTTGATACATAGCAGAACTACAATAGCACAGATAAACTAAATTTTATTGAGAAACTTAAGTTCAAAAATACTAACTTATTATATAACAGATTCCAAGTAATTAGAAGAGCCAAAACATGGCTAAGTTTCTTATAATATCAAATTATACATATTTTTATGATAACAAGACATGATAATGATTATATTTTTTAATCTTTTTATAGTAATTTAAACATACAATATTTGTACTAATTAAAGATTTTCTTTTTCTTTTTCATCATTTTAACATGAGTTTTATTTTCACAAAAGCAAAAACTATGCCATACACTACTATCCATTTTCCATGGAGCCTTATGAGAACTTAAGCCATGTACTCAAAAATTAATATGAATTCATCTCTTCAATTGATATACTGTGATATTAGGAAAACATAAAATAGTACCAAGTAACATGATTATGCTTGAATATAAACTTTTTGTTAGGTTGTAATACCTGTTAACTATTTTTTTAATTTTTCTTTTATAGACTAGGTATAATAGAAACATTAAATATAATTTTCATAAAGAAAGAAAAAGA
The DNA here is from genome assembly GCA_907169655.1 of Acomys percivali. NCBI lineage: Eukaryota > Metazoa > Chordata > Mammalia > Rodentia > Muridae > Acomys > Acomys percivali. Next base: position 83,461,861 of record OU015756.1, read on the forward strand.
AGTTGCAGATGGTAATTTACAGTGAAAGCCATTTATCACTCTGTGGTAATTAAAATTATGCAGCTTTTTCTTGTTGGCTTTTTCTTCAAACTTAGTTTCTATTGATTTTTGTCTGAGATAATTGAAGAAAATTATTACTAATTTTATGTACTCTTGAGCACTGTTCTTAAACCACAGCCTAATTGCTAACTCTTAACTTCTCTGTTCATCAAATTCACCTGGCTTGCCATTATTTTTCTCTGTTGCAATTAGGCCCTGTCCAATATTATCAATTTATTTTAAAGACACACAAAAAAGTTCTCAGGCTAATTTTTCAGTTCACTATCTGATAAATGAAGCTAACCATTTAATTCGACCTCTATCTTAAGAAAACTCCCATCACACAGAACCTTTTAGTACCACATGGGATGACCAATGAGCAATATGAGACACTCAGTCCTGAAAGTGCCCCTTAATGGATAAGCTTGGACCTAGCTCGTCAATGGTCCTCAGTTTATTCACACTCAGAAACTCTAGAGCTTTTCTAATGAAAGTAGCACTCCTGTGTACTGGGTTGGATTCAAAATGTTATTTTGATTAGAATTTCCACATTTTGTGGTTCACATTCAGATTTATGTACATTTTCCAAAAATTTTTATATCTGGTGTAGATCCAAAATATTTATCCCCACTTGTTAGCTTTTATAGGATTTGTAGTTGCTAGGTAAGCCAGGGGACAAGGAAACTAATCATCTATTGTACCTGACTGTACAGGGATGACTGGCCTGACAAGACATGAAGGATGAGCCTGGGAAAGGTGGATGAATGTGAACAAAACATATACAGCATTTGAAATGTTCAGGAAAGAATATTTAAAAATTTATACCTGTCAGCTGTTAAATTGATATTGCTAAATTAGATACAAGGGAATACCTTACTATATTTATAATAAAAGGATTTCATGTCATCTTTATTTCTTAATAAAGGAACACATAGTCATGAAACCTAACTGTTGATGTATCCAGAAGGAAAAGAGAATCTTAATCTGTTGTATTTTTCTCATGGTGTAATGTCAGGAGGATGTTCTAAGCAGTCTTCTTCCACAGAGTAAACTGACAGAGAGAAATCTCATTTGTATTGATAACAAAAATAAAAGTAATTTGGGATGACAAACTCTGTATAGAAAATGAGGAGATTTCCTTTATTTTAATCTGTCACCATTGTATATTTATTTATCTATCTATTTGTTATTAATTTAATTTATTTTATAATAAGTAACACTATGGTTACCCATGGTTGTCTTAAACCACAGGCTCAGATCCAGAGAAGAGATGACAAGTGTGAACTTCATGCCTAGTCTGTCTATTATCTTACTTTTCTTTTCTTTTTCTTTCTTTTTTTTTCAGCTAGAGAGAATGTAAAACATAGTGTGTATGTTTCGTTATAAAATTTACAAAGGAGCTTCCAGTGGGACAAGAAGGCTTTTTTTCTAGATTTTAATAATAAAGGGCCTAGACATAAATTTCTATTGTCTTCTTAGGAAATTATTAATGTTATATTAACCATAAGCATAGTTTTTATTTGAAAGATAAATGCCCAGCCAATAAACTGTGTGCTTGGGATACTTGCCAGAAATACATGCAAAAACAAACTAACAAAAAAGAGATTCCCCTTTTCTCCAATAGTATCAGTAACGATTGAGCTGTAAGTGGTAAGGACCCTCAGACCCTTCTTCATCCATGCCGGCCTCTTATGCAACCAGTGTAATCTCAGCTGTTGTGAATCATAATTACCATGACTGAGTCTTGTCCAGATGACATTGTATAATAATTCCTTCAATATTCTATTTCCTACATACTTTCTGCCTCTTCTTCCACAATGTGCCCCAAACCTTAGAACGTATGTTATAAATATCTTGTTAGGATTGAATAACTATGGTCACTGATGTTCAGTACCTTGTGCCACCATGAGTATATGCATTCACCACAGTTCAGTGGAAAGAGTGTTCTCCTCCTAAGGCTAACAGTGGTGCATATATGAATATAAGAGTCAGTGTTTTAAGACAGTCTGATGCTATAACAATCTAGCTAGGCAACAGTATTCAGTTTCCCAATGGGGTCCATGATCTTTGACCATGTAACTTTGACCAAGTTACAGTATCAGGAATGCATTTACTCCTGTAGGACGTTGCTCAAATATAGCCAGAGATTGGTAGTTTACTCCTGCAATAGTAGTAATAGTATTCTGCAAGTGAGCATAGTATGCCTACAAAGATGATCTCATAATTCACAGGTCTCTCAGCTGGGTAAGAGCATTGATGCCATTTCTCTCTAAGGTGCTATTGAGTAATTTCCATGACTATGGAAGCCATTTAGAAAAATTATGGCTCACGTCCAGAATAATCTCTCTATATCATGCAACCTAGATTTGTGGGGTATTCATTGATAAAATGCATTCTAGCTTTTGTTAAATTTTTGTAAACCTAGACAATTTGGGCAAAGGAACTTTAGTAGTGAAAATGCTTCAGTAAGATTGGTGTGAATGAGAGAACGCAGGGCATTTTCTTGATGTCCGAGAGAGCAGCTCAGTGTGGACTGCACCGCTCCTGGGCAGGTAGTCCTGGTGTATGAGTGCGCAGATTGGGCAGTCCATGGAAAATAAGCCAGAAAGCAGCAGCACTTCTCCATGGCCTCTGGAGTGGGTTTATCTACTTAGGGACATTTTAAAAAGTAAATTGTATTTTAAACTTCTTCACATAGTTTCATATTCCCCTTTTCACACCTCATTTATTTTGATTAACTCTTTCCTCCTGCTGTCTTGACTTTAATGACCTACTTTCCCCGCTAAGTGTTCCTCCTCTCTGCTTTTATATTAACTAAAGTCTAGCAACCTGTTTTCTTAAGGCACTTTCCCCAATATCCTTTATTTTAGTCTCCTGGCTTCTATAGGAACTCCATGTTGAACACACGAAATATCCAAAGTTGGGATTCATATATTAGAGGCAGCATATGTCATTTGTTTCTCTGTACATGAGCTATGTCACTCCACAAAACTTCGCAATTCTTTACATTTACTTTCGAAGTTTGATTTTCTTTTTAGCAGAATAAAACTTCATTGTATGTATGTATAATATTATCTTTACCAGTTGTCAACTGATGGTCATCTGGGCTGATTCTATTTCCTAACCACTGAAAAGGTAGCAGTGATGTATATGGTTGGACCATTAACTATTCAGTGTGCTGTAGAGTTCTTAGGTATATGCCCAGGAGTGGAACACCCACAGGGTAGCTAACTACCATTTTGAAGATGTTCCACATTGATTTCTCTAGTAGCTGCATGAGTTTGAACTCATACAAACAGAAAAAAAAAAACACTTCCTTCTCTCACATCCTAGCCAGCAATTGTCATTTTTTTATTTCTTGATGGTAGTCATTCTATATGTGGTAAAAATGAATCTCAAAGTAGTTCTTATTTCTATTTTCCTTATGGTTAGTAATTTGAACACCTTTTCAGTTGTTTATTAACCATTTGTGTCTTTTATTTTTAGAATTCTCTTATCTATAGCCCATTTTCTGAGAGTCCCTTTTTCTGTTTTCTTGATGCTCTGTTTTGTGACTTACCTAAGAAATTTATTTTCATGAGGTCCCCATGGTGAGTTACTAATCTTACGTCTTGATTAACTTCAGTCCCATTTGAAAGCACCTAACCTATGCTTATATATTGTAGCACACCCTGTACCTTATAATTTAGCATTTGGAGAACCTCAGGTTTTATTTTGAGGTTGCCTGTATTTATATTGGGGTCTTCTGTTTGATTCTACTGCTATTTATATATGATTTTCTCTCCAGAACCATTGTTGTTTTAAATTCTATATTTTTAAAGAATACGCGAATAGCTCCAGTATCATTCATTTTTCTTAGTGTACATCTTTCCTTTCTTTCCTCAGGGTTTAAAGGGTTCATCGTAAGTATATTTTACTTTCTTTCTCACTTTATCCCAAAGTACTTTCTGGGGCAATTGTGAATTCGATTGAATTCCTAAGGTTTTTCTGAGTGTGCTAATTGCTGCTGTATATAAAGGACACTGGATTTTGAATGAGATCTTTATATCTAGCCACCAAAAGTCATAAGAAGTCTTATTTTATTTTTTTGTGAAGTCATAAAGCCCCTTGTGTACTGTATCATATCATCTATAGTTAAGATATTTGATTTCTCTTCTATTTATACGTCTTTTCATTTTCTTGTCTTGTGCTACTTTAAACATTCAAGTATTACATTGAATGAAAAGGGAATGGAGATTATGTTCAGTTCTTTTATATTCCTAATTTGAATGGCCTTGGCTTCTGGGTTTTTTCCTCAATTTCAGATGATATTGGCAATGGGTTTGCTATAAATAGCGTTTATTATGTTGTTTTTTTCTGAGCCTGAGGCAAACTTCCTCCAAAATACTTCTGGAATTTAAATTTTGCTTTAAGAAATTATTAGTTATAATAATTCTATCACTCCATGTGAATTGACACTTTGCTCTTGAGGTTTTCAATACCATTCTCTCTCCTATATATTTAATATTTTCATTATAATGTACTATTCACAGTTCAATTTCTGTTCCTGTATTTTTGGTACTACATTTGCTTCTAGATTTTACATTGACGTCTCTTTCTGTACATTTACAGTATTTGCTTTTTTTTTGTTTTTACAGAGATAAGGTATGCATTTTGATCTTGAAATATTAATTTTAGGTCCCTATCATTAATAGATTTGTTCTATTCATCATGTTTCAGAGTTCCTGTATATTTTATTAACTTTTTATATACATAGTTATAGATATATATATAATTTTGATCACATAATTTAATTCTTCTAGATTGCCTTCAGGCCCTGAAAATACTGTCTTTTACATGACACGTTCTGTTGATGAAGCTTTACAGTGAAGGAGAGAGTTATGTTACTTTTTGACTTATTGAAGTTTTTATTTGTAGCTTCATCTGTGTGTGGATTGTCCTCGGTATCTCTTTCTCATTATTGAACTCAACTGTAATATCCTAATTTGTCCTTATTGTTTCACTGCAGTAGCATTTATGTTTTCCTTTCCTGTGAAATAAAAAGCACGAGTGTTAAAGCTAACAGTAACACTGAGAAGAGACTTGATACCCTATGAGCATATACAGGGGGAGGAAATCCCTCTGAGGAACAGTCATAGGGGAAGGGAATAAGGGGAAAATGGGAGGGAGGGGAGAATGGGAGGATACAAGGGATGGGATAACCATAGAGATGTAACAAGAATTAATTAATAAAAAATAAAAAAAATAAAAACAAACAAACAAACAAACAAACAAAAAACACTGAAGCACCTTCCAGTCAGGCAATAATATACAATCAAGAAAGGGATTATAGAATTATTAGTGTATATAAACTATAAATTCAATGAAGTAGTGTGGTACAAAGTTTCTTACTGAAAATGTATCACTTAATGATAAATGAACAGTAATAGATAAAATCACTTAATGGCAAACTTTATCATGAAACTGACATGAAAATATACAAATAACATAATACAGGATCACTTGGTTATATTTGAATACTTAGAATTAAAATCTCAAAGCTTACAAATTATTAAAATTAAAGTATAAATATACATACCTACAAGCAAACAATTTTATTTAAGTACAATGTTTTCCTTTGAAAATGGTAACTTTATATGTTTGTAATTATGTTCTACATTTTTCATAAAATTTTTGAAATGGCTTACAAAATATTTTTATGTCCTACATCAGAAGAATTTTAATATTTAGGAGTAATATATAAGTAAATAATCACTTGGTATAAAAGTTTGAATAACAATGGCTCTGATCGGCTTGTATTTTAATACCTGGTCTGTGGCTGTCAGAATTGTGTGGGAAAGATTAGAATTGTAGTGTTTTTGTAGGAAGTCTGTTACTTGTAGTGGACTTTCAGGTTTCAAAAGATGAAAACATTCCCAGTTAGCAGCTTTTCCTATGTCTCTGACTCTCTGTCTCCGTCTGTCTCTGTCTGTCTCTCTGTCTCTGTCTCTGTCTCTGTGTCTCTGTCTCTCTCTGTCTCTGTCTCTGTCTGTCTCTGTCTGTCTGTCTCTGTCTGTCTCTGTCTGTCTGTCTCTCTCTGTCTCTGTCTGTGTCTGTCTGTCTGTCTGTCTGTCTGTCTGTCTGTCTGTCTCTCTCTCTCTCTCTCTCTCTCTCTTTCTCTTTCTCTCTCTCTGCTTCTTGGTTGTGCCTCAATATGTGAGCTCTCAGCACTTCTCTAGCAGTATGCATGGGTGTCTGGAGCCATTCTCCCACTATGATGGCAATAGACTTCAAACATTTAAAATTGTAAGTCCCAACTTAAATCCTCCTTCTTTAAATCCCATTGTTCATAATGTCTAATTATAGCAATAGTAATGTTACTAAGAGACTTGGTGTAGATGAGTTTTAATGGAGCAACTCTGGCAAAAGATCATGTCCAAAGACCTCTCTCTGTCTGTATGACCTGGCTGGAATACAGACATACTCTTAGGGCACACATGTAATCCCTCTAGCTGGAATACATACATATTTTTAGTACACATCCCTAGTAATGTAGTCTAATTGAAAGGAAGACAAAGTGACAAATCAGAGAAAGATTTGACAGACTGAGTCAGAGAGAGGATGTGCCTGGCTCGCACATGAACATACAGACGAGATAGGCTAATTTAGAGCAGTGCAGGGAGAGAGGGGAGTGTAGCTTGGCACAGTCCAGTTGAGTTTTTGTACTTCTCTTCAGTTTGTGCGGTCAGTGAGGTCTGTACTGAACTGTACACTGTTCAGAATTCGGAGGCAGTTTTTCCAAGCAAACAATTCAATCAGAAGCTAAGAGAAGCCAGTTTGAGTCAGTTGGTTTAGAGACTAGTTCGAGACGAAACAGCTGAGTTGATCCAGCCATCCAGAGTTCAGAAAAAACTAGTAAGTTAATTCATCCAGCAGTAAATATTGGAGGCTGAAAACATTTTAGGCTTGGGGTATATGATGGAAGTTGGAAGTTGAAGACATGAAGATCTGGGCTTACAATAGATTAGATTGTACAGATGCTAGAATGTACAGATGTGCATGTATATATATATATGTATATATATATATTATCTTTACATCACAAAGGACATTCACTTTGAAATTCATCCATCTCTTTGCAAACAGCTTTTAAATTTAAATCAGTATAATTGTGTTGGGATTAAATGCATTGTGCCTCCAAAATACTGGGATTAAAGTTGTGAACCAGTACCACCCTGTTCATTGTAACTCTATAATTTAGAAAAGAAGTAACTTATAGAGATCCATCTGTCTTATCTGGCATTAAAGTCATGGGCTCCCATCAACCAGCTCAAATATTTTATCTTCACTCCAAATCTTGCCAACTCTAAGAGATTTAGAAAACGTGTTAGAACTATAATAATCCTTTGAATTTACTTAAAATATTTTAAATCTCTTAAATGTGTTTTAAATATTAAACAACAAAAATGTACCTTTTATTTAAGGAGAAAACTTAAGAGCTGATGTCCACGCTACCAAGAAGAGACTTGATACCCTATGAGCATATAAAAGGGGAAGTAATCCCCCTCAGTCACAATCACAGGGGAGGGGAGTAAGAGGAAAATGGGAGGGAGGGAAGAATGGGAGGATACAAGGGATGGGATAACCATTGAGATTTAACAAGATTAAATTAATTTAAAAAATACCCCTCCAAAAAAGAGCTGATGTCCATATAGTGTGGGCCATGGAGCAATCTAAAGTCTAACATGCTAAAACAGAATTAAGACTTGTCATTTAAGAAAATACATTTTTCTTTCATTTCATGCCAATAAAGCAAGTGTGCCTGTGGTACATTATCATTAAAAAATATTATTTTTTTATTTTTTATTTTTAATGCCTGACCAAACAGAAGGCATTTGTTAGCCTTTATATGTTAGTTTGGACTGAATGACCAAGCTGTCTGACTAATAATCACCTCTCGTTATTCAGGAAATCTCTCTTGTTCAAATCTAATCTTTGTCAAATTTGATGGTATCCATAGCTTTTTTTTCTGCTGTACACACAAAACATAACCTCTTTCACAACATAACACATATTCTAGTTTCCATTCTGAGGTTAACGCACATTTAAAATATTCAGGGTGATTTAATTCAGCATTTTTCCCACTATCCAATGTCTCTCCACAGCTGTTATTCCTTTCTCATTAGCATTAAAAATTTAAGTTTAATAAAGCACAATCTAATCTATCTCTGGAAGGTTTATTATCCTTTCTATTTATTAGACATATTTTTAAAATGTGTATAGATATTTCTATAACTGCTTGTCCTGTAGGATTGTGTGGCATACCTGTAATAGCTTTAATGTTGTAATATGCAAAAAAGCTATTTCAGTTTACTGGAGACATATACTGTAGCATTGTCACTATTAATTATTACAGATCCCCATACTAGCCATAATTTCTAATAAATGTGTAATCGCAGAATTAGTCTTTTCAGAAGTTAAAGCAATTACCCACTGAAATCCTGAATATATATATATATTCAGTAGTATATATATATATATATATATTCAGATATATATATATATATCAGTAGTATGCTGCACATACTTTAATTTTCCAAACTTAGCAAAAGGAAACACATCTGTTTGCCAAATTTCATTTCTTTGGGTACATTTTTGGTTACTTCCTGCATCAATGGAGTCTGGTTATATAAAGAACAAGGAGATATTTCTTATAATTTCTTTGGATTATTGCTAAATAATAGGAAATTCTTTTTTAAATTTTGCTATTATTATGATTCTTCTAATGAAAATCTGAGGCTTCTAGTACTTTTCCTTTTAAAAACTGATTAGTTTCATCATTACCTTTTGCTAGAGGGTCTGGTAGACCCATATAGGATCCAATATTTGTTATATACAATGTCTGATTTCTATTTCTGATTACTTGTTTTAGTTGAATAAATAGTGAGGTTAATTCTGAATTTTTTAGAATAAGTTCAATTGTTTCTGTATGTAAAACAACATTTCCTGCATACCGTGAGTCTGTAACTATAATTAAGAGATTCAGAAAAATCTAATAATACCAAAAGAATTGCATACAGGTCTGATTTTTTTTAACAGATTCATAAGGGCTCTGAGCAAATTTATGTACTTTTCCTGGCTTATGACCTGACTGTATTGATTTATTTACATCAACATTGAATGTAGGAGCTTCAGAAATGTGTGTCTCCTTTACTATAATGGAAAATCCAATTAGTTCTTTTTATAGACTAAAGTGTCTTGCTTTTGGGATATCTGCTGTTAATCTCTGACAAAATATTACTTTAAGCTCATTGCCAGTGCTTGTTTTCTGCAAAAAGTGAGGCCATTTCAGCGTTCGTAAAGGATTGCGCAATTTCTTCCAGGCTTATTCCTGATAAATGATGAAGTCTCATTTTATTAAAGAGTTAATTCAAAAACATTTTTTTACAGAGGTATTTAATCTTTATTCTGTTTGTGTGCTAAAAATATCCATTCTAAGATATTATCTTTTATCTGCATAATACTTTTTGTTGAAGAATGAATAGAAAATAGGCAAAATACAGTCCAGCTTTGGATTTAAGTCATCCACATGTGCACCTTGTAATTTATTTTCTACCAGAGTCAATGCTTTCTCAGCTAGAGCTGATAATTTTCTTGGACTATTTAAGTCCTTATCACCTTGTAATGTTTGAAACAAATTACTTAGCTCTCAAATAGTTAATCCAGTTGTGCACCAGAACCAGTAAATATCTCCCAGCAGTTTTGGAAAATCATTAAGAGTTTGTAAATGGTCCCTTTTTAATTTGTACTTTCTGTAGCCAAATTTTCTTAATCCTATTTTATATATCTTAGATAATTTACAGAATCTCATCTTTGTATTCTTGGGAGAAATTCTGTAATCCTCAGCAGTGCAAAATTCTCTTTACTTCATCAAACATCTGCAACAACCAGGAAAATATCATCCATAAGATTGTAATTTTTAGATTGAGGAAACTCTTTAGGAATTATTTCTAACTGCTGTTGTACAAAGTATTGGCATAAGGTAGGATGTTTAACATTCCTTGTGGTAAGGCTTCCCAATGATAGCACTTTATTGGACAACTACAATTATAAATTGCCTCTAGCAAAGTAAACTTTTCTCTATCATGCACATGCAAAGAGTTTGTGAAAAGGCAAGGTTTTAAATCAATTGCTATAAAGGTCACAACTTAAGTAGTAGAGAAGGCAACAGGATTCCAGGCTGTAAAGAGCCCATTGGCTGAATCACCTTATTTCTGGCTCTTAAATCTGTTAATACCTTCCATTTTCTTGATTTCATTTTGAGAACAAACAAAGTGGAATTGCATGGGCTGGTAGATTCACTAATATGCTGAACATTTAGCTGCCTCTCTTCCATCTGTTGTAGTTCCTGTAATTTTTCTTTTGGTAAGACCATTGTTCCATTCACACAGGTTTTTCAGTTAGCCGTTTTAAAGGTAGGGCAGTCGGTACCTCTGAAAGACCAACACCTCTCATGTCCTGCTTATGGACAACCTGGGCAGTCTGTGACTGCTCTCAATGATGACTTTTAATATTTTTCCCAGAAGTATTCTGTATTTAAACATTGTTTCTGAGATTGCAGGAATATTAATCCGTGTTTTCCATTGCTATAACAAATCATCTTCCCCTAAATTCATGGATATACAGCCACATATGGTTTTAATTTTCCTGTTTGATTTTCTGTCCCTGTACACTCGACCTATTTTGTATTTTGTTTTACCTGAGATGAAGTTCCAAGCTCTAAAAGCTGAATATATTCCTCCTAAAGAGGTTAGTCTGGGTACCAAGGTTTTGGTGAAATTTTTATAACATCTGCTCCACGTCTTCTAAACATTCAGTTTCAATGCCATTTATATGTATTTTTAGTTTTTGTCTCTTGTCATTTATAGCTGTTTGCAAAAATAATTGTTTTTCTGGTCTCTCCTGTATTCTTCGTTTTATTTATTGATCTGTTATGCCCTTTATTACACCCAGAGTATTGCTGTCTTTAACAATAGGCACCACATTTTTTAATTGCTCTGTGCATGAATTTCTTTAATGTTGACAGGAAATGATTGAACCAAATTTGATTTCCTAGCCCAAGGCGGCCCCTTTGTGCATTTCCTAATGGTTAAGGGTCATTCTGACTGTGGCTTGTTTATCTGCATTCATTAGTCCAATGCTGGCTTTTGCCACACCTTCTGCACAATCCAATCTTCTTTAATTATCTCTAGAAAAACAAAACGAAACAGAACCCATTCGTTTCCCAAATGAAATAAATTACTGCAAAAAAAAAAAATCAGTCATGGCTGTTTTGGGGGCCTCATATAATTTTAGTAAATTATTCAGACACCTTTTCTTATTCTAGAACCTTATTTTAAGCCTTTAAAGCTGCTAAACAACATAGCACCAATATGTGATCATAAAATTCAACCTCCGTTGAAATTCATCGCATAGAAGTAAAGTCAGGTACATAACAACCTTGGGAGGCCCCCTTCTGTTTCATTGTTCAGTGGCTCAGTAGGCTCTTGTCTAAATTCTTCTGTCTGTCTCTATTTTTCTTAATTTCATTTATAGGTATTTATAAAGTTTGTCTAATTTCCTTTATGTCTGAGTTTTTCCTTATTTTCATTGATTGGTCTTTCTAAGACTTATCTTGTCAATCAACTTTTTAATAGATTTTCTTCTGTAACTCTAAAATGTTCCCTCTGTGTGCAGGTAAAGCAATCTACTATGACTATTAAGAATAAAATGTGAAAAATGATAATACTCATTTTATATTAATTTATATATTGTTATATATTGTTATGATATATAATATTATATCAATCGATAATCTGATCCAATTTCATATAAGTTATTGGTCAGTTATAGTAGTGGTACTATACAGGATTCTAACATCTTGTATTGTGTATTCTTCATATTTAACTTTCTCCTTGAGGACTTCCCTGGTGACTCACCAATTCTAATAGCTTCTGAGTGATTTCTGTGCCTGTGTGGTTGTGCCATTCATTTGGAGCTCCAAAATGTTGTTTTTAAACAAAATCCCAACTGTACCAGTAAAGACTCAGTCTTTACCAGTAAAGACTCAGGAGCCGGTTATGGAGCTGAGAGCCTTTTAGCTCACAGAGGCAGAGAAATTAACCAGCTGACTAGCATCCCAACCCAGCCAACATCCCACAAGGAAAAAAAAAATCCTTCACACTGTTCTGAAACCCTTTCAAATGAATGCTGCTCCTTTCTACTTCGTGTGTATCTCTATGTCTGTCTTCTGGACTTTCTCGTCACTTTCTATGTTTTTTTTTCCAGTGTTCACTCCCTGTCACCAGGTTCCTTGTTTGGCCTCTTGACCCATGGTTGACTTTATTTAATCCTGTTTACAGAAAGCTCTTGGATTAAAGGTGTGTGCTTAGGCTGAGCTAGCCCACAAATTAGAAACAAATTGTCCAGTACGTAATGTCAGGGTTCACAGTGTGAGCAAATATCCTGTAACAGTTCCCTTTTTGTTTCTAAATGAAAGACTCTTTCTATAAAATCAATAAACTATATACTATCTGGTGAGAATTAGATTCACAATGTCCAGTCCATTGCCATTTGGAAATGTTAGAGAAATTCTCTAGTTCCTAGCTTATCTTGGAGAGTCCAAAATTTTTCACCTAAATCATTTCCTATCATAACTTGCATTTATCGGCCTAGAAACATCTTTTGATTTAAAAGGGAAAGGAGGGAAGTCAAATTATCCCTATTTGCAGATGATATGATATTGTACATAAGTGACACCCAAAATTCCACCAGAGAACTGCTACAGCTGATAAACACCTTCAGCAAATTTGCTGGATACAAAATTAACTCAAAAAAGTCAGTAGCCTTCCTATATACAAATGCAGATGAGGAAATTAGGAAAACTACACCCTTCACATTAGCCACAAACAATATAAAATATCTAGGAGCAACTCTAACCAAGGAAGTGAAGGACTTGTTTGAAAAATACTTTAAATCTCTAAGCAAAAGAGATTGAACATGACATCAGAAGATGGTGGGGTCTACCTTGTTCGTGGATCGGGAGAATTAACATAGTAAAAATAGCCACCTCACCAAAAGCAATTTACAGATTCAATGCAATCGCTATCAAAATACCTACACAATATTTTAAAGATATGGAAAGATCAATTCTCAACTTCATATGGAAAAACAAAAAACCCAGACTACCAGAAGCAATACGATACAATAAAAGATCCTCCGGAGGAATTTCCATACCCGATTTCAAGCTGTACTATAAAGCAACAGTAATTAAAACATCATGGTACTGGCACAGCAATAGGCTGGTTGATCAATGGAATCGAATCGAAGACCCATAAATGACTCCACACACATATGGTCACTTGATTTTTTACAAAGAAGACAAATCTATTCAATTAAAATGTTTTCTTAAATCCTAAGCAACTTAATCTTAATTGAGAAACTATGAGAAATCTAGTCTTCAATCCCTTCGTGGAGCCGAGAAGGTACATATTACCTGAGTAATTATCCTTTTTTTTTTAAAGTATGCCCTTACAATTCTTGGGTTTTTTCTTAATTTCTCTTGTTATGTCCCTCTTCATTTCTGATATTGCTAATTTGGATGTTCTTACTGACCTCTTAACTACCTTAGTTCTCACTTAACTACCTTAGACAAAGTTTTGTCTCTCTTGTTGATTTTCACAAAGGAAAAAATATATTTCATTGATATGTGGAGTGGGCAATTTGTTTCTATTTTATTTATTTCAGCTCCCAGTTTGATTACTTCTTGCTGTTTACTATTCTTTGGTGTTCTTATTTATTTATTTATTTTTGATCTAGATCTTTCAGATGTGCTGTTAAGTTGTTAGTATGTGACCTCTCAAATTGTTTTATGTAGTCCCTTAGTGCTAAGAACTTTCCACTCAAAGCTTTCATTGCCCCTAAATTTGAATGTTTTGTGCATTCGTCTTCATTGAATTCTAGAAAGTCTTTAAATTTTTCATTTTCTGTCTTAAACCATTTTGCATTCAATAAAAAGATGTTTAGTTTTCAAGAGTCTTTAAGATTTCTAGGAATTCTTTTGTTGTTTATATCAAGATTTAATATATGTTGATCTGTTTTAAAATGCAGGGAGTAATGTACTAATATATAATACAATATCTTCATACATTAACTCATGGAATGCCTTCAGTCTTAAAGACCTCTATCCTAGCATATGCTGCAGCAGGGTCAAATGTATGATCATTTTAAAGTAAGCCAATAGGAAAAGAGGAAATAACATAAATTTCACTGATATACTTACAATAGTTGAACAATAGATAGAAGGTGAGGGAGAAGCTTCATCAAATTAGGCAGAAGGAATGAGAAGTTGTTTAATATATGTATATTTCCAGTATTTAAAGATGAATGCTACTGAATGGTCAGTGGTCACTGTACCCATACAGATTAAGTATTTATGTAATACAACTGAACTAGTGAAGAAATTTTTGGGAATGGGTGGCTAAGATTTTTTTAAAAATGTTATTTTGCCACCACAATTTAATTGAACAATTATAAAAGGAAAGAAAAAATTTATGTAAAAAATATAGATAGGTCTCAAAGAAGTCATCCTGAGTAGAAAAACTCCAATAGATTGCACATGCACTGTAATCACATATATACTATACTGCAGAAATTCAAACATGATAAACTTTAATAGGAGTTTGGTAAAATTTTACAAGAAAACAAACTTGGAAAGCAAATATTTAGACTATATTCAAAGCATAATAATGATAGCAGGCAAAATATTTGAGAAACTGGAGTTTACAAAGGCAGAAATATTCAACGTGAAACAAAATTAAATTAAAAATAAAGTTAAAATATATATAAATGAGAATTATGATTGAAATATTTGCCCTCACAGCATGAAATACAGAAGTCACAGAAAAATTATGAATACAATTATTACCATAGTTACAGAAATAAGTACTAAAGAAAAAAATGAAGCAAATCCAAACGTAGTCTGTGTAAAGAATAAGTAAGTAGAAATGGTGGTTTACTTTAACAATTTAGTAATTTTATCAATTACTAAACTTAGGAAATAATTGTATCATTATTAGGTCTTGCAATCATTACATAATTAGGGATTTCCATAATCTATGCAGTTAAAATAGATAAGTTGTTAAAATTTCAACTTAAATCAAAACAATAACAAATCACAGAAGTAAGTACCTCAGCACACTCACACCTTCCTACAGAGAAAACTCTCAGCCCAGATAAATCATGACAATGTTTATAAAACATCTACATAACTTATGAAACAACGTCTTATAACAACAGGATAGTTACCGCAAAATCTCATAAATTATTAGAAAAGGTAAGAGAGGAAGAGATGCAGAAGCACAGCAACACAGAAGACGCAGAAAGCCAGTGTTCCACCCTCCCCACCCCTCCTGAAGGAGGGCGGGTCATTCTTCAGACTGGGAAAGCCTGATGACGAAATGGGCCTTTGCTGAAGGACAGATGACCAGGAGTTAGTAAGAGGATCATCAGGTCAGTGGATCTTCATAAGAACAGTCAGACTCTTAAGGTTATGGGACTGAGATTTGTTTCTGTTGCAATAGTTAAACAACGTACATTTTTTTTTTTTTTAGCTAAAAATGAAAGAGGGAAGATGTAGAGAAATTTTAATCAAGCAACGTGGCTGTTCTGGCAAGGGAGCACGTACAACAGCCTATGTGACCCAGCTGCAACACAGAGACTCCCTTAGTACACACATTTAATCCCTTTAGAATGGATGCATTCATGCCTTTAGTGCACACATTTAATCCCAAACAATATTGTCTAACTGAGGGGCAGACAAATTGATGAGTCAGAAAATGAGTCAGAACAAGACAAATTACATATTCTGAATGGCAGATATCTACATATAATTCTGAATATACAAATGTGTGTGTGTGTGTGTGTCTATATGTGCAGAACAGTAGAACAAAAACAAGGCCATGAATTTGAAAAATAGAAAGAATAGTTGTATAGGAGGTTTTGAGAATGACAAACGGAAGGCAAAAGTGATATAATTTCATTATGAGCTTAAAATACATAATAAATAATTTTATAAATTAATCCAAAACTTAATGTACTGTATAACTCAGCTACTGACTATTTGGGATATGTCCAACAGCCCCAACATCGTATGTAATGGATATGTGATCACCTATGTTCATTGTCTTCCAATTCACAATAGGTAAGAAATTTAAAACGCTTGATTATTCTCTAAATTTCAAACGGATAATGAAATAAACACTTTGCTCCTCAAGCTGATACTGATGAATATTTTATCATAGCAAATGAAAGTAAATTAGTACATAAGAGTCATTTAGTATTTTTCCCCACTGTAATTTTAATGCCATTAGTTCCAACAACTACTTAGAAAGAACGTTCATATTTTGAAAGTAGTCTGAATGGCTGTCTAGTTCGCAAAGTTGTCTTGTATTGTTTATTTGTGTATTGAAAGATTTCAAAATGATAGCAAAGTTATTGTAAGTTATTAGTAGCTTTATTTTTACATGTAGTTACATTTTGTCAGATAAAAATTGAAGGACTCAATTTTTGACAATACAGTTTAATTCAGCTAATTAAATGCTATTAATTAAATGTATAGTAAAGAGTCTAGAATTATCTTGCAGTAATATTGCAGCTAATATTATCAATACAGTAATGTCTTGAACCTATGGAAAGCAATATTTCCTGTTTTCTTCTATTTTACAAATGCATTAACAAATCAGATGGAAAAAATAGAGATAGAAAAGTTAGAAATCCTGTGGTCTTTTTTTTTTAAAGACAGCTGTAAATTTCACAAAAACATGTATATATATGCAATCTCACTATTAAAGATAGGTGTATAAATTTAATATTCATAATAAACTATCAACAATCCCATAAACTAATAGGCATATTAATATTTTCAGAGAGCTTGTAATTTCAAATTTAAATACACTATCATTTGTGTTTTATGTGTAAATAAAACTGAGAAAAATAAATGTTTTTATTACAAAAATATATCTAATGTGAATAAATTTTAAGAAATTAAAGCAGTATATTGATAACTACATATGGCTTAAAAGATATTATGCTGAATTTTGTTCATTTAAAGTCAGGTGTTAAAACAATGAACTAAGCCCATGAGTGATGGACATGTTCAAGATTATAATCATGGTTATAATTGGTTACAGTAATGGTGAGTTCCCCTGACAGGTGGAAATTAGGAGTTTTGCACAGTTCAGTAAAATAAGTAAATTAGTAAATAAATAAGTAAAACACCAATAAACAACAGCATATTGGTAAATTAAAAGCAGTGTTTCAAACAATGTTATTTCAAAGCAATTCCAACTATATTGCTTTTATATTTGGTTGCTTTAAAATTGTTCAAAATATTTCAAGAAACGTATATTTCATTTGATGGAAAGTTCTACATACTGGAAAATTATTCTTACTCATAGAAATGACATTTTAGTTTCAACCTGCCAGGTGAATTTTATTAGTATGTCATTAATCACTGCCATACATCTGACACATGTGGGAAATGACCTAGTGGAGTTTTGAACATTCACATATAACAGAAAAAATTTCCTTGTTCATTTCTCTCTGTGGTCAGTGAATATATTTCAATAAGTAATACTATGGGCGTATGTTTGATTTAGCCAGTAATTATCATTATAATTTCAGAATATTACTAGTTTACTTTGTTCTATAAAATGACATTACTCCATTGACAATTATTAAATATACCATAACTATTTTTTTAAAAATAGTCATTGTTCCTTACATAGTACTATAATATTAAATATTTAAAATGTAGTTTACCTTTATTTTATTGTCATTATTAATATTTCTCAGCTACATCTATTCTAATAGAGAAAATTTCTTCTCATGGATAAGGTAAGTGTGTATATTAAATTCTATTTGATAATAATATTTATATGGTTAACTTCTTTGTAATTTTATGTTTTCACAAAGAAATGCAAAGTTATAGTTGTTTTTTATGCATTTTACTGTGATTGATATGATTGCCAATGACTAGGTAACGCAATATTACATTCCAGGCTTCATGACTTAGCAATGAAGTTGTAAATAAAATAGTAAGAAACAAAACAAGACAACTTACTTGATACTGAGAGATTATGTGCATTAACCAAGCATTCCCAGATAAACACTTGAGTTTATATGTGGTAATATTATTATGTTAGATACATTAAAGAAAATGCTAGCAAATAATATAGACTCTAACTTGTACTTTGAAATGGTGTTTACTCCTAATGGGGAGAAAGTGATTATCAAATAGAAGTTTAGCATTGATCTTGATTTTAGTGATACATTATTATTTTTAACATTACATGCATTTAACTATATGCAAGGGTTTTGCATATTTTATTTACTCGCTTATTACCAAATCCAGGCACTGAGAAACACAAATTCTACCATTATTAAAAATGTTTTAATAATAATTTGAGGATTTTGTATAAAATTTGATCATCTTCTATATACCCCAAACGCCCACCATATCACTCCTCACCTTTCCCTCTCTACCCACAGAACCTTGAGTTACCTCCTCCCCTTACTCCACAGAACCCAGTGTACCTGTGACTGGATGTTTTTATCTGGAGACGCTGGGTTTTTAAAACTCAACTATTTTATTAATAACAGCTTTGGCCGTTGCACTGAGCAGGTTTAGTTCTCTTTTAGATCCAGAAAATTTTAAATTCACAATTTAAAAATCAGTTCTATCTAAGGAGCCCAGGTACCTGAACTGATATTTGTCTTCCTTGCTTATTTTCCACATCCCACCTGATATTTAATGTTTCTTAAATTTACTATTGTTTTCTTTGGTCTTTTTACATTGTTATGCAGTAGGTTTCACTATGACCAATTAGAGTTTATAGATGAATCTATCAGGTCTTGGGTCTTAGGATCTTCATCTTTCTTTTTAATACTATTGTGTTTTAATATCTATTCTGGAATTATGATGGGTTGATCGGGGCCCAGGTGTATCTGCTCAAACTATTGCACTAACCAAGGACAATACAATAGTAAACATCGAACCTCTATTCTGATCTACCCAACGGACAGGACATCCTCCACAGTTATGTGGAGAGCGGGGACTGACTCTGACATGGACTCTGGTGCCCCATATTTGACCACCTCCCCTTGGTGGGGAGGCCTGGTGGCACTCAAAGAAAGAATAAGCAGGCTACCAAGATGAGACTTGATAGGCTGTGACCATATCGTGGGGGAGGAGGTCTCCCTCAGTCACAGTCCTAGGGGAGGGAATAGGGTGAAAGTGGGAGGGAGGGAGGGAGGAATGGGAGGATACAAGTGATGGGATAACAATTGAGTGGTAATCTGAATAAATTAATAGAATTAATATAATAAATTTAAAAAGAAACAGAAAAATCTATTCTGTACTATTTATTATCATTTTAAAATTTTTACTTTTTTATTACTAATTCTTAATTTTGTATTTTAAGTTATTTTATGTATACAGTACTAAAAACAAACAAACAAAAAAAAAACCAGGACATCTTTTTTTGTATTTCCCCAGCATTTAGTCTGGTCTTTTGACTTCATCATCTTATTACTTTTACCTTATATGTCGTTTAATGTCTGACAGTTTCTTAGTCTTGCCTTGCTTTTCATGACCTTAACATTTGGAAGCCAAGGAGTCAGGCAATTTATATTAAAAAAAAAAACAAAAAAAAACAAAAAACAAAAAAAAAACTCTTAATTTGGCTTTCCCTAATCTTTTCTCATTATTTGTCTAGTTGTAGGCTTTTGAGAATAATATCACAGAGATAAATGCCCTTTTCATCACATTATGTGAAAGGTTGTCTGGTATTGAACTGAGCTTTGACTGGTAACACTATCTGCAGTTTTTCCAACATAAGAATGGTCAAGATTTTATCAATTTAAAACACTGTTTGTTCAAAATTTTGCACTTATTTTATGAGTTGATTTTTTTTTACATATCTGCAAATGCTTTATAAGGATATTTAATCACGTTGGACATTGTGTAATACTTGCTCTGTGTTTCATTTATATTGGGTGAGGTTTTGCCATATGAAATATTTTGTTTCCCCTGCCCCAGATTCGTGTTGCAAAGACTATTTTTTTCCTTTTACTTATTTACGGGCTGTCAACGACAATGTATAACACTGCTTAGCTGAAGTCTTCGGCCAGCTCTTCCCAATTCAACTGTGACGTGTTGTGAGGCTCAGTCCTGTCTTTTTTCCTTCATTCCCATCTGCTCACAACTCATAAGATGTCTCTCCTTCCCACACCTTTCAGAAAGGGGTCACTTTCCCAAAAGTCATCTTAAATTTTAATCATTCTTATCAGACTTAAAAACATCTTATTCCCACCATATAATGGGATCCTGGAGTTGGTTCTGGCATATTGACTTTATTTTCCTAAGCGATTTGCAATTTTCAGTTTTCTGTATTGCATTGTTATGACACAAGCTCAAGTAATTTTTTCCTTCCCCTTGCTGTTCACTGCGGTGTTTTTCTGTAAAATGTACCAGAAGACTCAGATATAGAAGCCAGTCATTGTAGGCTTTTTTATTTATCACCAGTCTTTTTTTTCTAACAATAGGCAATCTTGAGAGGACACAGAAGTATTATATTAAAAATAATGACAATGTGTTCTGGCTTTTCAAGACAGTAATTATGAAGACAATAACTTAAACACAGACTTTAAGGAGCAAATTCAGAGAACCCAGTCTGATTTAATCCTGATTTTTTTTTATATTTCAAATATAAATCATTAATATACTATACTGATTCTTTTCCATCCACATTCCTTATTAGTCAGCATTTGTTTGGAGGTTTACTGTCATGATTCAAAAGCTAGTCATAAGAATTGTTAATAAAAACCATGTATTCACCTTGTAGTTCAATTTTTAGGTCACCACATTATTAGGGTATATTGAAGTAGACTAATTTGTGCAATTTCGGCCTTTATTTCTTCATACCTCATGTTCTAAAAATGTGTTTACTGTAAGAAACTTCTAAGTTTAACAAAACTATTATTTGGATGGAGATTATCCCTTTCTCTGTTTGCCTTTAGTCTTATACCTAAAATTGTGTAGTCAATGCCCATTAAAATGTCCTAGAAAAAAACACACTACTGCTTTGATACGCTTGATAATAAAGCATCAAGACCTGATTTCCAAATGTGCAATGAGCTAGTTCAAGAGTACTAGTAGTTCATTAATTACTGTTTGTGTTAACTATGAAAAATGTTTTTTAACTTGGGGAGTGCAACGTATTTCATTACTAGTTATGCATTACATTCAAACAGCATATTAGCAGTTCCTTTTCCATTTATTCAACAAATATAAACTTAGCATCTGCTCCATTTATTACAGAAAATATCATGGAAAAGCCAGTACTGGAGGATGCAGGAGCAATGAACCTGTAATATTAATGCATGCAGTTTGAGAAGCAATATGAAAAAAATATTTAAGAGAAAAAGGGTTTTCTAAGAGCTTAATGTATATGATATTCACATATTTTCACTTGAAAAGTATGTCCGTTTAATGTAGATTGGGCACACTTATATACATTAATGCCCATTTATCTGACTTTCTATTTCCTACCAGTATATCATATAGTCACAACTATAATAGTTTTGCTATGTAAAGAGTGAATAGCAAGGAAGAAGGAACCTACTACTCAATGAACTAAGAGAATGAAGGTCAAAGGCACTAACATTTCCTAGGTCTCCTAAAAGATGAGTCATCAACTCTGGGGCATGATCACTGCACAGCAATCCCATAATGCAAGGGTAGATGGGACAAAAGGGCTCTGAGAGAAATCCGCACGATGCATCTGGAGACAAGACATCTCAGTCAAGTGAAAGTTGGCTGAGGTATGAGTGCACAGAGAAACAACACATGTGTAAACATGACAGTGTCAGTTTTACATTATTTTGCAAACAGTGCAGAGTTTTATGTCACACACAGAGAATA
Organism: Acomys percivali; assembly: GCA_907169655.1. Lineage (NCBI taxonomy): Eukaryota > Metazoa > Chordata > Mammalia > Rodentia > Muridae > Acomys > Acomys percivali. The sequence continues at coordinate 83,483,900 of OU015756.1, forward strand.
ATATAGGATATGATCATGAGCTGAAATTTTATTATATTTTGAAACATACATTTGAGTTAGCATATAAATGAAGAAATCGTAATCAGTAAAGCCATCCAAAGAGATAAAACACCTTCAACAGATATGTTAGAAAGAAGAATAGGAACCACTTTTTAAAGCATTTTTTAAGAATATTTTAAGCATCACGATTAATATATCTGTATATTATGATTATGTATACAGATAAAGTGAGAGGTGTGCCACAGGGTGAAGCAAAGGTCAGAGTACGATTTAGTGTGCTCAGTTCTCTCCTTACACTTTGGAGTGAGTTTCAGCAAAAAAAATCAGGTGACCAGGCTTGGGTAGCAAGCACCTGCTGAGTCATATTGCTGGTCCTCTTTGTTTGTTTGTTTGATTTTGTTTTTTAGACAGGGCTTCTCTGAAGAGCTTTGGCCGCCCTGGACTCATTTTTTAGAGTAGGCTGGCCTCAAACTCAAAGAGATCTGCCTGCCTCTGCATCCCTAAGACTTTTTTTTTTAAATATTGTAGCTTTAGCAGCAATGAAAGACAAGCCTTCCAGCCAAGAGCAGAACTGTAAAAGGATCAGAGCCATGACTCACATGTATGTAACTTACTCCTGTAATTCTGTAACACCACAATCTACAAATGCTGTGATTTGATACAAATTCAATTCATATTCAAAGAATATATTCATTTAACGATAACTTAAAAAATACTATTACTTATTCATGATTTTTATTTTTATTTTTCATTTAATTATAATTTTCCACAGATATATCTCAAAAGTATATACAACATGAATTTTCAGCATGTGTGCATAGTTGATATATTGGAAATTATTTCTTTTTTATTTGGAAAAAAGTCAGGAGACATTTATCTTCTCCTGAAATAAAATGAGAGCTGCTAAGAATGAGAAGTCAGTGGTGCATACATGAGCTCACAGAGGCGTTAGCAGCATGCACAGGGCCCACACAGGTACAAGCCAAATGGGATCCAAGCACTGAGAGAAAAGAGTGGACAGGCGCTCCGATCACTAAGCAAGATGCTGTCTCCAATTAACATTTGCTTTTATGAAAAAAGCAGTTTTCTTCAATAGTCTCATTGAGTATATTAGGCATAATTAATGTTAGGGTTTTATGTAATGAAATAATGAGTTAAATCAAAAGTAACAAGTAGAGAGAACTCATTTGAGTGGTGACCATTTAGCAATGAGAAACAGAAAATATTTCGAATAATTATCTCTACTAGCTTACCTCAAAGACGTGAATAACATAAGCACACAGAAACAGTATTGCTTAACATAAAATTATGCAAACAAGAAACCCATTGAACAATACAAATTATACATGCTTATAAATTACATATCATAATCACTACTGTCCTGTATAACACGTATTGTGTTTCTCATTTTATTTTCAGTACATCAAAATTGATTTCTGACTCAATTTTTATCCATGTTAACCTAATTCATGGAGATCCTTAAAAACATGAGTTTTTAGGACCCTCTGGATCCTTCATAACATTATGATGGGCGGATCTGGGCCCAGGGGTCCTGCTCAAACAATGGCACCAGCCAAGGACAAACGTGCAGTAAACCTTGAACCCCTACCCAGATCTAGCCATAGGACAGGACATTCTCCACAGTGGAGTGGAGAGTGGGGACTGACTTTCCCATGAACTCTGGAGCCCCATATTTGACCACGTCCTCTGGATGTGGAGGCCTGGTGGCACTCAGAGGAAGGATAGCAGACTACCAAGAAGAGACTTGATACCCTATGAGCATATACAGGGGGAGGAGGTCCCCCTCACTCACAGTCATAGGGGAGGGGAATAAGGGGAAAATGGGAGGGAAGGAGGAATGGGAGGATACAAGGGATGGGATAACCATTGAGATGTAATATGAATAAATTAATAAAATATATTAAAGAAACAAAAAAAACATGAGTTTTGGTTGGTTGTTTGGTTTTTGTTTTATCTTTCTTACTTGTAGATTCTTCTTTAATTCAATAGATACGTTAGCTTTCACTTGCTTCTTAGAGGCAGAGAATTGTTTTTCAGAGCTTACAAAACTATGAAATAAATGGAAATTTGGCATAAAAACTACTTGCAATAATGAGATAAAAGACGCTAATTTAAGGGAATTAAAGGAACTCATTGCCCATCTCGTGTCTTTATATTGTTTGAGAAAATAACATATCAGCTATTTTGGCACAGAGCAGACTTCCTGCAGAGTACCCTTCAATTTTCTTCATTCAGGGAGGCATTTTCCTGTAAGAGATTCTGACGGGAAAGTAACAATTGAGGTTTTACATCTTGAAACTTTTGTTGTTTACTTGTAAATAACTGGCAAATACAGGCTGTCAGACTAGTTATGTCAACTGAATTGTTGAAGATGGAAACTGGAAAGGGACTCAGCATTTGCTGTTATATATTATATATATTACATTCTTTTTAGTCACGACAGAAAAAGGAAGCAGTACACAGTGCTGATATCCAAGACCCAGGAAACCTAGACGCAGTGGGACTTCTGATGAGTCATCTGTATCACAAACAAAACCGTTGAAGTGAACCTAACTAAGGAGACCGGTTCCCTGCAAAGGGTGATGTCTGAGTGTCCTTATGGTAACTACTGGTAGGTGACAGTGTTCTATACTGAAGCTCATAATAAAGTCGGCCCTGTGGTACCTGTAGGCAGAGTATGACTTCCTCTAAGCTACATGTTAGATAGGCATTCTATTTCCACATCTTTCATTAATTGTAGAAAAGAGAAATACTGATTAGATTTCTATAGATTCAGCTCATTTTTCGTAAGTGTAAGTCGTAAAATAAATCTGTTGTTTAATAGGTATATTTTTAGTACGACGGCCCTGTATCATTTCACTCAAAGAAATGTAATTATGTGATAGTCTTCATTTGGACTGTGAAACGGGTAAGGAACTGTCTTGTCACCACAGGAGACCACCAAGGATGGCAGATCTGGACCCAAGGGGGCCCTTACAGACTGTTGCACCAAGGTCAGTGTATGCAGTAAACTTAGACCCCCTGTTCAGATATAGCTAATGGACTGCTCGTTCTCCATGGTTGTGGGGAGAGCTGGGACTGCCTCTGATATGAACTCTGGTACCCACAATTTGATCACTTATTCTTGGTGCGGAGGCCTGGCAGGACACACAGAGGAAAGAGAAGTGGGCTATCCAGATGAACCCTGATATGCTGTGGCCACATCATGCGGAAGAGGTCCCATTCCGTCAGAGGTCTAGGGGAGGGGAATAGGGCAGAAGAGGGAGGGAGGGTAAGAATGGGAAAAATACAAGTGAGGTGATAACATTCAGGATGTAATCTGAATAAATTATAATAAATTAAAAAAAAATTTTAAGCTGTTTTGACTTTGTCTTTTTTTTAACCTCGTAGTTTTTAAAATATATTTTATTAATTTATTCATATTATATCTAAATTATTATCCCATCCCTTGTATCCTCCCATTCCTCCCTCCTTCCCATTTTCCCCTTACTCCCCTCCCCTATGAATGTGACTGAAGGGGTCCTCCTCCCCCTGTATATGCTCATTGGGTATCAAGTCTCTTCTTGGTAGCCTGCTATCCTTCCTCTGGGTGCCACCAGACTTTCCCATACAGGGGACGTGATCAAATATGGGACACCAGAGTTCATGTAAAAGTCAGACCCCACTCTCCACTCAACTATGGAGAATGTCCTGTCCATTGGCTAGATCTGGGTAGGGGTTCGAAGTTGACTGCACGTATTGTCCTTGGCTGGTGTCATAGTTTGAGCTGGACCCCTGGGCCCAGATCTGCCCATCATGTTATTCTTGTAGGTTTCTAGGACCCTCTGGATCCTTCTATTTCCCCATTCTCCCATGCTTCTCTCACCTAGTGGCCCAATAGTATGTCCTCCCCTCTGTCCCACTTTCCTGGTAAGTGAAGACTTTCATGGGACATGCCCCTTGGGCTAGTGTCCAGACATAAGTGAGTATATACCATTTGAGTCTTTCTGCTTCTGGGTTAACTCACTCATTATGATCATTTCTAGTTCAATCCATGGACTTTTTTCTTATGTGTGTTTTATAACAAGTTATTTTGTGAGATAATATTGAGGAATATTTTTCTGAAATATAATGTACTGCTAAATATATGATGCATGAGCTATCTTCTGATTTTTTTCTGTACCTGAGGTAATAAATCAGGGCCCAGCTCGATGACTCAGGAAGTAAGGGAGCTTGTTGACAAGACTGATAACCTGACCTGAGTCCCATCATCAGAATCCAGATGGTAGAAAGACAGAATCAACACTCCAGAGTTTTCTGACTTCTACAAAGGAATGGTACACAAACATATGCCTCTCCCCTATAACACACATCACGTAAACAAGAATTAAATCAATAATGTTCCAACAAATTTCTACAAGTATTTAGGATTCTTCGCAGCACTATACTAATACCAATACAACTTTTTGTTCACTCTTACCCTTGGCCAGGGACTGATTGTAGCGGTTGTAAACATGTTTCTGTTTTGATCCCATTTGTGGGTGGTGAAACAGACTTGTGTGAGGGTTGCAGTGTTTGCTGGAAACAGATGTGTGAGAGGACATGTGGTGTTTGTCTACTAAAATAGGAACTGCTTCTTTTGGGGGCATGGTCTTTGACAACTGATAAACATCCTAGTAAGGATTCTGAGAGGAATCTAAAACCAGAGGCTTGCTTTTTTTTTGTTTTGTTTTGGCATTGGTTTCTATCGTCTGGCTGTTCATCGCTCTGCTTTGAGATGCTCCTAGAAAGAAATGTTCCAGCGAATGCTTTGAGGGTCTAGGTTCCAACTGATGCGTCGGACTCCAGCTGCTGACGTTGCAGTCACCTTTGTGTATAGCTCCCTTTGCTGTTTAACAGGTCTGCTGATAGCCTGATGACAAAGAATGGAATCACTCCAACGAACTGAGTCTAAAAAGATGTCCTTCTCTTGTTTCCCTTAGCCTCTTTCCTCTCCTACCTAGGGTAGGTGGGTTATAAGGAAGGTATACACATTAAAGAACCCTAAATAAAGGAAGTTTGAAAAAGTTCGAAACCTACCACTGATTTTCAGTTATAATGTGCAGTTTCAGTAGTTAATAGGGAAGGAACAAAGTAGAGTAGACCATGAAATATTGTAAATGCTTTATGGTTATTCCTATACCAAACTAGGCAACTATGGGAAGCATTGCTCATTCACAAGCCCCTGGAAAAGACAAGCCAAAATTTTCATTTCATTTGTTTTTGTACTTGACATGAAATTTCACTGTTTGGGGATTTCAAAAATCCCGTGACATAAAATTAAAAGCAAGTGTCTATAATTATTAACTATCATTTCATATTTATTAAATTCAGATCTTACCCACAAAGTAATGATCTTATTTGGAAAATGGTGCAGTTGCTAAGAGATATACGTAAGTAACAGAGTAGATTTTATTTACTGTTTTCTACATATAAACATGGTTGTACCCATCTAGTAAAATACACAGTCTGAAAATCTTTACCTTTTACAAAATTAGATAAAAGATAATTAAGACTAGTTACAAAAATGTAAAGTACTAAAAGGTTAATGTAAAATCAATTTTAGAAGAAAGATTCATAAGATAGATGTAGCATCATATGCAAAGTGGGAATACAATATATCACAAAATGTCTTGAATTTGTGTTTTTAAAAAGTAAGAAAGGCATCTGGTGCTTTCTCTGGAAATTAGGAATAATTCTACATCAAGACCCAGACATACAACTCCTGGGAATATACCCAAGAGATGCTCCCCCATTCAACAAGGACAGTTGCTCAACTATGTACATAGCAGATTCATTCCTAGTAGCAAGAATCTGGAAACAACTTAGATGTCCATCAACTGAAGAATGGATAAAGAAACTGGTAACATTTGCACAATGGAATACTATTCAGCTATTAAAAGCAAGGACATCTTGAGATTTGAAGGCAAATGGACGGAACTAAAAAAGATAATCCTGAGTGAGGTAGTCCAGACACAGAAAGACACACATGGTATATACTCAATCATAATCAGATTTTAGCCACATAATACAGGATAACTACACTACAATACAGAGATTGAAACATCAACCAAGGACCGTGTATGATGTGGACCTAGACTCTCTGCTTAGATGAAGTAGCACAGTCTCCTTGTGGGTCCCACAATGCAGAGAGTAGGGACTACTTCAGGCATGCACCCTGGCTACTAAACTTAGATCACTTCCCCCTGGCAGAATGGCCTTGCCAGGCTACAGAGGAAGAGGTTCCAGGTAGTACAGATGAGACTTGATAGGCTGAGATCAGATCTTAGCGGAAGAGATCTCCCCGGGTAGTAGATGAGATTATGGAGGGAGGGGGATTGGGAGAGGATGAGAGAGGGGGCTACAATCAGAGTGTGAAGAATTTAAACTTCAGAACAAGCAGGTAAGTTATATTGCTAATCCCATTATGTGGAAATAGCTCTGAGACTGGCTGAGACATGATTGTGTAGGCATAGACAATGCTTCTTTTTGGCTGCAGAAGCCCTATGAATTATTGTTAGATGCCATTCCTTCCTTGGCATGAATCAAGATTTACAGATGTCTTTTTTTTCTGCTCACCTTATACATTTAGAATTTTAGGACTGTATGATACTTGTGAGAAATTGCATGTTTTCAGAACAGGACACTGACATTGGATCCGACATGACAGGATTCATTCCTCTCAGCATGCTTGACACTGACATCCTGCATCCTTTGTGGTCCAGCACCAATTGCTTCAGTTGCTGTTCCTCATCAGAACATGACAGCTCCCAGGACACTTTCAAAGAAAGCTTCCAATCCCAATTGGTCCAGCACTTCAGACTTCCCCACACAGGACTCTAATTAAGCCTAGAATTTCTCAACATTTAGAAACTAGACCATGAATGCTATTGCTAGCTTGTTTAGCCATTTCCCCACTTTTATTTGGGCCCCCTCCAAAGGTATTTTTTTTTTGTCCCAAATCAACCAGAAGAAATTGTAAGAGAATGACAGCCTACTTCCTTTAAAGGGGAATAAGTGGGTTTTTGGTTGCTTTATTGGGCTATAGAGGGTTATTTTCAATGAGAGTTAGTTGCAAGTTATTATTGGTCTTATTTAGAGGGAAAACAAGAGTGGACTCAGGCATGTATCTCTTTTCTTTTATCTTCCATTCTTATGTTTGGAAATAGGAGTTGAAAAGCAAGATGAGAGGATATAGAAAAATATAGGGAATATAGAACAAAAGTAGATTAGCATATCTACTCCCCAATTTACTACTTCAATAATCACTTACAAGGTTATTTTTAATTCACTGGTATGGAATTTGGTGTATAGACACAAAATAAGTTTAATTTTGGATTCAGTGGTGTAGAATTCAAATGTAAGATTATTCTTTATACACATTATATGTATTTTTACTCTAATATGAGGTATTGTACCCATATAACTCAATTGTAATTCAACGTTTACTTTCACTACTTTGAAAGGGCTATTGCAGGCTGTTTAGAATAAATAAGTTATATATGTCAATTTTTAGTTGATCAAATCATGGTTATAGCAATTACTAGTCTATTTTTAATCATAAGATTATACATCTTAGGTGCAACAGATAGATATGCTTCTATAGAGAGATAAGGTAAAATAGGTAGATAAGGTCTTTAAAAACCTCAGAGACACACTGAATATGGCATTTTAAAATTATTATTATGTTTTTTATATGAAAAGGATATTTTATTTTTTTGTTTTTTTTTAAATTTTATTAATTTATTCTTGTTACATCTCAATGGTTATCCCATCCCTTGTATCCTCCCATTCTTCCCTTCCTCCCATTTTCCCCTTATTCCCCTCCCCTATGACTGTTCCTCAGAGGGATTACCTCCCCTTATATATGCTCATAGGGTATCAAGTCTCTTCTAGGTGACCTGCTGTCCTTCCTCTGAGTGCCACCAGGTCTCCCCCTCCAGGGGACATAGTCAAATGTGAGGCACCAGAGTACTTGAGAAAGTCATATCCCACTCTCCACTCAAGTGTGGAGACTGTTCTGACCATTGGCTAGATCTGGGTAAAAATTCATTGACATTGAGACAGGTTAACTCCTGGCAACACCCTGCCTACCTCAAAAAGGATGATGTGCATCAAAGAACCTCCTAATAAAGATGGCTTCAAATGTGGCAAACAAGCCATTGAGCAAAATGTCCTAGTTTTCTTTTTTATTAATTTATTCATATTAGATCTCAATGGCTATCCCATCCCTTGTATCCTCCCATTCCTCCCTCCCTCCCATTTTCCCCTTACTCCCTTCCCCTATGACTATAACTGAAGGGGATCTCCTCCCTCTCTGTATGCTCATAGGGTAATAAGCAGGCTACCAAAATGTCCTAGTTTCTACCACAGACAGAATTCTGCCTAAAAAAGGGCAAGCTGGGATGCAAGCAGAGTCAATGACCAAATTCTGCAAAGACAGGGTAAGCAAGTCTACAATAATTCTTGTGACACAAATATGTCTGTCAGATATATTGGGCCAGAAAGCTGAAGATGATGTGCGAATGTTATGGAGAGTTTTGAGTGACTGCTCAGGTAGCAAACTGTCTCTGTCATCTTCTCATTTGGAAACTACCAACCTGCACTCCCTGTATACTCAGGTAATCAATTTTATTCCTTCTCACATCTGATCGGGTTGAAGACCAGATAGTTTAGTTTTACAATTAAACTTAGTTGTTTAGGGGTTAAGAAATTTTTAGGTCTGTACAGATATTTTAAATTGATAATGACAAAATATGATAGATATTGATTTATGTTCAAAATTTTAGATGCACCAAGATAGGAAAGATGTTTTCTTAAAGGCTGGCAAATACAAATAAGCCAAGACAGTATGTATGTAACATTTATAAAATTCCTTAATGTGTCATGGTTCTTCCTGCCATAGAGAGTTTATTGTATGTGTGTGTAAGAATATAAATGTATATGTAAAAAATATTTCATAAAAGAAAGTAAGAAAGGCTCCATAAAGTTAAAGTTGTCCTCAAAACATAAAGGGGAGGTTAGTTGTCAAGGAGACAGAAATTAAATCTATAATTAAATGTTCTTGGTGGTTCTGGTAGGTTATTTAAATAAAGGAAAATTTCATTTTATCTTCCTGTGAAGAAAGATAAATTGACTTTAAAAACCAACTCTTTTGTGAAAACAGCAGTTGTGCTAAGAAATTTAATGATTTTTAAAAGAAGTTAAAATTATAATATCTCATTAGATATAATCGATTTATCCGTTGGTCTCATGACAGAATAAAAGAGAGGAGTTAAGAGAAAGATATTCTGTTGCATGGAAAGAGAATCCTTCAGTGATATCAGCAAAGGATTGTGAAGAATAAACATAATACTGAATAAGTAAACAAATATTGGCATTCATTTAATTTTACAGAAATGGGTTACCCTTTACATTACCTTATAAAGCTAACTTCCATTTTGTTATGTGTTTTTTCTATGTTTTCTACTTGCAATTTAGCAAATTAAAATTAAGATTTACTGGTAGACAGTGACCAAAACTTAGGAAACATTCTCCAATGTCTTTCTTACAAACTCCAAAAAAGATGTTCTTTCCTCAAATAGTTGTTTAAACTTCTGGTTTTTTTTTAAGGAAAAGATGAAGTTTTCTTATGTCATCTTTAAAAAAAAATCAAGCACCACATATATTATTGGCCTTACGTTCAATGTAGAATTGTCCTACTTAACTATTGTACTGAATGTAGTTTACTTTTAAGGTTCTGGAGAACTCATGTAAACATACAAGCAGTATTTAGTCTTTAAAAAATGTGCGTGTTTGTGTGTGTGCACATGACAAATCTTTCAGCAGAGCTGAAGAAATAAACAGAATTTCCTGCGTTCGAGATACTGACAATAAGTGGTGCTCGTTGGTGAGTCACCATTGTATCATGTTCTTAAGAGCGTTAACCTGGGGGAAGGGCCATAAATATTTAAAAGGGTTAATTTTACACTAAAATAAGTGATGAGTAGTATGACATTTTGCTATTCACTTAAACATTCTAAATTTACTTTATAACAACAGGATACAGCTTTCTGTAAAATTAGAGGATCTTAGTGTTTACAAGTGGGTATTTTGCTGTAGTAAGATGAGTTTTTCTTTCTATGTTAATCAATACAGTAAATTATTAAGGCAGACTTTTTTTTTATTCAGCTAGTTCCCCAATAACTGAGTCAGAAAGATTATTATTTATTTTTAAGCTATAAGCACTATGCTGGGCAGATTCTGAGCTATTCTAATCTTAGTACTTTTTAAACCCACATAAAAACCAATCACTTGCCCATCTGATGACTCCCTTGGCCGTCAGCTCCCCCAGCCTGCCCCTACAGCCACATGGCCAATCTGATGACTCCCTTGGCCGTCAGCTCCCCAAGCCTGCCCCTACAGCCACATGCTATGTGCCATCTTATTTCTCCTTCTTCTTCTTCTGGCTTTTCCTCCTACCTCAATCCTAAATCCAGGCACCTAAAACTCTGTCTCCCTCTCCTCTACACAGTCGTAGGCTTCAGCATCTTTTTTAGCTAATCAGGGATATAGGGGAATATTACATGCCTACAGGGGATAGAGTTTAAAATTCATAACAATGTCCATGTCATATGGTAACTGAAAAATCACATTTGAAAGCAGTTGTTCCCTCCAAAAATGTTGGGCTAGAGATATTCTGTAGACATTGAGATTAATAGCATAGCAGGTGACTCACAACCACTTAGAACTCCAGTTCCATAGGATCCAATGTCCTTTTTTTTTTTTTTTTTTTTTTTTTTTTTTTTGTCTCAACAGGCATATGATCATATGTGGTGTCTAAACATATACTAAGTCATAAATAAAATATAAAATTGTTAAAACCCATTTTTAAAGTCAATGCATCTACATTGTATGACATAGTGGTTAATGTATGAAGGATTCTGGAGGAATATCCATTGTTATAAAGGTGACAAAACTGATCTCTCTAATTCAGATTTTTGAAAAATGTATGTAAAGATTGAAATAAGTTCACTATTTGTTGCCTTTTACTGGGTGGTTTATATTTACCAGTATCATGACTTTCAAAATATTGACACATCCAGTAAACCAAAAGCTACGTGAAATATATTTGATTGTAGAGTTGTTTCATTGGATATTTGTTTCGGGCATATGAATGCTTAATTGTTCTGCCACTCAATTTTTTTTTTTTATACAAAGCATTCAAAGTTACCAAGTAGAACCACTTTTAAAATATAATTACAAAAAGAGTGCTAAAAATAAAATTTTCCACAGTTTTAAAAACTTAACCATACTTATACCAACTCATATATTATTTGGACAGAAAATGGCTGAATTTCTCTCTTAAAAAACGTGAGCCTCGCTTAGTCATAACTTGCAATGGTCTTAAAAGAAAATTTTTCTGCAAATTTGGACCACGAAATCTGGCGGTAGTCCCTACTGTTGCTGTCATCTTAACATCCCTAGTTATTAGGAGGTTGGATTTTGAGTGAGTAGAACATCAGGAATGTGGAAATATGAAGGTATAGAGCCAAGATTGTGTTGGGCAATTGCCTTTAAGAGCCCCAGGCCTTATGTTTTTTTTTTGTTTTTTTTTGTTTTTTTTTTTTTTAAGTATCACAAAATTTTCTCAGAATATTTCACTAAACTTAAAAGCCTTTTAGCCCTCACCAGCCATGGGAAACATCTAACTTATCCTTTGCTGCCTGCCTGGTCCACCTGTGGCACAGAAAAAAAAAAAAAAGAGTGTTTAGACTCTGTCCCCTGAAGTCTGTTGTCAGGCCCATGACATGGTCTCCCTTCCCAAGAAGGCCTAGGGGACCCAAGGAGCATTCAGCTTAAGTAGGGCACAGGCAGGAAAGGTGAGAAGCGGGCTGTTGCTTGAGCTCCATTGTCAAGCGCAAAGCTCTACTTGCCTCTCCTAGGAGACCTGCTGACATCAGAAACATCAAGCAAACACCAGTGACAACCAGATGTCTAAAGAAACCACTCAACAAGACCCAGGGCAATATGGCACCATCATAGAACCTAGCTATCCTAATAAAACAAGCCCTTGATATCCTAACACAGTGGAAGTACAGTAAGATAACCTTGAATCTAATCTTACAAAGACAATAGAGGCCTTTAAAGAGGAAATTTATAAATAAGTTAAGGAAATACAGGAAAATAAAATCAAACAGGCGAAGGAAATAAAGCTGTTCAAAACCTAAAAATGGAAATACCAGCAACGAAGAAAACAGGAAGTGAGGGGATCCTGGAGATGGAAAATTGGGGTAGGCAAACAGGAACTATATATTCATGCATCACCAAGAGAATACAAGAGATGGAAGACAGAATCTTAGACATAAAAGATACACTAGAAGAAATCAATACATTGGTCAAAGATAATTTTAAATCTACAAAAGTTTCTGATGCAAAGCGTGCAAGAAATCTGGGACATATGAAAAGACCAAACATAAAATAACAGGAATAAAAGAAGTAGAAGACTCTCAGCTCCCAGACCCAAAAATTGATTTTCAACAAATAATAGAAGAAAACTTCCAGAACATAAAGAAAGAGATGCCGATAAACATACAAGAGGCTAACAGAACACCAAAAAATATGGACTAAAAAAAAGAAAATCCTCACAGTAAATTTAAAAGCAGCAAAGGGGGAAAGACCATATTATATGATATTGTGTAGCCATAGTGTTTCTCTGCTTCTTTTTGTCTGGATACCTTTTTGTTGATAAGAGTGGTGTGTTGAAGTTTTCCACTATCATTGTATGAGAGTCAATTTGTTATTTTAGCTGAAATAATGTTTCTCCTATATGAACTTGGGTGCCTTGTGTTTAGGGGATAGGCAATGTCTTCTTGGTGGATATTTCCTTTGATGGGAATGTAATCTCTTCCCTATTCCTTCAGAGTGGTATGATGTGAAAGTCTGTTTTGTCAAATATTAAATAGCGTTACACCAGTTTGTTTCTTTTGTCCATTTTCTTAGAATATATTTTTCTATCCTTTTACCTTGATGCAATGTCTGTCTTTCATATTAAGGTGGTTTCCTGGTAGCGGGAAGATGGATTCTGTTTTTGTATCTAATCTATTACTCTTTGTGTTTTGATAGGAAGTTGAGACCACTGATAGTGACAGTGATCAGTGAGCAGAGTTTGTTGATTGCTGTTTATTATTTAGTTGTGAGATTTGCCTCCCTCTTTTGGCATATTTGTCTGAGATTATTATTTGTGTATTCTTTGGTGTGGCAAACCTCTTCATATTGTAATTTTTCTTCTAGTACCTCACTCGGTAGAGCTGAATATGTAGATAAACACTCCTTAAATTTGGTTTTATTATGCAATGTCTTCCTAGATCTACTGGGATTGAAAGTTTTCTGGCTATAGTAGTCTGGGGTAGCAATTCTGGTCTCTTGGAGTGTGTAGAAGATCTCTTTAGGCTTTTAGAGTCTCCATTGAATTGGCAGATGTTATTCTAATACGTCTGCCTTATACATATCTGGGTCTTTTTCCCTTGCAAAGTTTAATATTTCTTGTCCTGTACATTTATTATTTTGAATATTATGTGCAATGAAGGTATTTATTTTCTGTCCAGTCTATTTGGTGATATATTTCTTTTAGGTTAGATAGTTTTTCTTCTATGATTTTGCTAAAAATATTTTCTGTTCCTTTGACCAGAATTTCTTCTCCTCTTCTTTTATTTTTAGATTTGGTCTCTTCACAGTATCCCAGGCTTTCCAGATGTTTTATGCCTTGATTCTTTCAGATTTAATATTTTCCTTAACTTACATGTCTGGGTTTTTTTTTCCCTCCCTCTTTTTCAAAGTCTGAGATTATCTCTTCAGTTTCTTAATTTCGTGTAAGGGGCCATGTGAGAAAAACAACAAATAGTCTTAGAACTTCTTCCAGCAAATTCTTTTGGTGATATTTCCCTCTGACTTCTTGCTTGAGTCTCTAAATTTTTTGTTTTTGCTGTTTCCTCAGTTCGGGTTCCTTCTTTGATTCTATTTACATTTCCTGTCTTCCTTCATTTCACTCTACTATATTTTTGTGTTTGCATAGATTTCAGGAATGGACTTACTTTCTCTTTTTAGAGCCTTGCTCATACTCACAGTAGCTAACTTGAAGTCATCTTGTGATTCAGCTATCATGCATTTCTCAAGGTCTACTGAATATGGTTGCTGGTTGCCTCTAATGGATACATACATACTACGTTGGCTGCTGCTGATCTTGCTTTTAAGCTAACATCAAGGCATCTGTGTTTAGGAAGATTGTAATTCTAGATGTTGATATATATCTATTTTTTTCCATGTGGTTTTCCATTTGATGGTTTCTATTGGCCACTCCGGATCTTAGTAGCATGTGTTGGCTATGGAATAACAAGTCGGTAGGACGTCTGAGCCTATGCTGGGTGTGACCCAGGGATCCCTTGCAGGACGTGTTTGTCGTCAGTACTAGGGGATGATATACAGGAATGGAGATATAGGCGTGACGGGTGGAGGGCTGAGAGGACTCACCTGCGTGAGGAAATCTGGGTCTGTCACAAAGCTCTGCTGCCCTTCCCATTTCCAGGGAAAGAGTGATGATTGTTATAGGGCAAGAAAACGAAACAGAGTGAGTAAGAAAGGATGTAAGAGAGGATCTGGTTAGTTCCTTGCGCGCAATGGCAGAGGAAAAGGAGAGCTCACAATAGATGTTCTGCTATAAACCTCAGAAGACTGTGGAATTAAAATTTAAAGAAGGAAAAGAGAGTGAAAATCACCTGCCTGGTTTCCTGGTTAGCTAGTTCCTTGGTTTTCCTCTCGTGTTTCCTAGAACAGACTGTCTTGTATATTGTTAGGTGAGACAATATTTCGATTTACATGCCCTATGAGCATAGGTGATTTTTATATAGCATCCGGGAAACACACAGAGAGAACAAATGGTAGTTATCTTTGTGGTATTGACTTATCTGGTGGTTTCTATTTGTGTTCATTTCCTTCAAAAATATCATTGAGGTTAATTTTTATCCACTTCTCTATTGATGGACATATAGTTTCAGTGTATAACTTAGATATTTTTGATAACATGTTAATAAAGACTGATGTCCAAATTACCCTGGTATATGTTACTTTGGAGTCCATTAAACATGATGCCTTATTTCATAGCAAAAAATAAAAGAGGAAATGGGAAAATTCCTTTAAAATACCAGTGTCCAGTAACCTAGTTCCAATAATAAATATAACCAGCAGCAAACCTAAAGTTAAATGTAACATTTGAACAATGGCCTCAACTGTCTAGACGTAAAATAAATACCAGTAAGCCCCAAAAAGAATCTCATAAACATGCTTTGCAAGACTGTATCATGTCTTTCAATATAGGTAATTCAAGGGTGATGAAAGAACTGAAATTAACTTGAGGATTTGAAATTTTTGAAGGTATGTTCTCCAACTATAATATTATTAAAATAGAAATTAAGTGAAAGAAACAAAGTTGGAGGTTCAAGTAGTATTTCGAAATCATATGTAAACAATTATTATCTTAAAAGGAAATCACAGTAGAAGATATAAGATATCTGTGAAAGTACATAAGCAGGGAACAGATTGGGTGGGTATACCTGAGGAACACTGCTGCTTCACATAGCAGTCTGTGTTTTCTGACAGTCAGGAATACTGATTTATCCTTAAGCAGCCTCGAAGCTACACCTAGATTATTGTAATTATATATGAACCTAAGGCAACAGGTCATTCTTTCAGACGTGTACAGTAATAAAATTTTGCATGTCTCTCAGAAGACAGAATGTCATTTTACCACTGGCATTATGATTTTTCACATCCTCCTTTTTGATAGAATCATGGAAACATACAAGTAACAGTGTCCGGTTCATTTATTATGAGCATGAAAAGGTTACCTTGTCCGTTAATACACCACACTCCTCATACATGTTTTTTAAATTCCTATTTAAAAACTAAAACGCAGAACCCCTTGTATGCACCACACTTTTGGCAGGGCTCTCTGAACTCTTGTAGAATGTTAGCCCTGCTAAATAAACTACTACTTAAGCTGTCTGTACCTTATGATTAAATTTTCTCCTTCAAAAAGAGAAGAATCCAAAGACTCCCAACACCCTAACATTAATTTATACAGAAGTACAGCATACAAGCAAAACAAAATAGACAGCCAGGATAGTGCTGAGATTAGACTCCGATTGAAGTTTATAATTGGATACATCAGAATGAAAAAGAATAGTGTCAAAGCAATGACTCTTCTCTGACAGCATAATGTGCACATGTAGATTGCACTCTACCCCAGGGAGTGAATCTGCTTAACACAAGAATAAACATGTAGTTTTCAAATTAGATTTAAATATACAAACTAATTTCACAGCGCTGAGTATTTTTAAAGAACAAAAGAACTCTTGATAATACCAGTGCTATCTGAATAAAGCCATATTTGTATTTGTCAATTTCTCACAAACTTTTTGAATCTAGATCATGTAATAAATAGAATCTAGATTGAAGAATGTCGACCTTAATATTCATCAGGTACATGAAGTATGATTTTCAAGGAAATGTCTAAAATGATGAATAAATGATGGATTTGATTAATAGGCTTTCAAACATTTTTACTTTAAATTTCAGGTGGACATGCCAGCTTCTGTTGACCATAAGTATAGATTAGAGGCTCATGATAATTTACTACACCTAAGGTGATATGAATATTTATAATACACATATATACAAGTAAAAATAAAATTTTAACATGTCATTTCTCTATTTTTATACTTCTAAAAATTTCCCCTATTTGATTTTAAATTCAACTCGTGAGATACAATTAAAGTATGTTGGAAGGAATGGGGTATTTTCCACATGAAGATCTTTTGAGGATGGAACTCTACTCCACGCCATCTGTGTAATGGAGTGTGTATCAATAGGTGAGCATTGTAGAACTTGCACATTTAATATCTTCATTAGGTGCTGAAATTATTTCAAAGCTTTACTTTATCCAATTTAAAGTTGAGGTGTGTGAGCAAATTGCTCCAGCTCCGTCATAGTGCACAGTAAATGAAATCATATAAGCGCAGATAAAATACCTGTGGACAGCTTCTTCTGTCAGCATTTTAAGAGATTATTGATGGAACAAATCTAGAAGGGGCTTAAGGAGAACTAAGGAACCAAAGATAGCTTTAAAGGAAAGGAAACCTGTCTCAATTTACTTTCCACAAATTAGTGAGTAACTAGAAACATGTCAAAGTTAGATAAGAGTTTCTCTCCTGGAACTTAAAAGCTGATATCCATGTAAAACGGATATTTTCCTCTAAAGACCCTCTTTAAGTAAGAAGTATATAAAAAAAAACAGAACATAGATAAAAATCCAGTTCATATTTTGTAATGCACACAGGGCTACAAGCACTGATGTGCATTTACATGATAAACATAGATAAATATGGGGTAATTGCTGTCTCTTGACAAGAAGTGCAAGGAGAGAAGAAATTAGGAATTGAGCAGTATTTACCAATGGACAGTGTAATAAGCTGGAAAATGGTGATTTTACAATTCCTGGCTGACAGGTAGAAGCCAGTCATTTGCTGGGCATGACGGCACAAACTTTAATCCCAGCACTAGTCAAGCCCTGGCACATAAATCTCTAAAGATTCCACGTCTGAAGGATAAACATAGAAGATTTCCAGTCCAGGCAAGGATCGGTGCTTAGATCTGCTCTCCAAATACAAAATATAAACACAAAAAAAATCCAATGTTGTTTTTCAAAACCTCTACGTCTGGACCTGTTTTAAAAATGTGATCTTTGAGCTTTGATTAGATTCTTTTCACTATAATAATTACAGAAGATAAGCTTCCTAAATAAGCTCTCAAATGAGGTTGCAAGTTACAACTGAGTAAATCCTTAGACTAGCTTCTAAGAAAATATATTTTTATCTCTTTAAAGCATGGCTTTATTTTTTGAGATAACATGATGGAAAAGTAGCACGTGCATGTGTGCGTATGTATGTATACATGAAAAACAATATTCATTTGTACAACTAGATAAAAATAAAAATACACTTTGTACGATATTTGAAATGTCTTTATCGCTAAAATAATTGGTTAAGTTGAGATAAAAAAAATTGCTTTTGCATTCTCTTCTAAAGAGAAAAGATCTTTCAAAATTTCAAATAGCATCCCATATTATATACAAGAATATTATAGAAAGCATATTTAGAATTTTTATTTCCTTCTTTTGTTTCTCTTTTCTTTTCTTTTCTTTCTTTTTTTTTAATACATAGAATCTGTAGGGTCCCAGAGGAATTAATTTCTTTTGACAAATATGTGTATAGAATTGACATAGCTCAGCTTAGTATGCAAATCAAAGGAAGACAAAAGTGCTCTTGATACTTGAGCAAGTTCAAACTGGGAAATAAATTTTAAACAACATTTCTTTTTCTATAGGAGAAGCTGAGGTTTACTCAATTTATCCAGATATAATCTGACTCAGAGAAACAATAAAGTTATTGCTGAAAGATATTCAAACATCCCTGGGTCAGTTCCTCACACATAATGGACATTGTTTTACATATTTCTAATCAGCACATGGTGACACTAACTCCCTTGTAGATCATAGGAACCACTGCCTCAATAGTGGTTGATTTAGCATCACTTGCTTTTTTGAAGAAACCAACCTTGATATGGAGAGCTGTTTTGTAACCTGTGTAATTGGGGAATCTACATAAAATATTCCTCCTTTAAGTCCTGCAGGGCCAAAAAGGTTTGTGAAGTGTTCAGTTTCACCACGTCAGTATCCCCCACAAAGTATATTACTTTTTCCATTCTAATGCTTTGATATTACATGACTTTCAGGCTTTTCTATCAGTGTCTGAAAAGGGTCTCATTTTACAAATTTAATTACAGTTCTATAGTTTTTCCTTTGATACTTTCATATATATATATATATATAATATCTGATTAATCTTCATATTTACCTCCAATTTCTCCCTTTCAAGTTCGTTGTGTTACTGCTACATATACATGCATGGGTATAGGAACATGTTGGAATCCCCCTAGGTTGGTTACTTTTTAATCTACTGTTTAGGTTTGTGTTCTCTAGCCAAAGCCTTCCGCTTCACTACCTAATTATTAATTTAATATCTCTCCAAATTTTTATGTAAGTACAACTAAAATATAATACATATAAAATAAAAGATATCCAAAAGAATGTCTTTATTGTGCCCTATACTTTTTATTATTTTATGTTTTCATTCTGATTCAATTCTAGGACTGTTTTTAAAGGTATTTGACTCCATTATGATTTCATAGTATGTGGCAGTTTATTCACTTTCTGTAGTTTTTATTGCTGTTGGTATCTAGTTTTATTCCATTGTGATCAGATTTTAATACAGAATGTTATTTCTATTTTATTATATTTGTTGAGATTTTCTTTGTATCCTAACATATGATAAGTGTGGGGAAAGTTCCATGGGCTTCTGAAAGGAAAATATGTTCTCTCTTATTTGCATCGAATGTTCTGTAGCTGACTGACATGTCTGTTTGTGAGCTGACAGGATTTCTGTGTCATCTTGACACAAGATAGAGTCATCAGAGAGAAAAGAGCCTCAGTTGAGGAAATGCCTCTATGACATTCAGCTATAATTCATTTTCTCAATTAGTGATCAATAGGGAAGTGCCCAGCCCACTGTAGGTAGTTCCACGCCTCGCCTGGTGGTCCCAGATGCTATAAGAAAGCAGGCTGAACAAGCCACGTGAAGCAAGCCAGTAAGAAGACCCCCTCATTGGCATCAGCATCAGCTCCTGCCCTCGGGATTCTGCCACATTTGAGTTTTGTCCTGACTATCTTATGTAATGAACAGCGATGTGGAAGTGGAAAACAAATAAGCCCTTTACTTCTAGCTTGCATTTTGATGGTGGTATTTTGTCACATCAATAGAAACCTAACTAAGAAAATTGTTGAGCGTGTTCTGGTGGCGTTTGTATTGAGGTTAATCTCTGGCACTGCTTCTAGTAGAACTGTGCAGTGAAGCAGGATGTGTGTGTGTATAATTTTAGAGTTGTGGCTTCCTTGTGATGTAGTGTTTCTTTGATAAATATAGATCATCCCTCCATATCTCTTCTAACTAGTTTTGTTTTGAAGTCAGTTCTCTCTAGTAGAAGTAATATTTAAAAAAAGCCTCATTAAAGAATGAGCACAATTGGGTGGCATGAATTACCCTCTACACAGTAGCTTCATTAGGATTCTGCTGCCTAGAGAAGACCATGCTTAGTTATGTGTTAACTGTCAAGGAAATAGTCACAGCTGCCTTTTGTGCATCAAGAAAGAAAGAGGAGAGGCAGAGACATGTGGATCACAGTGGGTTTGGGGCCAGACTGGTCTACAAAGCTAGCTCCAGGAAAGCGAGGGCTACATGAAGAATCCCAATAAGGACTGAGAGATCTATTTAATTATTTCTCATAGGGAACAACAAATTGTCACTTAAGGTATGGTTCATAAGAAAGATATTTTATTGTCTCTGAGGCTACATAACAACTATTACCACTTTTGAACTTCCTCATGCTTCCTTACATTTCATATATAACACGAAAATTTGCGTATTAGTAAGGGAGTGCGTGTAAGAAGAATAAAAGCTTGCATTTGAAGATATTTGAAGAATATCATTTGACTGTGTTGACATAAGCTACCTTGAATATATAGAAAGTCCAGCATATGGAAACATAACTCTGTAGATAGCAGAGCAAATAAGCTATTGTGTTCAGATATGTTATCTTTCTAGATTTTTTTGAAGAGTATTTATTTGTAAAGATAAGCAATTACACAGGAGGAATATTGTCTTCTGTCTGTCAAAGCACATGTTTTAAGAGGTCTAGCCATTTGAATTCAATCAGTTTGTAACTGGAAACAGCTGCATTATGCCTTTATAGAACACCATAAATTCAAATTAATTAATCCAAAATGAATTACAAATTATTTTTTGTAAACTGCACATTGATCCTTAAGGGTTATTTAAACAGCTGAACTGGATGTCATTTGCTCCATCTGCTACAACAGATGCTTTATTTCAATATGAATATTAAATGAATTCTGAAAGTAGTATCCATAATTGTAAGAAGCATTTGCAAAATTGAGAAAAGATGATAGTCTTTCTGATTACTGGGAATAATACCTTCTTATATTTTATAGTGAAATGTACTAAAATATAGTTCATAACACAAATCCAAATCTAACTGCAGAACACAAAGATATTAAAGAAGTCATAATTAAGAAATGTTCAGCATAGCTTTTACTCAAAGATTAAACTCTACTTGACTATGGCATATCAGTTATTCTTGTAAGATTCCAAAGGAATGCAACATTTCTTTTTCAGTGATTAATTTAGGGTCATAACATATTAAAATTATATTGAGCCTGACTCCAAAACTTTTACCGTGTATGAGAAAAAGTAAAGACATGCAGTCAAAACTACATTGGAAGCATGAGAAAGGCCTCTGTAGTATTAAAGTTTCCATGTGAATCTCCCAGAATTCACAAAGCAAAAGTTTGAGGCCAAAATTTTTCCCTTATATCACATTAAAAAATCAAATAGGAAAAGAGATAGAAAAATATCAAAATACTGGAAGTAAATGTATAGAAAACCTTTAGAGTCACTACTCAGTGGTTTTTCTGGATGTGATCAGGCCATAGAAGGGGAACTTTTAGTTGATAAAATTATGATCATAACAATTACTAGTCTATTTTTATCACAAGAGTATACATCCTTGGTGTAATGGAAATATATGATTCTATAGAAAGATAACGTAAAATACTCAGATAAAGTCTTCAAAGAACTCAGGGTCAAACAGAGTATGGAATTTAAAGATGTTTTTATTAAAGGTAGACTTACAATGAGACAGGTTAACTCCTGTCAACACCCAGCCTACCTCAAAGAAGATAATGAGCATCAGTGAACTTCCTTATAGAGATGGCTTCAAATGTGACAAACAAGCCACTAGGCAAAATGTCCTCATTTCTACCACAGAAAGAATTCTGCCTAAAAACAGGGCAGGCTTGGATGTAGGCAGAGTTAACTCTGCCAAGATGGGGTAAGCAAGTCATTAATAGTTCCTGACTCACAAATATGTCTGTCAGATATATTGGGCCAGAAGGCTGAAGATGATGCTCCAACAGTATAGAGAATTTAGCGTGACTTTTCAGACAGCAAACTGTCTCTGTCATCTCACTTGAGAAGCTTCTAACATGCACTTCCTGTCTACTCAGGTAATTAATTTTATTCCTTCTCAAGTCTCTGATGGGTTTGAAAACCAGATAGTTTAGTGTTACAATTAAGCCTCGTTGTTTAGAGATTAAGAGTTTTTAAGTCTAGATAGATGTTTTAAGTTGATAATGATGAGATATGATAGATATTGATTTACATTCAGAATTTTAGACTTATCAAAATAGGAAAGATATTTTCTTCAAGGATGTCAAATACAAGTAGCCAAAACACTATGAATGTAACATATATATAATTCCTGATTGTTTCATGGTTCTTCTTGTTGAAGGTACTTTAGTGTGTGTGTGTGTGTGTGTGTGTGTGTGTATGTAAAAATATTTAATAAAAAAACTAAAAATTAAAAGAAGATTTTGGCAAACTAGCAAGCTCCAATGTGAAGGGACAAGTTAGAAGCTGCAGAAATATTTTCAAACTGTACATCTGATAAGAGGTGCATATATAACATACATGGGCCACTCACACAATTTTATCAGGTTTTTATTTTTTTTAATTTATTCAGATTACATCTCAATTGTTATCCCATCACTTGTATCCTACCATTCCTCCCTCCCTCCCACTTTCACCCTATTCCTCTCCCCTAGGTCTATGACTGAGGGGGACCTCCTCCCACACTATATGGTCATAGGCTATCAAGTCTCATCTTGGTAGCCTGCTTATTTTTTCTCTGAGTGCCACCAGGCCTCCCTACCAAGGGGAGGTGGTCAAATATGGGGCACCAGAGCTCATGTCAGAGTCAGTCGCCACTCTCCACACAAGTAGCCACTCAGACAATTTAACAGCAAGTAAACAAAATAACAAAATAAGAATAGGTTAGGAGTTTCAGTATACATTTTTAAAAGAAGATGAATAACACTATCTATCTTACAGGAAAGAGTAATCAACATAGATAATTATTAAACAATCGGAGATGAAAGTCAAAATACAACATTTTACTCTCGCAGAATATCTAGTGTCAATATAATATATGCTTATGTTTAGGGTTAGGTAAAAAGCCAATACTTGTATACAATCTGGTGGGAACTTAAAGTTAAATTAGCATAACCGTTTGTAAAAAGCTATATGGTACTTTCTCTCAAAACTCAAGTATATCTTCTACATGATTTGAAATCAGACTCACAATAACAAAGCAATAATGTTTATTATCAGATGAATGAATAAATAAAACATCACTTATTCATAGGTGAAGCAGTATTACTCAAGAAATGGTATTTTATGAAAACATAGATGTAATTAGTATCAATAAAATAAATGAAGTAATCAGAACACAGGAAGATAAACATATGATCTCACTGATACAAGGAACTGAAAACAAACTCAAGACCATTGAGTGTAGCGATGTTTCCATCCTATAAGGTATAAAGACAATGATGGACCAAAACATCCCAAATTCAGGAATATAGGAAGAGTAATGGCCACTGCCTGTGTTCTACTTCACATTTTAGTGATATACTTAATGGTAATGTATGATGCATTTTTCTATATTTCACAATTGCTGAGAGTAAATTTTAGATGTTCTTTTAACAAAATAACAGATGTTTGTTGTAATAAAAATGTGATTAAGCTTGATGGAATCATTCAACATTCATTAGAAATCATGACATCACAGTTACTACATAAACTGGTATAGTTATAATTGTGATTTCACGAAACAGTTAAACTATCTCTGATCCTCCAAAACCATTACAGTGTTTTCTTTATTTCCCTTCAAAGAAAACAAATAGCATTTTGTAGCAAATATGTTCTCATAAAATGTTATTATAACATCACTTCCATGATCCTGTAGGCATCAATTAGCAGCAAGGCTGTGGGGACCTTGCATGCTAGTTATCTGAGGTAGATATGGAGGGATACGTTTGAAGGGACAGTCTTAACTGCCTAGATTGGCACTTCAAGCCAAGAGTAAACTCATTCGGACTAAGTTCTATGGACAACATATAGACCCATTCCCCATGGTAATTAGGGAGGGGAATGTAATGCAAGGCTAGCAATCAAATAAAAATAATTTTCTTCTACTTTGGGAAGAAAAGCAATGTTTTTCAGTGTTCTTTTACAGAAAATTTCCAGCGTGTAATAAAAATGTAAGTGTATATATAGAACCAAAGCCAATTATAAATGTATAGGAAATAGAATAGTCATGAGATTCTGAATTTAGAATAAAAAATTTCAACCTATTTTTTACTAACTATAAAATATGAATTTCTATAGATTTCTATAAATGAAGTTAAAAATATACTTGATTACAGAAATGCTGCGGGGCTGGGGAGATGGCTCAGATGTTAAGAGAACTTACTGTTCTTCCAGAGGCACTGACCTCAATTCCCAGACACCACATGGTGACTCACAACCATGTATGATGTGATCTGATGCCCTCTTCTGTCATGTAGATGCAAATGCAAATGGAGCACTCATATACATAAAGTAAACAAATAAATCCAAAAAATGAAAATCCAAACATCACGATGATATTAAAAATTATTAAATTCAAAGGTGTGTCTTTTAAAATATAATCCATCCATTTTTAGGCTGTTGTCTGCTTTGGCTATCATGCAGATTTTGTTGAGGAAAACAGATTGTTAACATTTCATGAATGCATCTTTTTTGCTATCCAGAGGACACTATCTCTCGGCAATCATCTTGGTCCTCTGGCCCCACTTCCACTATGTTACCTTAGTGACAGGTGCATTGGTTATATTGCAGATGTACAAACTGAAATTGGACACACAGTAGTAACTTAAATTCTGCACTTTCACCAGGTATGCACTTATATTATTCTCTTTCTGCTGCCTAAAATGCCTTCTTGCTAAGTGGTGAGAGCTATACCCTATGTGGGTCTAAGGATTAGTAATTTAGTATATGCACGACTCTAACTGGGCTGCCTGCCTGGCTTCCATGGGTGATGATGTGCTTAGCCCTGCTGTGACTTGAGAGGCCAGGGTGGGTTGGTATACCTTATGCCATCTCTGAGAGGAAGAAGTGAAGGGAATGGGGGGAGGGCCATAAGGGTAGGACGGGGGCTTGGATCAAGCTATAATGTGATTAAATTTTCAAAAAAAGGAAACTTTTTTGGGATACCAGTCTCTTGTTAAAATAATAGTAAACTGTTGGTTAGTTTTCTCTCTTAGAAGTTTGCACAGCTTCTAGTGGTTTGGATGATATCACAGAGCAGTTATGGTTCTATGCATCCACATCTGAAGTACATGGTGTCTTCAGCAACATAGTATTTACTTTCAGGTTCTCAGAGACTATCACAGATAATGGCAATGGCCAGTGCTTTTCAGGAGCCTCTTAGACCCTTCTGACTAAGAAAATGGTGGGAGGTTTCTCCTGCCTGGAAGTGTGGTTTTTGGTTCATAGTCTATGACTCTTGGAGGGTACATTAGAATCAGTGTTCTTCAGCGACGAATCTGCATATAGGTTATTAAACATGTGGTCAGCACTAAACATATGTACATAGGAACAACATTAAATGGACTCATACGTGGTGTTCTTTGTAAATAAGAATAGGTCTTGGGTTTGGGATGGAGTGGAAGGCAAGGAGGTAGTTCAGTAGAGTGAAGGGAAAGAATGATGGCAAAACTGTACTTCTGTATAAAATTCTCAAATATTTGTTTTCTGACCCCCAAATGTATATGTGGTACACACATACTTACTCGCTCACACATGTCATCCACAGACATGATAATAAATAAAATATTTTAATTAATATTTTGAGTAATTTTCTATTCAAGGTACAAACTTAAATGTATGTGTAATATATACCTTTATTCAGGATACAGGGAAAGTTTTTTCATCAAGAAGATGAAAACAACCTATTTAATTATAAGCAATACACACGCGAAAAGAAGAAAAATATATAAATGTCTTTTAACACACTATAAATTCCTAAACAGAATCAGACATAAATGTTATATCAAACTGTGAGGATTGGAGGAACCGAACCTCAATTATAGAGTCAAAAACTTCATTACAGAAAGAAGCTGGAGAAAGGGAATTAGACAGAAATTTATTAGAAAAGCAGATGTACTTGCTCGATGACTCAGCAACTCTTATCCTGAATACTGAAGTATCTTGGCAGTGTTTTGTTACAAGAGTTGGGCTAATGCTGGAACATTCAATGTGCAATAATATGAAAGATAATATTTTACAATTGTGGTTATATCATTTTTCCTTTATCTCCTTCCCGCTACTGTTCCTGTGTGTGTTCGCCACTTTGTTCTCACAGACAAGCCTACCCATCATTAATCATTGTTGAATATATACGAAGATTTATGTTTGAAAAATATATGTATCACTGAGTACATATACATATGTAGTGCTGCATATATCTTGAATTATATATATAAAATAATAAATATATGTGTATATACAACATTAATACCACCTGTTAAGACAATTTATTATCGTCTACTTGTCTTTGTTTCCAGCATTGGCATTTGGTACTAGTTGAGCAATCAGAGGGTTCATCGTTGTGGAAGGCTCATTAAATGTTAATGTCTTATAGCACTGCAACTAGAGGTGCTTCCCCAACCTTGTGAGATTTCCCCAATATCTATACCAGGATCGTCATCCATTGTTGGAATAGATCAAGTCCTTTTTTAGGTAACTATGCTTTTGAAATTTCATGGATGCAGAGTCTCTGTCATGCATAGCCAGGCACACGATCTAAGAGCAATCCTCCTGATCCTCCGGCTCTTGGATAATTTTCAGTTCTATTGTGTTTCCAAAGCCTTGATAACAGGATTTGTGTTGTAGATAAACTAGTTGTAGCTACACACCCATGATCAATTGTTCTCTTTATTTTGACCGCTTGTGTCTTTCAGAAAGATCTATTTTTGATTAAAGTAATAAAGTGAGTTTCTATACTTATCTGTATTTAAGTGAATATATACACATTTTATATATTATTTATATGTAATGTTTAAGTGGAAATAGTACATTCTTCTCCAACATCAGTGGTCTCACTATCCATGTATTGCTAGGCTGAGAGTGTCACTTAGCAATAAGGAGCAACAGCCACACATTTCAGAGTGGACCCTCACTCAAGATGACAGTGGATAGGAAGATTTTCAGTTTGTTTACATACTTTGCCACAGTTCTAATAGTATTCATCATAGCCATTTTTTTTCTCTAGGATTTTAAATTTAAAACTCCCACTGGTTTTTCAGCAATTATTCAGCAGAGACTGGATTTTCACTCTAGGTATTTTCTCAAGTTGACGTTAGTAACTATATTCTTTTGGCAGTAAGGGCCAAAGTTGGACATCTGAAAGCCATGGCAGTACCACAATAAAAAACAGCACCTGTTCATTAGTCTGCATGGAAAAAAATCCAAAGGGGAACACTAAATAATGGCAAATAAAAAGCTGAAGACAATGAAATAAACGTGAGGAGTTTAATCAGTGAAAGAAATGTTTAAGTAGACTAGAGCTTGATTGTGGCTGACAGTTCCAGCTTCTACTGAGAGGACATTTTCCATCCCATAATGATAAGTAATAGTTAAGACTGAATTTCCTAGACTTTCTTATAGATTTAGCCATGCATATGGTCAAAGACCACAGAGGAGCTCTAACAATCTTCTAACCTGCTCTTAACAATACACTTGACCCAAAGTTCTTGTATATTTTTTCAATTAAATCTGCTACTAAAATTGCCAGCATAAGTAACTGCTGTTCAGTAATTTTATCTGTACAACTGATACCAAATGTATCACTGCAAATATGAGTCTGTTTTGTCTTCTTGATAATTTTCAAGATAGCCTGTTTAGTTATCATTCAATTTGATATTCATTAATTCTCTTTATAAAATTGTTTTTCCTGAATAGAACATTCAAATTTGATGTTCTATATATACTCATATATCCACAGCATTAAATATACTTAGTAGACGTCTCAAAGGATTTTATATGAAATTAGAAAGAAAAATGGTAGAGAAGATAGAGAAGAAAATGCAGGACATGAATTGTAAAACGAATTTGAACAAAATACATTATATGTATATCTGAACTTCTCAGTAAAGTAATTTGAAGATTATCAAAAACATAGAAGATTGAACAAAATACATTACATGCATAGCTGAACTTTTCAGTAAGTAATATGAATATTAACAAAAATATAGAAGATGTTGCCAATTGGGAATTTTAATCAGCATTAAAATCACAAACAAAAGCAAATAAGAACACATTTGTTTTTATATACTTATATCTGAGATTTGTGGTGGAAACATTTTATTATGAAATCATTGTGTTTTCTATAGAGATGACTGAGCCGTTGGCATAATAATATAGACTACCTCTCCTTCTCTTGGCAGCTCATACCTCAGTTTCTTTTAGCTGAGTGCTTTAAATATGTAAACAATTTTCTTTGAGACTTATGCTTAAGTGAACAAAGATAAAATTCTCTGAGAATGGCTTAGCGTGACTCACTTTTTCCTTGGAAAAGAAATTCAATTGGCTTCTTGGCTATTATCATGATTAATGCTTCAGTGTCCGGCTGCTTTCTCTGGCTCAGACTTTGGCAAAAATAAGGCCGTTCGTTTTTTCCTGCGTTTAACTCTAGTGAGTTAAAGGATGTGCTATTCACATTAAAGATACATAGTACCTGTAAACTGAAATGCCATGCAGCAATTAAAGTAAAAAGAAGCCTTTTATGTATTGGCAATCTATTTCTATTAGTGCTTAGGCTATCTGATTTTTCTAAGGGACTGCACAGCACCAGATAGAGTACTGCTATGTGAGAAGAATATTAATGCTGCAGTCCACGTGTTATAAAATATACTGAAAATTATAGCAAATTCACTAATTATTTTTATACAAGTTCATATATTAAATATTAGAAATATGACATGTTTTGTAGTTGACTTTAATTCCTTTTGCCATAATCTCTACCAAGATTTAAACGGAAGCTGATTGACTATCCAGGTATGACCGTGTTCAGTATTGAGAAGCATTTATACAGCATACATCAAAATGTATGTTCATACAATGTAGAAATTAGTAAATGATAAAACATGGCAGAAATAAGTGTTTTTGTAGTTTAGCCTTTGTGAAGTTGCTCTTGGAACTCTTCACTCTGGGGCTCTCTGACCCTCACAGTCAGCAGCATCAGCAAACCCAATCCCAGGTACTTGGGGAAGTCCACCTTAGCAGTCTTCTAAAGAGAACAGTTGTGATGCCGAGATCACACTGTGCATAGCTCCTGTCACGACACAACATCACTTGATGCCACATGTCCTTATTTGCTACTGAAAGTATATTTTCTTTGGTTTTTTTTTTGTACCAAATTATGGCTAAAATTTCTTCTGTCTACTTGTAGGCATGTTTATTTTACCTCTCTCTCTCAGTAAATATGTTTTCTGGAAGCTCTTACAGTGTTTGGAGATTCATTTTGAGGCCTCAGTTTCTCATCATCACTCCAGAGCATGTTTACAGGAAGGAAGCTGTGACAATGGTAGTGTGGTATGTAGCCGAACAATAGTTTTAGTATTTCTTAGTATTCCATAACTTTTCATAAATGGGATTCACTTAATTTTATTTTAAGGTAACAAACGCTGTCTCTCAGTCCTCAGCTTTTAATGGCCTGACTGTAAAAGAAATATATGATAATTATAAAACACTGACAAAGTATCCTTGTTTTTACTCATTCCAGGCAACATTGTATGATATTATATTTAAGAATTTATTTTTCCTCACTTAATGAAGTTTGTGTCAATGTCACTAATTATTATTAACATTCTTTATTTTAATTAAGTAATAAAAATCCAGATTGTAATTCCACTGGCTAGCTTCCAGTAGTACCGGAATATAGTATTCAGGCAACTGGGAGAAAATCATCAAAAGCACTACCAACCTGCAAAGCCAATGAGAAGAAAAATAATAAGCAGCATTGCCATTAGTGCAATAGTAATAATGACTTTCATATAGCAAACAACGGCTCTTTTTATTAGATTTAAATTAAAGTCCACAAGAAGAGAGACGATGGGTACATAGAATAAGTGTATATGGGGTTCTCATCAGTTCATAATGGAATATCTATATCACAAAGCCCTTCTCTAGTGCACAACAAAAACATGAAAATGTAGACAGAATTACTAAAATGGTATAGGTTGATGGAAGGTGGAGTGACAAATGCCTTCTTGGGGTGACAGGGTTATTGTACTCATGAACTCACAGGAGCCGTGGTTGCCTGAACATGACCAAGATATTCAAGAATCCATCATGAATGGGGAAGTGGCTCACAAGATATCACCACTAGCTGAAGACCTTTTTGGGTTTGAGTTTGATGGCTACCAGGCAAGAAAGAGTAAAGGTTCCTACCTCTGGAATGCTCCTCATCACCATAGTAAAGCGTTATACCGCATGATGATATAGATAATACTATTTGGACTCAGTTTATTCTTATAAATGAAGAAGAGGATGAGAAGTTGAGGGGGACACACGACATGAGGGTATCAAAGAGAATTAGGAGGGGCTAAGAATAGAGGGGATATGCTCAAGCTACATGGTATACATGTACAAAATTCTAGAATATAAATAAAAAGATAGTATTACAATTCTAGATTAGAAGAATTATGATGTATTTATTTTCTCCTTTTATTTTTTAGTGTATGTGTCTGTTTTTATTTAATCTGTCTACTATTACTGAGATATAAAGTTTCCCGTTGTGTTTTATAGAGATTTCATCTCTATTATATTATATGTCTATAATACAAATTATTCGAAGTGAAATTTATTAAGCCTCAATGTGTATAGCAAACACCATTTTAGAGAGATAGCAGTTTAGGTCTCAGTGAGTTTTTAAATTATGATTAAAATTTATTCAGATTACATCCCAATTGTTATCCCCTCACTTGTAGCATTCCTTTCCCTCCTTCCCTCCCTCTTTCATCCTATTCCCCTCCCCTAGACCTCTGACAGAAGGTGACCTTTTACCTCATCATATGACCACAGCTTATCAGGTCTCATCTGTATAGCCTGCTCCTCCTTCCTCTATGTGCCCACAGGCCTCTCCATCAATAGGAAGTGATCAAATTGGAGACACCAGAGTTCATGTGAGAAGCAGTCGGCTCTCCCCACAACCATGGAGAATGAGCTCTCCATTGGCCAGATCTGAACAGGGGTCTGGGTTCATTGTATGCATTGTCCTTGGTTGGTCCAACAGTTTGTGTAGGGCCCCTGGGTTCAGATCTTCCAGCTTCAATGGTCTCCTTCAAGGGCTCCTGAACGCTCTAGGTCATTTCATCCCCCGCATCCTTCCATACTACTCTCACCTGGAGTACAGCAGCAAGTGCCAGGATCTGTCCTGATCCCACACAGCATGGAAACTCTCAGAAGACATCTATATTGGGCTAATATCCACTGCATGGGTTGCCAGTTGCTCTGCTCTCCCTGCTGTCCTGCTTTTCAGTCACAGTGCATTCTAGCTGCCGCCATCTTAGATCCAAGCTTCTAGAGTCTTCTGTAACCATTGATGTTTTTTTTAAGATGTGCTTTCCTCATAAGCGATAAGAGAGATACCAGATGACATACACATCATTGAATGTGATGAGAAAATATTCTGCCTATCTAGAATCTCCAGCTCTCCCACGACCCACCAATTTATTTCTGGAGTGATAATTTTGTACAAAACTTAATTGACAGTTGATTTTTATTTCAACACAAGGAAAACATTTTTAAAGAATATGTATATATATATGTATATATAGATATATAAGTTAGAATTTGTGTTGCTGTGATAAACAGCATGATCACATCAACTTGTGGAGAAAAGAACGTCAAGAGCTGCCTGTTAAGGGAGCTCACTAGGCATGTGTGCTGTCTAGGAGGTGATCCAGTATTTGCAAGGTCTGTACCATGATGAACCTCCAGAACTGCTTCTAGCCTCTGACAGGCTGTCAGGACCCATTGATTTTCAGTAGGCCACTGAAAGTCAGTAAGCGTGAGAGATATGGAAGGGATCCAGTATTTTGCAAGGTCTGTACTGTGATAAACCCCAGAATTGCTTCCAGCCTCTGAATACGCTGTCAACTGTGCACTGCTCCATCTCTCTAAAATCTGGCATTAGATCTGGGCATGGTGGCACATGCCTTTAATCTCAGCACTGAGGGAGGCAGAAGCAAGTGGATCACTGTGAGTCTAAGGCCATCTTGGTCTACAAAGCAAGTTCAGGACAGCCAAGACTATATTCAAGGCCACCCTGGTCTACAAAGTGATTCTAGGACAACCAAAGTTACACAGAGAAACCCTATCTCAAAAAACATAAAAGAAAAAACATCTGGTGTAAATTGCTACTCTCTGGGTATTGACCAGCTCTGATTAAGCAAACTTCCTACAGGATCTTGTTTGCGGATATGTTGTTTGTGGTTCAGATGAATTAATCTCTTATTATGGAACTCCTGATTTGATTCAAATAGTTTAAAAGGTAAATTGTTTTAGATCGTCTAAAACAATTTTAGAGAGTTTATGGCTGCAATAAATATCTTTGTGGGCTCCATATGCCTCACTAAGGATAGCCTTGTAGCAGATTTGTGGCTTCAGATAAGCCTCCACTCAGATGACACCTGGAATCTAGGTATTTCACCATAAATGTATGCAAGTTTGTTTAACTTTCCATGAACCCAAGATGGAATGGGGCTACCTAGAGATGTCCACATTAAACACAAACCTGAATGTCTATATATACAAACTGTTTTGTTATAATTCCTTATATCTTGTCACTTTGTGGCATCATATATTGTCCTTTTAAATTTACTCTGTTTCTTAGAATGAAAGACAGATGAAATTATTGTCCTGAACTCATTATGAACTAAGAGATAGCTGGATAATGTATAGTTAGATCAGTTCTAATTGAAAAGTCATATATTACCTTTGTCACTCTGAACTCACTGTGAACTTATGTAATGGATACGTAGATAAGAAATGTTTAGCTTTAAAACATATAACCATTTGTATTTTATATTTTATCTGTTTTTGTGATTAACTACCTACCCTTTTTTGACTATGTGGTAATTCCCCTTTCAAAGAAGTACAGTGACCAACAAGAAACAACACTGAAATTGGGAAGCTCAACCTTCAGTTGAGGTTAAGATGCCTAACTTTATCCACCTTTTTTCTTGAATGTATGTGTGTGTGAGTGGTTTATTCTCTCTCTCTCTCTCTCTCTCTCTCTCTCTCTCTCTCTCTCTCTCTCTCTCTCTCTCTCTCTCTCTCTCATTTCTTATTTCCTTGTACATTCAAAAATAAGTTAGTAGACTCAGGGCTTTACCATCAGCCTCTTAGGGCCCAGCAGGTCTAAGTTTACATTAGCTTACTGGAGATCTCTGCAAAGAGGCTTACCTACAAATCAAAGAGCCTCCTTTTATGGAGCCTCTGCAGTCTATAGCCAAAAGCCACTTTTACTGCCTCAGCTATAGGAAAATTGTGGTCACTTTAACTTTTCTTCCTCGGCCACAGTACAGCCAGTCTCTAGAGAAGGAACCCTGGGCCCTCTTTCCTCTTTCTTCTTTCAATCCTGAGCCATCAACTCTGGCCACCCAAGAGATGAGAGAACTGGAAGGGCATCCGCATCCAGTCCCAGACACCCTACCCTGGACCTCTTCAGAGCCGCAGTCAGGCCTAACAAAGGAATAAATTTCTTCTTACAGCTTGTCATTTATCATCCAGAATAGTCAAGTCAGGAACTCAATGCAGGATTCTGGAGGCAGTAACAGGCTGTCGAGGAGTGCTGCTAACAGGGCTCCTCCTCATGCCTTCCTCAGCATGACTTCCTATAATATCTAGAGTCACTGATGAAGGCACAGAATTACCCACAGTGAACTATACCCTCCTACATCAAGCATTAATTAAGAAAATGAAGCACAAGCTTGCCTTGAGGCCAGTCTCGTGGAGAAATTTTCTCATTTGAGATTCTCTTTTCCCAAATATTGCCAGCTTGTGTCAAATTGACATAAAACTAGCAAGGCCTTCTCTATTTGCTGAGAGTCTTATCAAATGGTTTCAAAATGGATGCTGGCCATACATAGACAAATTGGAGTTTTAATAGTCTTACTTAACTAGAAGTTTAGAACAGACCTTCCAGCACTAAAATGACAGTTCTCTAAATCTATAGTCAAACACACGCAGCATGCTCTCTCCTATATCTCTGTTCA
The DNA here is from genome assembly GCA_907169655.1 of Acomys percivali. Taxonomy (NCBI): domain Eukaryota; kingdom Metazoa; phylum Chordata; class Mammalia; order Rodentia; family Muridae; genus Acomys; species Acomys percivali. Next base: position 83,518,326 of record OU015756.1, read on the forward strand.
AGCACTAAGAAGAATAAAAATAACAATTATCAGCAATTTGCACAGTCTTAAACCTATGACAAATGGTAACATTATGCCAGGAATTGCCAAGGATTAATGGACCATACCATATAGTCTCACATACGTATCCGTATGTGAAATATAAGCAACCACCACACTGTCACTAAAAGGAAGTTGAGAAGATGTGGATATATATGCCATGATACACATGTTTGTATGCGTTGTGTGTGAGTACACAGTTGTCCAACTAAAACCACTTTCAAGAAACTCTTATTTCTGCCTATTTTGCGGGAGCTACATACAACATGCAATTGCCATTTATATCTTATCATTTACAGCTACACGGAAAGCCAAAACTGGTCCTGATCAGACAAGAGTGGATGATTAGTGCAGAGAAAGTCAGCAATTTCTACTGTATCTGCCCACAAAAAACAATACAGTTATTAAAAGTATTCCCTGCAACGTTTCTTACTCAATTTATGTGGCGACAGCAAACTACCAAATCATAGCTATCAGATAAAAAAATTATTTCTCAATGTTGGTATGCTATAATGCATTCCTTATTGGTGTTACTACTGCAACAAAGCACATGGAAAATTACTTATGAAAGGTTTTATACCGGCTCAGAGTGGAAGGATTCAGTTCACCATGGTAGCAAATTTATAAGAGTTGGAGCTTCAGGTAACTGTTCACATTAACTCAGTCAAAAAGTGGTTTAATATACAGTTGTTTTCAAAAATTCAGGCAAGAAAATCTAAAGTACAAAAAAATCCTGTTCATTATTTTCAGATTTTACTCTAAGGGAAAAAAAAAAAAGAATTCTTTTGGCCTCTGAGAGTGAAGACAACGCAGAAGTACTTTTTGGATCATCATTTTCAAGCAAAATCTGTCATTTCCTCTCATACCCTAGTAGATTTCTCCATTGTGTTAATATTTACAGAATTTTATAGTCTATTTTGAAAGCTACTGAACAAAAATCATTTCACATATATAATTGTTAATATTTTTAAGGGGCTGTATGACCATTATTCATAATATTAAACAAATCTTGGAATCTAAAGACTTAAATCTAACTTTCTCTGTTAACAACTATCTTAAAATATTTTCACTTGACATATAAAGTAGTGACAAATAAATAGCCATATGTATGTATGATTTTCTTCATGAATAACTATATTCTTTGTATCTAACTAAGTATATGCATATACACAGATGTATTCCTATAACTAGAATTCTATATTATTTTTGTCTTGTCGTGTGTTATAAAAGCCCTCACATATTTTACATTATTTTCCTATATTTAAAATGTATACTATTTCCAAGTGTCTGAGACTATCCTGTGATGATGGTAGCTATCAAAAATAAATGTTGTGTAAATTAGTGACAGTCAGAGAATTAATTTGTGGAAACAATCAAGACTGATGAAAGGCAAATGATCTGACATAAGCTGATAGCTCAAGAAAAAGCTTTTGATAACTAACAGAAAGCTGTTAGTGCCTCAAGTATGATTGTGGCCTCAGACCATCTATATTTCTTGTGATGCACACAAGGAAGACTCAATTATTTATGCTAATGGACTCTGTATAATTTGAAATAATTTATTATTAAAGATATGAGATACACTTTTATATTCAAAGGGGAATAATCAAAGATTCATGCTTAGAGGACTCACACACTTACTTACAAGTTATTGAAATGTACTCTGACAGGCTTATGAGAGGCTAGAAATACATATGCATCTTACATGTATCTATATATGTTCAGATAGTCCAGCTGTCTACACATTTCTTTTTGATGTCCTTTGATGTCAGATGTCCATATATACTTGTGAATGTATAAAATCTAAAGCTCAGATGAGCTGTCCCAAATCTTTCATAATAATTACTTCCCAAATATTTCAAAAATATTTCATTATAGCTGGCCTTCTTTGAATAAATAATAAGAATTTCAGTTCACTTTTCATTCAATGAAAAAATTCTGAAAAAAAATATCTTCTAGTAACTGTGTTGAGTACTACACATTTTCTGTAAAAAAAAAAAATCTTTTATTTGATTTTGAAGAAATAAATGGTCTTTGTATAAAGGAAACAAGTACAAGTAAGATGTTGTAATCTCAGAAGGCTTACTAAAGAGTTGTATAGACAAACAGCAAGGGAAGGTTCAAGTTGTAAATGAGTACACTTAAAATGGGACATGAACTTATGATAAAGTAAAGGAACGTGTGTGTGTGTGTGTGTGTGTGTGTGTGTGTGTGTGTGTGTGTGTGATTTGATGAATGAGCGAAGGCAGGTTACATAAGGCAGAATTGTTCGAGTATATCAAGTAGGTCTGAATTAGCTACACACTAGAGCAAATGCATGCAAATTATGCCATTTTGTTGCTGATCTATATATAGTCCTATAGGAAAGTGGGATGGGCAAGGCTTAGCGCAGGTGTAAGATAATTTATAAGGCCATTGCATCCTAGATTTCCATCAGTGTACATGGGGTATTAGAAGGTAATGGTGCCTGAGATTTTGTGATTTTCTTTTTGCGCAATGCTTGCCATAGGCTGCTGTCCTTGAATAAATATGCCCCGCACGAACCACCTTTCTATAACTGTGGATTTGATGTTGCTTTTCAATCTCTCAGTAAAGAATCTGTGCTATAATGAAACCTATATAACAAAGATGATATAAAAATAAACACATGACTGTGGAAATCAAGATTGCTATTTCATTCCACACCAAAAAAACTTTACAAGCATGTAAGGTAAAATAAAACATAAAAGACATATCTGGCATCCCAGAGAGAGAAGACCATGGCCTTGATGAGATGCATAGACCGGAGAATTTAGAATTCATGGAAAAATCATAAAGGTAGCTAGAATGCCCTCGAGTTTCACTTATGATTATTTCTTATAACTCAGTTCTGAGAAAGTTCATATCTCAATCTGGAGAGATGGCTAAGTCGCTAAGAATCTCTACTGGTCTTGGCAAAGCTTGGATTTTGGTCCTCAGTGTTCATATAATGTAAGTAAAAACTGATGCCACAGGCTGCTGTGGGAACCTGCACTCATGGGATCATATGTCCATAGGTATTTCTTTAACTAAAATTAGTACTAAAACTAGAAAACAGAGCCCATAATCACAATCTTCAGCTCTGTGGCTTAAAGAATCTAGTTTTCAACAAGGCATAGTGGGCTATGCTTGCAATCCCAGAACTCAAGGAAGCAGAGGCAGGCGGATCTCTGTGAGTTTGAGGGCAACCTGGTCTCCAAAGTGAGTCCAGGAAAGCCAAAGCTACATAGGGACTCTGTTTTGGAAGAAAGAAAGAAAGAAAGAAAGAAAGAAAGAAAGAAAGAAAGAAAG